>CM023452.1:82780905-83168715 GCA_013339765.2 Haemaphysalis longicornis | reverse complement strand
GATTTTGTTAACTGCTGTTTCTTGCTTTAAGATGCCAGCTTGCATCTATTCAAGTGAGTGGGCACACAGTTAAAGATGCAAACCCTTACACTGCCTCTCCCCTATTATGGTGGCTCACTTTCATAGAAAAAGTGCAGCTTTTGCGAGCTGGGCGGCTGCTGCGAGCCGTGGCAATACTCGCTTCTGCTGGAGGGGCCAACCTGATTTCCAAATGCAGCTTTCCCTTGTACAGCACAGCCTCCCCTGCCTTAAGATCTATGAAGTCATTCAACTCGACCATGTATGAGGATTAGTAGAAGAAAATCGTGTCAGCAAGTAATGAATTTATGCCGGACAAGCACACACTGTTTCAGTTGTACTTGCAAGTACCTCCACCTATTTCTCTCGTGGTGGTACATCCAAAGCTAATTTGTTACGGCTTGTCTCATCAAGTATGGTCATCTGTCATAACACAGCTAGTCACACCGGAAAATCCTTCACTGCGTCGGAAAACACTTTCTTTTTTTACAGTAGTGATAAACTAGGCGACTCAGTCATCCGTATTCTGACAACTTAATATTCTGTGTCACCGTGCTGACAAGCATGATTGGTGCATAAGGTCATTTGTAGCCTCAACCGTTACTACAGCCTTGTTAGCTAACGTAAACCTCGTTCAAGGCACCAAATTACTTATGATTGCATGGCAACAAAAAAACAGTTAAAATGGAAACACTATTCTCGCAAACTTGCCATTGCTGCAGGCCACACACACCTGCCCTAATTAATGTTAACGTGATTGTAGAAGTTTTCATCACGCAAAACCACAGTGCATTTTTTGGAGCTGCAAGCTCCGTGTCAAAATCGAGTGTCAGATGATTCGAGTAATTTTTGTGTGTGGTCTTACTATTGATTATGACAAAGTTATTGCCAACAAAAGAGTGTGTGCATTGTTCTTCGAAAAAATGATATCCCTTTTTATGCCCGGCAGACTTGTGTCATGTTACGGCAAACTCGGTTCTTTTCCATAAGGGCATGAACTTTTGTTTTTATTACGTGGCCTTAGCTGGCGACTGACAGGTCCCGATTGTATAACGACACCTCATTATCATCCGAAAGGGAACAAAATATTTCGGGTTCGAACCACGTCGCCTCCGTCGTGGACCACACTATATCCATTTAATCGTTCGATAGGCTCATAGCATTTTTACGCATGTCACTGATTCATTAATAGGGTGCGCTGTTAAAAGATGTGGGGAGCCGACTCATGCGAGCAAACAACGCCACCGAATGTACAGGGCACAGGTGTCGAAGGGGGTGGCCTTCAGATGTGCGGCTTTCTCCGACCAGAGCCTTCCCCACCGGACAGAATGAGTCACAGCCTTGAACAAAAACAACACAGATTTACATTTGGACAGGCAAACTATGAGGAGGTATTACAAAGCAGAGCACTTAACTACAAAGAACAGGAACAGTTCGATGCATATGAGAGACAGAGTCCCACAATATTCACCGACCGGGCCGGACGATGCACTGCTCTCAGAGGCGATTCGGCTACCTGTGAAGCGTGGCTTCGTCGTAGGCCAGCCCGCCGAGACGATAACGGTGATTCGAGGCCCGGGAGTACGTTGGAGTCCTCCAGGGCGCGGGTCGCCGATGGTGTGGTGCACAACTGACAGGTGCAGTTGTCACATCACGACGTCCAAACGTAGGTAACTTGCTTCGGCGCGAGTCTCTTTTTTTATAACTGCGCACTTCGAGGAGAAAGAGTGCGCAACCCGCCACGCACCCGCCAACGACGAGCGCACAACTTCCCTCTTTCTCCCTTCTAGAATATTCGACGCGCCTTGCACTGGCAAAGCTACGCTAGCCTCCGGTGAAAGCTTGGTGGCGAAGTTTTTATTTTGCTTTTTTCTTGTCGGCGAGCCGGCGAGTGGTCGAGTTACCGTCGCTTCGTTCGAGAGAGTTCCACAACTTTCTCGGGGCGAATAGAACTGAATCGAATGAATAAATCGGGCGACTGTAACAAGATATAAGCGCTGTACAATAAAAATGACAAAAATATACGATACCTTTAGACGTCGTACGCTCCAGTTTCTGACAACGTACCAGTTTGCGGCTCTGTCCTGAAGTTCGGAGAAACGCAGGCGGGTTGGCGTTCCTTTTCTCGTCTTGCATTACGCTTTCTTTTAAATAGGAGCGCCCTCTTTCCCGACCTCTCTACCTTCCTTCCCGCTTCCATCTCACTGCGCTGATTTTCGCAAGGACGAAGTAACCATCACGTTGCTTTGAAACGACGCCGCGGGCGACAAACGATTTTATCTCGAATTCCCTGTTACAAACCGGCCTACAAAAGAATGTGAATGCATACCCCAAAACCCACAAACAAGTAAAATGAAACGAGTGTGCGTTTTTTTTTGCCTGTTCGTGTACGTGCTGTGTGCGGCACGGGTACTTAGCAGTTAACCCTATCAAAGGTTCCAAACGTTTGACAAACGCATCGACTGATGACAGACCACTTACCAGCGAGCTGTCCACAGCTGTCGCCGTATCCAAATGCTGTTAGCGGCCGTTCCTCGTGTGACAGGGGCACATGAAAATCTTTCCACCAAATGGCACTACTAGTCCTTCTCAAATAAGAAAAAACGATGGCCGAAGGCCAAGCTTGAATCTCCGGCCGTACCGAGTCACTTGGCCACGCTGCGTTGATAGCGTGGAGGTTGTTTACATCTGGGCAGCAAGTCGTGCCGCCAGGGCAAGTTGAGGCGCTGCAGTCCAGTGCGTTGGCGTGCTGGCACGAAAATTTAAATCGTCTATATATGCGCAAGCAAGCGAAGCAGATGAATATTGCAATTGTTTGCAACGGCGAGAACTGTCTCTTTGTTAGCAGCAGAGTTTGCAACACCTATCGTCAAAATAAACAGATTGAAACAACACGGCCGCGGCGTCTGCCTGCGATCGCGCTGGCTGAAGCGTCTATAGGGGTATACGTACGGTATCGGTTTTGTAGCTGCATGCAACCGTCCCGTCCTGCTTACTCATTCTAATTAGCATTAGGCCACGGTTGAAGTGCTGATACACGGAAACAACACAAGACTAACATGGCGACCGCCCGATTGAGATGATTACCGTAGATGGGGAGCTTAATGTGGACGTGGTAGTATACAAGGAACCGAACGCCATCTCACAAGTGGTGTAAGTCGTTCTAAATCTTCTCCTTTGCTACACGGATGGGAAACGGAACAACCATGGATGTTAGTCCACTTTTTAATCAATGCCTAGGGAGTACATTTTTTACTATAGGTAAAAAATGTTGGGCGCATTACTTTTCAGGGCACATTACTTGATAAAACTCCATTTCCGGCTAGTTTGCGTTTACAATGTAGGTGTTTTGTTGATTCAGTGTTTTTTGTATTATTAACGTGCTCACACGTATATCGTATTTATGTAATTTTATGCAATAAATTCACTGTGCAGAAAACAAACTTTTCACGTTTCGTCATTCAATGTTTGAAGCAGAAAAAGACTAGAAATTACGTAAAACTAAACGAAAATTAAAATGCGGCATGTGCGCTCATTTGGAACTCCCAAATACTGTAATAAATTCTTCTGCAGCGCTTATATCAAGCGCACGAAAAAAATACCTCGAATGCAGGTCAACAGTGCTCCCAACGCGTCCCCTGAAAACTCCCAGTTGGAGGAAACATTACACTCCCAATGGTACCCCTGAAAACACCCATTGTAGTGGCAGTAAAATGAAACTCTCATATGCTACTGAAAAAACTGCGGAAATATTGTGAGTAAGGCGAAACTCCCATTGGAAGGAGTTTTGAAAACTCCGAATTGGTACTGAGTTGTGCAACAAGCCATTTACTCCCATTCCGGCCTATTTGTGTTCTGTGTGTAAAAGCATGTAGTTACTACCTCCACTTATTAGACAGATTTAGTTTTACGTACGTAGATCGTTTACCGTTGACCAGTGCGCTTGCTCAGAACGCAAATGGTCTGCATGGGCCTTACTGACGTACGTGAGATTCGAGCTTTTACTCCGCGGTCCTTGCGTTGCTTCTGTACTTAGAGTTGACTAACAGGGCGGCGGCCTGAACTCCCGCTTCGCAGCGATAACCGCTTTGTCGGTAATCCCGCGATGCGATATCGTGTTCTCAAATCTTGATTTCGCCTTCAACCCATTGTTACCCTCACATCAAGTTCAAAGCGACGAATTGCTTTTGTTTTTTAGATTGGTGGGCGATGTTGCTGCTGTTAATCCTGGTGAAGAAATGTTTGTCATGCAAGAAGGTGTCACAGAAATGTTGTGCAGGCAGGCGCACGCCGTGCAGTGAAGACGCCCTGTGAACACCGTGTTTAAGTAGTGTCGGTGTACAAATTCAAAAGATTTTTCTCTGCTGGAACAAAAACTGTTCTGATTGAACTTCCTGAAATAAACTTCGATCATTTTTAGGAGTCAATGGTGTGTATGTGATATTTTTACTACGAGCAGAACAATGGGGTTTTATATGCCAGAAAGGAGATTTTTCTAATTTTGTTTACATTTTTTACCATCGTCTACAATTGTGAAATACCAAAACAATTGCTTTACTGGCTGAGAGATTGTGCTCGTATTCGCTAAAAATGTTTGTAAATCCTCAACATCGCGTCGGTACTGAATGGCGTATCACAGAAAAAAAAGCAAGAAGATATATTATAAAAGCGATATAAAGCTGCCGAGGGCCCCAACATGATGCCCGCAACGAAACGGCCGCGGTCAAAAAAGAACAGATTTCGTATGATTTTTTTACAGACGTAACTTAGCTGTAAAACCTGGACATAAACAGGCGCCTAGAAAAAGAACACAATTTATTTGGAGAAAACAATTTGAGGGATGATTGTTGGCCATACGAGCATGACCCGCAATTTTCGCTGAATAAAAATAAATAATGCTGAACAAACAGTGGTCGACATTGAAGCTGGGACGTTTGGCATGGATGACATTTTCATGTTGAGCTTTGTAGTTCGTAATTATTTTCTCAACGTAGACAGTGTATTTGTAACACGCTGTTTAAAACCGTCAACGAGGTTTCGCTATTGCTAACTAGGTGTATATTAGTTTTGCGGATACGTCCCTTGTGTATTACATAGTGTTCAGAACGTTTACACCCGGTTTTGCTATGATTTGGACATTGATAGTTTGTGAATGTTCAATTGTTTTATTTATTGATTGATTTTATTTAACAACATACTGCAGGCCATGGAGGCCGAAGCAGGAGGGTATAAAGTGGTTACCATATCAATGACACAAAATACAAACTGCGAAAGCAGAACCAACAAAAGGAAGTATAACACAGAGGTCGCCAAGCACAACTAAACATTTCCTTGTAATAAACCGAGAGAGTTAAGAAAGTGTTCGGTTGCATTTTTTTCATTCACTTGTTGAGAACTGCGCTTGATAGATTAGTTACATTTGGTGCAGCGCGCGTAGAATGACTGCAGCCTTGACAGTAACTGCGTAAAATATTCTCACTGAAAGTGGTTTTCTGTAAACACTTCATCCGATGAGAGAAATATAATGAGGCCGTTTTAAAAGGGTTTCAATAGGTGGAGACTAACAAGCACTCGTGCTGGTCCCGGGGGAAAAAGAGCACGCCGGGAAGAAGGGAGGAGAAGAGGAAGAAGAAGTTAAGTGGAAGCGAGGTGGCAAGGTCGGAGGCAGGAAAACGCGGTGATCAGGGAGTGCTGAGGTGGACGACAATGACCAGGGGGCCACAAGACCGAGCCACATCCTCTTCCTGAAAAGCGACTTCAAGGCAGCCCTCTTCTCAAAGCAGGTGCAGTGTCGGCAAAGCGCTCGCGTATCGCGAGGAACGAGGTGTGCGGGAGCTACCAGCGGGTGAGAACGTCCAGACAACTCCGCTACCGAGCCAAATCTACCTTCAGCCATTCTAGACTTTGTCGTCCTCGAGCGTCCGCAACCTAGCCCTCTTTTTGGTCAAGTGAACGTGTGGGGAACAACGCCTCGTCATCACTCGTCAGGACAGCACCAACGGTAACGGCACCGGGCCGATGAACAGCTACAGAGCTCCGAGGCCATCGATTCCAGACGGGAGCCTGAAACTTTGTGAACATGACTTTTTTCAATAACACTCCGGGCGTGAGTATATTGGATATTCATGGGTGCACTTTGTGTTGCATTATGCCCCGTGAAATGCATTTTTTCTGTTTCCGCTGCAACCACTGCTCATCCTTCTCCGACTGTACGAACGCACCATCCTTCATTTACTAAACAATCTGCATAACACTAAGTATATGTGAATGTTTAATACACAGCAGTTGATAGCGCTTGTGTGTCATTTCTTTGCGTTGTACTCGTGTGTTTCTCTCGCTGTACGATATGAACTTACACCAGCTTACACCCTTTGTAACTTTTGCTCCCTGGTTTGGGGACAAAGACGTATGCTAAAAGATAAGAACTGGTGCGTGTCTTTCAAGCTCTACCCTAGTACTGCAACTTTGGAAACGACACAAGTCATTTTTTGGTGTCCCTCGTTCTATGTTTTCGGAAAGTTCAGGCAAAGGTGCACAAACACACAAACCCTTGCAAAATGCACAAACCCTTGGGTAGGGCATCTGGTTTGTATGAAAAAATCGGTTATGGACACGGAACAACACCGCCAGTCCATGAGGCCCGCATATCGCGGAACTACCACGGGAACGTTATTAAAGACAGTAATGTTTCTCAGCCTACCCAAATGTGGATATCTCTGCCCCTATGTCTGTCTGTTTGTATGCCTGTCTGTCTGTTTGTCTGTCGGTCCATCTGTCCGACTATCTCTCTGTTGGTCTGTCTCTCTTTCTGTCTGTCTGTCTGCCTGTCTGTCTGTCTGTCTGTGTGTCTGTCTTTCGACTCCTCTAACCATTTCAAACCTAGAATGTTAAACGAGAAATTCATTTAGTCAGACCATTTAGAAACTAGTAAATCTCTTACTATACTTCGTACATATGAACCCTGCTGAACAGAAGAGAAAACATTACACAAAATTATGGCGCAATATCGTCACGTAAGTGCACTATGCATCATCATCATCATCACCAGCCTGTCTACGCCCACTTCAGGGCAAAGGCCTCTCCCATTATTCTCCAATTACCTCGGTCCTGTGCCAACTGTGACCAATTTATCCCAGCAAACTTCTTGATCTCATCTGCCCATCTAACTTTCTGCCGTCCCCTGCAGCGCTTGCCTTCTCTAGGGATCCACTCTGTTACCCTTAATGACCAGCGGTTATCTTGCCTTCGCATTACATGCCCTGCCCAAGTCCATTTCTTCTTCTTAATTTCTACTAATATGTCTTTAACACCAGTTTTCTCCCTGACCCACTCCGCTCTCTTCTTGTCCCTTAATGTTACACCTATCATTTTCCGCTCCATTGCCCGCTGAGTCGTTCTCAATTTAAGTTGAACCCTCTTAGTGAGCCTCCAAGTTTCTGCCCCGTAGGTGAGTACCGGTAAGATGCAGCTGTCATGCACTTTCTTCTTCAACGACAATGTTAGGCTGCTATTCATTATCTGATAATCTCTGCCATATGCACCCCACCCCATTCTGATCCTTCTAATTATCTCTGCCTCATGGTTGGGATCTGGGTCACAACTTGGCCTAAGTATATATATTTGCTTACCACTTCCACTGCCTCGCCATCTATCTCAAACTGCTGTGCTGTCCCGAGGTTATTGATCATTACTTTAGTTTTCTGCATATTAATTTTCAGGCCCACGGTTCTACTCTGTTCGCTCAGTGCGGAAAGCATGCTTTGCAATTCGTCCCCCGAGTTACTTAGCAAGGCAACGTCATCAGCAAATCTGAGGTTACTGAGGTATTCTCCATTAACCCTTACTCCCACCTGTTCCCAATCCAACGTTCTGAATACTTCTTGTAAGCATGCTGTGAATAACATTGGAGAGATTGTGTCTCCTTGTCTGACACCCTTCCTTATAGGTATTTTACTGCTCTCCTTATGGAGGATGATAGTAGCTGCAGACCCATTATAGATATCCTCTAGTATTCTTACATAATGCTCATCTACCCCCTGGTTCCGTAATGCCTGAATGACTGCTAGGGTTTCGACCGAGTCAAATGCTTTCTCATAATCTATGAAGCTATATATAGGGGTTGAGTATACTCAGCGCACTTCTCTATCACCTGATTGATCGTGTGAATATGGTCCATTGTTGAATAACCTTTACGGAACCCTGCTTGTTCTTTAGGTTGACTGAAATCTAAGGTTGCAGAGATTCGGTTAGCGATTACCTTGGTAAACACCTTGTAGACGACTGACAGTAAGCTGATCGGCCTGTAGTTTTTCAAGTCCGTCATGTTGCCTTTCTTATGGATTAGGATGATGTTCGCGTTCTTCCAAGATTCCGGTACCATTGCGGTCATTAGGCATTGCGTATACAGGTTTGCCAGTTTTTCAAGTACAATTTCTCCGCCATCCTTCAAGAGGTCTGCTGTTATCTGATCCTCACCAGGTGCTTTGCCCCCTTTCATTTCTTTCAAAGCCTTCCTTACTTCTTCGGTCGTTACTGGTGGGATGTCTATCTCCTCTGAACTACTGTCTCGTTCGGCATTATCCTGTATGTCCAGGCTACTGTACAGATCCCTATAGAACTCCTCGGCCACTGGGACTATTTTATCCCTATTTGTGATGATATTGCCTTGCTTATCCTTAAGTGCATACATCTGATTTTTCCCCACGCCAAGACGTCTCTTTACTGCTTTCAGGCTACCTCCGTTCTTTACAGCGTATTCGATCCTCTCCATATTATACTTCCGTATGTCAGCTGTCTTGCGCTTATTGATTAACTTCGAGAGCTCTGCTAGTTCTATTCTGTCAGCTGCGGTAGAGATTCTCATGGTTTGCCGTTTCCTGATTAGATCTTTCGTCTCCTGTGAAAGTTTACCAGTATCCTGTCTAGCCATAGTGCCCCCAACTTCTACTGCACACTCCGTGAGAATGCGTGTAAGGTTGTCGCTGGCTTCCTGTGTCGTAAGCTCGGCTTCCTCGTTAAGGGCGGAATATCGGTTCTGCAGTGCGATCCTGAATTCTTCTACTTTACGTCTTACTGTTTGCTCATTTATCGGCTTCTTTCGTACTAGCTTGTTGCGGTCCCTCCTCAACTCTAGCCTAATTCGAGATCTTACCATACGGTGGTCACTACACCTTACCCTTCCGAGCACTTCCACATCCTGCACGACGCCAGGGTTATCGCATATTATGAAGTCTATTTCATTTTTGTGCTCCCCATTCGGGCTCCTCCAGGTCCACTTCCGACTCTCCCGTTTACAGAAGAAGGTATTCATTATGCGTAGGTTATTCCGTTCTGAAAACTCAACTAGTATGCATATTTCCTCTCATTAAAAAAATACACATGCGCTCTTTGCTTTGGATACTTTGATACAAAATTTTAAAAATATGCCTTCAAAGCAATATTTTTCACCGGAACTACAAAACAATCGCACCCGAGCGCAAACCTTGTGCCAGCATTCCAAGTCCAACAGGAACGAAATGCTCGAATACATGGCGCGCGAGAAGGAAAGCGCGGCAAAATTTATTAGGGTGGGGCAAAGCAACACATTCTTTATTGTGAGATATCCAGACACGAGAAGAATAGCTTCAGAAGACGGTGTGTGAAAGAAGAGATGCTCTTGCGAGCAGGGACAATCATAAGGCCATCGTCTTTTACGATATTTGCAGCGAAGTAAGAACGAAGATGAGCGAAGATACACAATCTATATTTTGAGATAAGGGTTTTCTGGAAATATTTGTTTTTATATGATACTTCAAAAATATAAAATGAATTACGTTTTTGTATCGGAAGACGTTTCCAAGACGACCGCTTGAATTTCTATATAGTAACATTGAAGATTGATTTCATTATTTCGTTTCCTCCAATTTAAGCGAAAAAGCAAACAGCTGACCTGCTGTAGCAAATATCCAGGCTGCTGTAAATCAAACCGACCGGACTCTCCCAACATGCACGGTATAATCCGCATTTAATATTTATGATGAGACGTGCCACTGAACAGGGCACCTTCGTTGCGAAAATAAACTAGAAACAAATTAGTTTATCCAAACATGCACTTTCTTCACTGTAGCAGCATGCTGATGAGAAATTCCGCCTGATGTTTTTAATGGAGTTAGGAAGGAAAATAAAACAATCGTAATATTCCTGTTGCCCCAGCGCATATTCGTAGGCAGCATAAAGTCTATAAAAATAAAATCCTAGAGTTAACCCATGATCCGGTGTCATAACAGGAGAAATTATTGTTAACAGTTAAAACACAGACAGTTGGTTTTGATTGAAGTCTCTCAACAAAATGGAATTTGGATACACTACATGCCATAGCTCATTTGGGCTTTTGGTAAAGGTGGTTTGTAAGGATGCACAATTTCTTACACCACCTGGGGATATAATTGAATTTACTCTCAGATCTGAGAGGCGTTTCTGATTTTAAAGAACCAGGCAGCATCACTAATGTGCACAAGAAACTTGCCGCACGAGCGGTTTTGTTTAAACACTAGCAAAAGCTCCTCTCATGATTCCGCGTTCAATATTCTTCATTGCATTTACAGCGCGCCACCTCAGCCACTTAACCACACTGCTGTGCAGCATGGGCGTAGCTGAATCTTGTCTTCTTCGTATGCAAACGGTCACCACTCCTAATATTCGCCGTAGGGGAATCAGAAAGACCTTATTTCCCTCTCACGCTACCTCCTGCCAATTCCGCATTCGTACAAGCACCTCACTTTTATTACAAATGTCGATTCGTTTACTTCTAGGGCAAATTCCGAAACTCACTTAAAATATCTTTGGCCAACCAATGTTTTTTCATAGCGTCTAGCGTAGTTTGAAAAGAAATAGAGTTGGCTTTAACCGCTCGATTTTATCTTGCCCGGAAGTTTTATCGAACAATTTACGTTTGTTCGCGGAATATACGGCTTTGGCCACTGAAGGACCATCCAGAAGAACGATATTAGAAACTGTGACAGCGATCACTCTGTTTCTGATTCATTGTAACATATAACGCGCCGTCGCTTAACTGCAGAAGATGACGCTAAACGTAAATGGTGGGCTTCGCATTAATTCTGACCAACTGCGAATTTCTAACGTGCGGCGAAATCTCGAACAGACGAGCGTTTTTTGCCATTCGCCTTCACCTAAAAACAGGCCACCGTGGCCGGAAATCAAAGCCGTTTTGTCGGGCTCAGCTGCACAACGCCTTACGCACTGAGCCACCGCAGCGAAATTATGTTCTGTATGCAAACGCAGCAAAATATGTAGAAAAAAACCTTAACCTAAAGTAAGGCAGAGATGAAATGAGGAACACAAAGAAAAGCTTCCCGAGAAAGGCATTTGAAATACAACGTAGCAAATTGACGAACGTGTCCAGCGACTTCAAAGCTAACGACGAGCGCAAACAATTGGGAACAACAAAAGTGCGCGCATAAATACAATCAGGGAAAAACCAACATCGGATGAGTTCTGCGCGAGCAGAGCTGACACGCCTGTATCCCGCGTTGGCTTCTGCGTGGGCTGGTTGTCGTGTGGTCGCACTAATTCTCGTTCGAAGATTCCACGACAATTCGATAAGCTTCACTTCCCTTTTGACTTTGTAGCTGATGCACGCTTCCACGAAAAGGCATCGACACGTTGGAAAGGGCCAGTCTGCTGTTCAACATTGTACGGAAACAAGCTTCGTAACTCTTGCGATAAACATAACGCTAGGGTTTTTACTTGAAACTTTCTATTGATGTCTGATAGCGTCATGCGCTGCGCATTACGCAGTGCAGTAACGGAATTGTAACGGAATGAGTCTAGCAATACGATGATGTTGAAAGCGAAAGCTCATCACACGCCACAATAAAACAAACGTTCCCCTGGTCTTCATCTAAACTCAGTCCCTCGCTCTGTGAAAGCGACATCAATCAGGTTGCCTTATTCCGACACGGTCGCAGCAGTCTAGATTTTGGACTTTGACTTTGACAGATGTTGCATGCTGGAAAGCGTTCCGTGTTAACCATATTTTTGTTTAAAAAGGGCTTTGAATACACCGAGTTTTTTTTTCAGCACGAAAGGCATTCGCCTTTGCTGGAGAGTAAATTCGATCGGCTACTGAATAGATCAGATGCTTTTTTGTATCATAATTTTATTTTTAATATCTGTTTTGAGCCCGCGCATGTGATAACATTTTTCCGGACCTGCGGTCGCCCACGGTATGTGTGTGATGACCTCGTGGTAATGAAATAGCCATTTACTCGCTGAAGGGAGCGGGTAGATGGCCAGAGGTATGATACCTTGTATGTAATGGGACCTGCACCAGGGCTCACAATGCATCAGTTTTACCCGCTGCGGATATTGTATCAAAAATTGTTAAAGTGCATTCGTTATTCGAACTTAACGATGCGCGTTCGCCGCTTTACGATATGCTAAATGTCTCGTTCTTGAAGTACGTTTTGCTGTAGCATACGAACTAACTGTGACAGTAAACCTATCAACACACAGACTCATTTGAACGACAACAAAGAGCAGTTGATACCCGCTGAATGTTGCGCATTTTAAACACAATATTTACCACGTCACGCTATTTTTGACCCAAACAGAAGGCGCCTGTGCTGAGAAAATGTCATACTGAAAACTGCTCTCGATTTAGATCTTGTGCACAACCCCTTAGCAGCAGGATCGTCTTGATACGTTGATTACCCATTTTTGAATAGAAGGTGAACGAATATTTCAGTCCGCCTTCCAATTTTGTCTTTCTTCGACTGAACCAGATTCTTGGAGTGGTGTGCTAGAGGTAACAATACCGGCCGAGAAGTGGGAATTTCAAGGACTTCCCGTATAGAGTCTCTCGGTCTAAAACGCTACCTGCAATAAGCAAATGAATAAATGAAGTGCCAAGTGCACTTTTCCATGTAATTATTCTGAGGAGAACAATTACTGCGTCATTCGAGCGACCGCATCGTGTCTGTTAAGGTAACCCCCAAGATATTGTCGAATAGTTGGGGTAAAACACCGAGATTTCTTAAAAGGCGCTAATGCGTGCCAACAAGTTAAAAAGAAATCTCCCATAGGTCATAAAGCCCATGCAGCAGGGTGAAAGTTGGTCATACCGCGAGCGAAATATAACGTGCAACATATATAGTAAACAAAGCTATCACATCACGAAGTCCCGGGAACGGTTCCCGGCCACGCCGGCCGCTTTTCTGATGGAGGAGAAAAGCAAAAACGCCAGTGTGTACGAGATTTCGGCGCACGTTAAAGATCCCCATGTGGTCAAAATTAATCCGGAGCCCTCCACTACGGCGCGCCTCATCGCCTGCGTTCCGTCGGAGCGTAAACCCTACAATCAGTCGTCAATCAGTCAAATCTACCACGTCACAGATATGCATGTTCGGTGTAGAAACGGACCTCTGCTTCTCAACAAATTACATGGTTTATCTATCGAGTCTGCTTCGGTGTTTAAAAAGAACAATATATGCAAGATACACGCCAACGCATGGCGCATGTTACTGCTTGTGTTTGGCGGCAGTGTGACCGCTATTTCAAAAACGGACGATTGGGGTAGTTCGTACATTATGCTTAGTAGCAGCGAAAAAAACTTGTCAGAAAAAAAGGGCACACACAAAGTACTGCAACAAGAAAAAAATAGATTGCAAATAATGTCCTTTATTTGCCTTCTGCCGGGCTTTTACAACCGATCTGATTTCTTTTAAAAGAATGAGTCTTTCCCGTTTTTTTATCAACAAAGCAGGTTGTATTACCTGTGGTTGGTAATTGATGCCATATATAAGTTCATATCGTGGCCTCACATTACATTATAAGGCTGTCGTGTAAAATATTTATCAGTGTTGTTATAATAGCTCAATTATAGTGCGCACGAACATATTGCGACAGCTTTGAATTTTCTTTGAAGAGCAAATGCCTTCTTTAAGAATAAACGCATTTGTCGATAGCACTCTACATAACCCGAACTTTTCGAATTAAGCGTGTCGTTTACAAAATTCCACAGGTCGTACTAATAAAAAATGGTTTTAAAATTGTTTTTACAGTGAAAGAGCCATTACACTGCGTTTTAAGTAGTGTAGTCAAGTTAGTAGCAAGTAGTGTTAATTTTAACAATTTCTACTTTTTTTTAATTTTAAAACCAATGTTTTTTTTAATAATTCTTGTTTAAAATATGTTGAAATATCAATTTCAGCCGCGTTTCGTGTAGCGTATAATTTCTTTGTGGTATAAGCATCTTTACATAAATGGTTTGTTGGTGTGGTTTTTACGAAAGCAAATAAAAAACGAAAGCTTTCGATCAATTGCTGGTGAGTAACCAGATTGCTCTAGACTTGAAAAAATTACACACATTGTGCACTACCCTACGTTCCCTAAATTTCTTTCTAATCCTATATTTCTTTCTAACCTCTAATCTGTAACATCTGAAGCGTTTTCTTCCGTACTTCATTACTATACATTAAACCCTTCGTGTCATCTGCACACGATCATCAAGCCATTCTTACCGCAGAGGCGTTTAGGCTTTTATGTGTGCCGCAAATTGTTACTAAAAATACCCAGAAGTTAGACCGAGCGCACAGGATCGTGTGCTAGTCAGGAGCTCCTGGCGTCGGGCAGGCTTGCGCTTGTACTGGTGCAGCGTGAGGAACTCCCAAAAAAATATCGCCCGCACGTAAGCCTGCGTGGTCGGCGTGAGCCGGGCGTCATCGACCTCTACCTTCAAGAACACTGTGACCCTCTTTCGAAGCGTTATCACTCGCGTCCTCTTCAAAGGCAGTTCACGTGCGTCTACTCATAAAAATGGACCACAAACGCGGAGTGTGCCTTACGGACGCCGAGTTTTGGAAAGCGGTTGGTGAAGATTGTGGCGTGTGCTAACGTGGTGCATTTTGGGGCAGATGTGCAAGGCTGGTGAAAAAATAATCAGGGCGTGCCAGTCACGCAGAATGTCCAACTGCAAGTTCAGAAATGCTTGTTAGTTGCATGAGCCACGTCTCCGACGAAGAAACTAGGGGCCGGCAGACCTGCTGTTTGTCCAGCATCGCACCTAATGTGCAAGACACACCAACTTTTTAACGCATTTCCAGAGCGACGTTCACACTGTTTTGCCTAATCGCTTTCCGTATTCTTGTCGAAAAGGTTTATGCACGGTTAGGCTGTGAGACTCCGTCAAGTTTTCTCTGTGGTTATGCTTCAAGAGTCGCTTAACGTTTCTGAATGGTGTCTTCCTTAGTCCCTCAAAAATCAAGGAACACTCAGTCTTTGAAGTATGCACTATGTACATTCGGCTACCGGCTTTACAGTGAAGCACAACGAGTTACGGAAGACATGGTGGAAGGAGTGTTTTCTCAAATTGCGTGCACTCCCTCGGAGGCCGCGGTTTGCCTTCTGTGGTGTGACACGCGGGATGCTAATTGAGCGATTAATTAACGGTACTGCTTCTCAGTGTTTTGTCTACTCTTTTGACAATTTACTCCTCTCTTTGCTAAGTCAAAACTGCATCCCTCGCCCATCAAGCAATAGAGCTAACCACCCCGGTACTCGTTTCCAATACCGCGCTTGTATCAGTTTTATCGCGCCAGTGACATGGGGCCACACGAGCCCTGCCCCAGCGGGGTGAGGGAAAGCTACAAAAAAAGTGACGGTGCCGCCGCCCGCGATTACGTAATGGCTGGTTGATATGTTCCTCCATATAATCGCCTGCCCAACCACCAACTTAAACAGCATTGGTAGAAATAGGTGTAATGTGTATTCGCAATGGAGTAGCGTTTCTTCTGTCGGTCATGTACTAATATCTTGTGGCAAACACGCACAGTGTAGGAACAATTCCGGTGGTTCCAGGGCTTTCGTAAGATTTCGGAGGGTTTTGCTGTTTGTTGACAAGTAGTTTCATTTTTACAGGTTGTCCGAAGCCAACGACAGGCTGTCGAGCACGCGGGCTGGCAGTCCGGGAGGCACAGATTCAGGCGCACAGGCAGGCCAAAATGTTTGCGTTAGGGTAAACTAAGAAATTCTGTCGCCTTAAAAACGAAACATTCAAAGTAGCAGCACCCTGCAATGCTCAAAAATCAACCCCATCTACAAGTTCTTACCCCCTAATAGAAACATTGGTAGCTCGAGCTTGTGTATGCAACAGCGATGTCTAGAAAATTTCGGGCTGTTATTATACAGCACACAAAAAGAAATTCTTGAAACATATCTATATATGTCTGCTTACATACATTGAAGGAAAAGGTTGGTGATGCTTATTAATAATGCTATACTGTTGAATTATACTTCACTCCCTTTTTTCGCTATCAGTTCTTCTCTTTTGGCGCAAGAAACTTCGACCAGCTTCCTTTCTTCTAGTTACATGGCGTTGCGTTTCTATGTGACACGCCAGGCACTCGCCTACAACTTTAAGGCTTCAACTTTATCGTTTTGAGAAATATATGAAGTGCGCACATTTTCGCTACAATCTCTCAATTTCTCAAAAATCTGGTAGTGTGTAAGGGCAGCTAAATGACAACAGCATCTTGTGTTTCGATTGTTCGTTGATATCAACGTTTATCGGATCTTTTGGAAAAAAAAAGAACTTTAACTTGCATCCAAAATTGAGGCAGCATGCTATCCACACAGGTTGGAACTAGGTGTCTCACGTAAACCAATCAATGTGTCCAGGATAACAACGCATGTTTATCTCTAGAACTAGTTCGAGGGAGCTTACGTTATTTCTTTCTGCTCTACGTTTTTATCTAGTAAAGTACAAAGCTTCTCATACCTTCTTTTTGTGTTTCTTTGCAGGCACTAACGTTCAAAATGCGATACATGCTCACATTTTATAGGCGTAAGTGATCCCCAGGTGTTGAAACGTAATCACGATTCGTTCACTATTCAGCGCCTCGTAGCCCATGGTGTAGCTTCGGCGAACTAAATCCCCCAAAACCATCCGACTAAATACAGTTAAGGGACGTAGAGACAGGTTAAGCAGCGTTCATTTTATTGCCACAGTGAAGGTCACTCAGAATGTTTCAAAAGTTTTTTATTTGACTAGATGGCGTTCTTGGGCTCATTATTCAGTTGTCCTCGGCGTGCATGCTGTCCACTTTTAGCCGTACTCATCGAGCCTCCTCGGAAATGCGTGAGCGCTGCCAACCAGAAGCAACGACTGAGACAGTCAAATGCGATGCGGCGGATAGCTGCGGTCTAGCTCTCTTTACTCACCTTCGGCGTTTGGAAAGCACGAACGGTAAATGCAGGAACTCCATTCAAAACAATCTCTGGACGTCAATCTAACGCTCTTGCTTCGTACATTCCAATACCCGAAAGTAGTGGTCAGTTTATGGGGGTTACAACCCAGTAGTTTATGAATGAAATTTAAGTTGGAATATTTGCGTCTTGCGAATTTGCGAATTGGCGCCAACGGAAGCTTAAGAGGGTTCAACGCTGGTCGACCACTCTTGACATGGCGTAGACACTCAAGTCACGGCCCGGGGGTTAAAAAGAAGGTCCCTTTTCACTCCGAGTAGTCCGAGTGACGGTGGCTACCACCCCCAAGCACTGGAAACAAAATACCTTAACATAAATTCCCCATAAAGTGGAGGGGAAAATCGCCCTGCCGGTAGCGTAGTGGTTACCGCAGCACACCGGTATTCTGGAGGTCGTGGGTTCGGATCCCACCTGGAGGGCATTTTTTCTCTACTTTCTTTCTTTCAAAACTGGTTATTTGTTTCAATAACCCACCCCATCCTCCCGTTTGCTATCCGAGGTTTCTTGACTGCCAACCGATATTTCTGTCTCATTGAGTATTGTCGCACACGAGTTGAAAAGAGTCTATGCGCAGTCGGTAGGTTCTGTGACAATTTAGATAAACCTTAAAACACAGTGAAACAACCAGAGTCCGGCAATTATCACAGGAAGACAGTTTTGTAAGAAATGGAGAGATAATTCCGCTGTGCTTGGTGAAGATACCTGTTTCGAAAAATTTATGGTGAAGGTGATTGTATCTAGCCCCGGAGGCATATCATTGATACGCACCAATGGGGAAAGGAGGATATATCCTCTGTGCAGCAAAACAAATAGCAATGGCTTAGCTCGCGTATGGCAGGATATCCATAGTGTTATCTAAGGTTAAGCTGCTTATTCTTAGGTTTCTTGGTTGTCTAGGATTAGCTGATTTTCATGCTCACTGCGGCGAAAACAATTTACAATCCAATCCAATCCAGCCCAGTCCAGTCCAGTGTAGTCATGTCTAGTCCAGTACAATCCAATCCAGTCCAGTCAAGTTCCGTCCAGTCCGGTCCAGTCCAGTCACTGCTCATGGCGCATGCGCAGCACGGCTCTCCAGGAGCCAGGTGAAACGGCTATCAAGCGGCTCTGGCGCCGCTTCAGACTTGGGTACTGTGCAACGGAGGCGCACAGCTGGGCACGCGCCGGTGCCAGTGCGTCTGCGTGGCTGTGACGTCACTGCTATCAAATGCGAACACCGGGGAATGTACAGACCGGATTTCATACACACCCGTTCTCTAATTATATTGAATTTCCAATTAAATCCAATTCAATACCATACAATCCACTTCAGAAGAGATAGACATCCCACCAGTAACGAAAAAAGAAGTAAAGAAGGCTTTGAAAGAAATGAGAGGGGGCAAAGCACCTGGTGAAGATCAGATAACAGCAGACCTCTTGAAGGATGGCGGGCACATTGTACAAGTAAAACTGGCAAATCTGTACACGCAGTGCCTAATGACCGCGAGTGAACCGGTATCTTGAAAGAACGCGAACATCATACTAATTCATAAGAAATTGACATGAAGAACTTGAAAAAAAAAACATTCTGATCAGCTTACTGTCAGTCGTCTACAACGAACTCACCAAGGCGATCGATAACAGAATTTCTACCACCTTAAATTTAAGTCAACCTAAAGAACAAGAAGCGTGTCGTAAATGATATTCAGCAATGGACCATATTCACACGATCAATCAGGTGATACAGAAGTGCGGGAGTATGCTGAACCCCTATATATAGCCCACATAGACTATGAGGAAGAATTTTACTCGGTCGAAACCTCAGCAGTCATTCAGGCATTACGGAACCAGGGTGTAGACGAGCATTAAGCAAGAATACTAGAGGATATATACAATTGGTTCACAGCTACCTTAACCCTGCCTATTGAGTGCTGTATAATACCTATAAGGAAGGGCGTCAGGCAAGGAGACAGAATCTCTGCGATAATATTCACAGCATGTTTACAAGAAGTATTCACAACATTGGATTGGGAAGAGGTGGGAGAAAGTGTTAATAGAGAATACCTCACTGACCTCAGATTTGCTGATGACGTTGCCTTGCTTAGTTAGGCAGGGAAGAAATAGCAAAGCATGCTTACCACACTGGACAGACATAGTATAACCGTGCGTCCGAAAATAATACGCAGAAAATAAATAATGAACAATAACCTCGGGACAGCACAGAGGTTTGAGATAGGTGGCGGGACCATGGAGGTGGTGAGAGAATATAACCACTAAGGCCAAGTTGTGACGCTGGATCCCAACCATAAGGCAGGGATAATGAGAAGGATAAGAATCGCGTGGAGTGCATGCGGCAGCCATTCTCAGATAATAAATGGCAGCGTACCATTGTCCCTGAAGAAGGAAGTGTATGAGAGCTGCATCTTACCGGTACTGACCTACACGGCAGTAACTTGAAGGCTAACTAAGAGGGTTCAACTTAAATTGAGGATGACTATGCGCGCAATGCAGTGGAAGATGATATGTGTAGCATTAAGAGACAAGAAGAGAGCGGAGTGGGTCAGGGAACAAACGTGCGTTAAGGCTATAGTAGAAATTAAAAAAAAAAAGAAATTGACGTGGCAGAGCATGTAATGCGAAGGCAAGATAACCGTTGGTCATTAAGGGTAACGGAGTGGTTCTCTATAGAAGGAAAGCGTGGCTGGGGGCGGTAGAAAGTTAGATTGGCAGATGAGATCAAGAAGTTTGTGGAGATAAATTGGACGCAATTAGCGCAGGACCGGGATAATTGGAGAAATATGGAAGAGGCCTTTGCCCTGACGTGGGCATAGACAGGCTGTGGTGGTGGTGGTGATGATGATGATGGCAATCCAATTTAATCTAATTAAATTCAATTCAAGTCCAATCCAATTCAATCCAATGCAATCTAATGCTGCTCGCGCTTGCGCAGCACGGCCCTTTAGTGTCGACGCGACACTGCTCAACCTTGGCCAGTGTAGCTTACGCTACAAAATAGAGAAACAGAACGCGGCGTGGCAGCAGCCGAGGGGCGGAGAGGGTGCAGCATAACGTTAGTACAAACATTGGTTGTAGAGGGTGCTCGTGCTATACAACCGCAGGCAGGCGGATCGGGCGCGGCGTGTCATCCACGAAAATGGAGCAAAGAGGGCGCACACTTTCGCATGTAATGCAACAAGAGCAGATCCCACTCCAAACCATGAAGCCATCGCTTGCAAGGAAGACGCCATAGATTTTAACACACTTTCGGAGCACGGCCGGGTAAAACGTGTTTTGTATAGTAAATGTGTGAAACTGCAAAGAGTAAAAAAAATTTGTCGGTAACTTACCAAAAAAAAAAATTTACTTAACAATTGTTTTCTTTTTTTAATTTCACATTTTTTTATTCCTAGTAAGGGTGTAGAACCAATAGGAGCGATAGATAAGCATGGGTCTAGAGATGAGCTGCAACAGCACGGCAACGCGCATGTGAGTTTCTCGGGTACGAAAGGTTCGTTATACCATGGCTGATTAACTTGTATATTCCGAAGGTGGGTATCGGTGTGTCGCCGCGCCCGTTACTGGGAACAACGTGGCAAAGTAATAAGCGTTGCCAGCCTACGTTGGCGAGAAATGACTGCGGTGCCAACGACCTATGCGTAAAAAACCCCTTTGTTTAACGCGAAGTCGATATATGCAATGCGCTTCACTCATAACATGTACCCTCCCGCAGTTATCAACCGCTTAATTCTCCCTTTATCTAGACTGCCTACCTTTTTCTATGTTTTTCGTTTGTGCGAAGTGTATACATGCAGGAATGCGTTGTTATTTGTGTATATTAACGCAGCTGAATGGATTTTTTTCTATGGGCATGTGCTAGCAGCCGGATTAGTTGGGGGGGTGATGTTCAGACCGAAAGACAAAGCGCCTTAAAGGCCGTTTGTGAAGCAACAACTTCACATTGCGGAACCCATGCCCACTAAATAGTATTCTCTTGAGGTTAAGGGCAGCTGCACTCAAAATTTTGACCTTTTCAAAACCCTACTTCCGTAAAGTCTGCCTAAAAAGAGGAACATGCAAAATACAACAGCTGAAATGCGCGCGTTGATGACGCAAGCGGTGAGAAAAAAATCGGCGATTTTGAAACTGAAACCTTAGAGAGCGCTGTTGTTGCAGTGATGTTGCAGCCGTCCAGCGAGTGGCCGGACGGTCACCAGCTCCGGCAAAAGTCCATGGGCAAGCTCTGCGCGCGCACGGGGAAGCAGAGCTCTACCGGTTCCCCAGCTGCGTGGCTGGCCATAGGAGGGGCCGTAGGCTGGAACATCACAGGCGCGTCATGGGTGTTTACGCGATCTGCCGGCGGGTGGAACGCGGTCGGCGGCAGAGCTTTTTTAAACGCTCCTGCCTTGTTAACCTGCGCTTCAAGGGGCTATCATTTGCGTTCCAGTTGATTTGGGGGTACGTACTACGCATTGAAAATAAATTTGGTCGAGGTGAAATTTGATTGCAGTTGGCCTTTATTATCTTAAGGCTGCTGTTTTAATAACAGATACGGTAGAAGCGTGGTGGACAGCGCTCTCTTTGGATATTTAGAAACGCTGTCGGTGACAAATACTTAACACTGGGAACTCAGAGTAGTACGTATACGGAGAAACACAATATGCATTCAGACAAAGAGAAACATTTATAAGGGAAAAATGACCTTACGATAAACGATAAACGGACATCCGTAACGATAAACAAATGTAAAACGATAAACGTTACGTAAAACGATAAACGGACATGCCCCCGACGGACACACCCGTCGTGGGCATGCAGGATTGGCAACATCGTTTAACGTCACGAATATCCGGCTATCGGAAGCACTCAGAGAAAGGATAAGGCGAGTATGCGACAGTGCGGATGGACGAAGAACACTCCTGACACGTGGACTGTCTGCGCGCTTTGAAAAGCTCAACACCTTTCATAGTAGTCGCAAACACGGGAGTGGATGGAAAGCATCTTTACTCGTATGTTACGCAGCGCTGCCGTACCGTTGGCCGAGCTCGACGAGGATGAGCAATGTACGAGCACACGTACCTTCTTGCGGAGCACGTATATATGCAGAAATAAAGTAGGGCCAAGATTTCTGTTCCTGATGTTCTTCAGCCTCTGCTTCCTTCGATTTCTCTTCACCACATCTTCATCGTGCGTTCCTCGGCTGTCCGACGTACCTCTTCGTGTGGCGGTCTCGCGTAAGTTCTCAATTTGCTGTAGCTGCTAGGCAGGGAGTTGGCGGACACTGCCGCCAGCGATTCCCCCTCAAACCACTGTGAAACCGCGTTGAAACCATTGAAATTCTGTACTGCTGTGAAACCGCGTCCAGATGAACATGCGTTCCGCGAAAAAGGGCAGAGACTCTCAGAAATCAGCAACACAGGACGCGTAATTGCGATCTCGATACTCCTGTTCCTCCGAGAAAAAAAGGATGATCACTAGTGTCTGCCAGATTTCGCGCTCGAAAAGAGCGGCGGGGTGCGGTATTCTACAGCCAGAATCACGTACGGAAAAGAAGCCGAGCATTCTTATCCCGCGTCGTACGCCGTTTGTTACCTAGAGTCTCCATAAGGTGACTTTGCATAACGTTCTACGCATTCCGCTGTCCGAATCAGTGATTCACTGCGTTGTGTGAATCTGTAATCAGGATGGAAGAAGGAGCTGCTCTTATTATCTAAGACTGCCTTGACTGCCGAGGAGTTCGTTTGCTAGACTTATGCAAGTAATAAACAAGTGCTTTATGTCATTGCTGGAAAGCAACGGGTAGTAATTAAGAGGGCCTTTGATGCACAAAGCGACAAAAACAAAATTATCCTTTTAAATGCAAAGCATTTCAGTAACTCACGATGTTACCCGCGTTGGCGTCCGTAGTCCGCACGCTCACTGCGCATGCGCGTCGAGTCGAGGCGAAAGCGAACACATCTCTCGCGAGGGGCATTGGATTGGATTCGAACACTTTCTCGCGAGGGGCATTGGATTGGATTCGATTGGATTGGCTTGGATTGGATTGGATTGGATTGGCTTGGCTTGGATTGGATTTGGATTTGATTGGATTGGATTTGATTGGATTGGATTTGATTGGATTGGATTGGATTAAAGTAGATTGTGTTGGATTGTGTTGCGTCATAGCCGCGGCACGTTGCGTCATAGCCGCGGCAGACGCGCTTGGGCCGGCGCATGTGCAGTACTCTCTCTTCCGCGGTTTCCTCTCCTTCGGGCGCGCTGCGCATATAACCGGTGTGCCGTTCTCCGGCCAAGCAATATCCGCGGTTGGCTCAAACACCTAGAGTCCACGCCGCTTTACAAGTACGCCAACGTCGTCGACTGGGACCGGCTTACGCAGTCCCCTCAACGTTTATAAGCGGCGGAGCGCGCGTTCGGAATTCAGTCAAGGGCGTCTTTGCATGGCTTACGCTTGACGTGACGCTTTGCTTGACTCGAGTAGATGCGACGCATTTACTCGAGTTCCCCCCCGTGTGAAGATGCGGGCGGCTTTTTTCAGAGTATTTCTTAGGAAAAGGAACTGCATGTCGGCTAGATTGGGTGTCCGGAAGAGTTCAAATTATTGAGAAGTAAAAATAAAAATGAACCTTGCGGATCTCAACTTTGTTTTATGCTACTACGCTCATGGGAATCACGGGGAGCAAGCGTCCCGTCCTGTGTAGCGTGGCTGGTGCGCCCGCAATAAAGCATCTACAGACCATAACATATCGACCTAGACATCGCTGTACCTGTACTACGTCTGGTAATGCACATTAATAGCAATATTAGGTCAATCTATTCTTAATGAATCGAAATATTGCCGTCGTGTTTGTCTTTTATTTATTTTTTATTTATTTATTTAAGTATTTATTTCTTTATTCATTCATTTATTCACGTACCCTCGAGGCCCAGGGGCATTAAAGAGGGGAGTGGGAGATAAGAAAATTATTGGAAGAATATACAGGAAGTAATAATATGATAACCACAGCTCTTTACATAAACAGTACAGACACTGCAATAGCTATATCAAAAGCTCCTTACTTAAGGAAGCATGCGTTGCACAAGTTGGGGCAAACACTCATATAACCAGCTTTACTCCAACAGAGTCGACACTGCACAAATGTGGCTGGTGACAATACAAATACAACAGACCTTCACCTGAGAAGGCTAAATAAACAAACACTGCCCAAGACAGGGAAACTAAAACAAAAACATAACGGCATACACATTTTCACTCAAACAGTCTGTAAACTGCACGCCTAAACGCCACGACGTCCAATATTTCGGCAACTGCATGTGGCAGTTGATTCCATTGAACAGATGTGCTCGGTACAAATGAATCGTAAAAACACTTTGTATGAGAATATGGAATGGCTACTTTGTATCGATGATCAACGCGCGCTGACATGTACGATAGATTCGTTAGTAGTCAGTCCTTAAGAATGGAATGAAGAAAGGCTGAAGCATGATTGAGTTTATATGCAGATTCCTGCATGCACCCCGCATATTCGATTATATGCGGAAGAAAGATGTAAACATGGTGCGGGAATTGCCTTTCTTCCTCTTTTTCGTCTGTTCCCGCGTTTATTGTTATATCTTCCTGTTCTTGTCCTTCTTCGCGCACAAGTTTTACAGCCCGACCAGTGGAAAAAACTCCGATTAAGCTTGTCATTTATTTCTTGCTTGTGGGCTTCTCTTTACATTATTTAATGTTGCTATGAATAACAGAATTCGTCGCGTCTGAGTTACACTTAGTTAGATTCTTTCCTTTTTTATAACCTTTCAATAAGCCACTTATGTTCTAGAAATATGACCACAACAACGCCACCTAATATTTATTTGGGGCTTTTATTTTATGTGCTAAAACGCTAAAAAGCGCTCTTGCTATCGATGCGTGCATTAAATAAAAGGGTAATTCCACTTGTACGATTAACAGAAACTACACATTGCACACAAAGAGAATAAACCACAGGGTAACATGGCCGTGCTCTAGCGTATATTTAAGCCGGAGCGCTGGAGGGCGCTGTTTGATGCACCTGTGCATGGAAGCTTTCCGCCACAATTACCCCCAAGTTTGAGGCTTTCGTCATTAAAATTTACACCGCCAGCTGTCTACAAAAAAACAAGATTCGTTATAATTAAAGGTTTCAACGACGTTCCCGCTAGGAATAACTGCCGCAGCAGTCCCCTAACAAACAGCATATCAAGTGGTGGCGAAGAATGATTAGGTAGCCTGAGATTGCTATTCCGCTTCACGAAGCAAAACATTAATGTTTTGTTCTGCTTCCTGCGGCGTTCTCAGGTTTGTCCCAGACGGTAGCGATTTTTACCGTATGCACGTAGTCCTGGCAATGTGAACCTTAGAAGAAGATTTGGATGGTTTGCTTGCGGGAGAAAAGCTGTCCTGCCCAAACCCGTGAGGGCCGCTCTTGATTGAGAAGTATAGGTGAGTTGCGTATACATTAGCGTAAATAGCAGCGTATAATAAAGATGGCTCTTTTAATGCAGAGTGGTTGAAAAACTTTCAAGATTTGAGCAGCGATAAGAACAAAAAGCAGGAAGTAAAAATCAAAGGGCCCCTAAACAGCGCCTCAAAATAGCGTTTTTGTGAAGACCAACGGTCTTTGTCTTGCCCTCTTTTGTTTCGCCGTGGGCACAAAACGATATAACTTCCCTTTGCTGGGTACGCTTCTACAACATACAATGACATTTGCGAACGACGGAGAATTTCTAACGACGGAGACATTCTTTGCCCAAAAATAACCCTTTCGTGCAACAGGATGCTGACTCGTTCTTCTTGTGACTTGGCTCTCAGAATGACGATTTATGTTGGTGTAAATGAAAAAAAATTATATTTCTGCCCCCAATAGTTTCGTATATGTCACTCATTAGGCGTGATCTATAGAGAAAACATGAATGAACGCTCAAAGGAAACGCGTTGAAACGCCAGTTCTTGTAGTACTTGTTCAGGGGTTTTTGTCTTAACCACGTAACATCATCCGATACGGTCGGCAGTAAATAGCCCTACGTTTGCTCTTATTTGTTTCAGGCGTCCTTTTAATTAATATATAATAGGCCTTCCCCCCTTTGAAAATAGAAGGCAGCGGCGATTCAGTTATGCTGGATTTTGGTATAGAGAGATTTTGCTATGCCTAAGAATAATTGGTTATTATTATTTTTCTATTATTTCATGTCCGCGTTTCGAGCAGGCAAGTGCTTTTTCATCCGGAAGGAATTCGCAGATTCTCGACGAAGTCAAATCTGAGGCGACACAGGTGGCGGCTGCATGTTAAGTCGCAGAGAATTCCCTTTTCTTTCGCGTACGTTCCGGCTTCTAACTACGCTGACGCTACATTCATTCCTGTATGTATTCCTCCGAGCGAAAGAAACACGACCTTACTACAGCCATTAAAGCGGCAAATCCTGATAAAGCACTCGCAGCTTTATAAGCAGTGCAACTACTTTATCAACCCTGCAATTAATTCCAATGTGCAACAAAAAGATGCACAAGTGGTGGCGCGGGGGTGAAACTTCTAAAAGAGGCGTGGACGGTGGCGAGGAGGATCGGAGAGGCGGTGCCGAACAGTGGTCACCTGCTCCATAGAAACCCGCTACCCCAGCCATATGCACCATCGCTGTGAAGGGTAGCCTTGCATTTTCGGCACCAAGGTATTTCGCGCAGAAGAAATATACCGAAAGGAGCACCTTCTTTTTGAAACGAACACAAAGAATTTTTGGACAGAAAAAACGGGATACAATGCATTGCATTTCAACATCACTCGTTTTCACTCCTAAGGAATAAGATGATATTCGTGTATTTTGATAATTTCTTTTTGAGCGATAGTCGCCCTGTATGTGAAGGCTTGTAGACAATATTACTAAGTTGCACACTGCAAAAAATGCGCCTCAATTCGAACTTGAATAGCTCCTATTTACACATAACACAAGTTATACTATTGCGCGTGGTCCATCTCCCATACAATCATTCGTACAAAAATCTGACTATTGCGAACGTGCGTGGGCTCCTTGCGATTAATACAAACTACGCATTTCCCCCCCCCCCCTCCCTGCCCGCCTTACCCGCGCCGGAAGCGTGAGGCCTGGGGTACGCCTAGAGAAACGCATCTGCTTCCTACACATGATGGTGCGTCGCCTCCAGAACGTGGTGCAAAATGTAGATAGAAGTGCATTCTGCTGCACTTACAGGTCACAAGATCATTTCCTATATCATAAACGCGAAAACTTTCACCGCCTTGGACGACGACTGAAAGGGGGACGATGCCCAGCAGTTGGGCCATACGGAGGAATGTCGTGGAGTGACAACCCCTGTCTCGTTTAGTTGGAGAATCTTCAAAGAGGAGGTCTCCCGCCATATACGCTACTTCCGCGAAAAGTGTCTGCCGGTTCTTCAAAGGGCGAAAGGCAAGCGGCAATCATTAGGTTTTTTTAAATATAAATTATTGTCATGTGTTACTGCTTCCCCTTCGCGTTGAACGTTTGTTATTCGGGAATTTTCTAAGCTATAACTTTCCCTTTTTCGAACTGAGACGTCGTCCCCTTGTGATTTGATTTAACGAGTTTGTAGTATTATAGAACAAAAAATGAATTTGGGAATATTTTAGGTGGCGTCCAATTAAAATATCGGAGCTTACACTGAATTCGCTAATCCAGTCATACTGTTGTTGTCTCATCATCTTCAAACATTGCAACGTTCGCAGATGGAACAAGGACTTGATATTTCCGGACGTTCAAACACTTGCTCAAAGCGTGAGTTGAAGTTGTATTTGAGGGTCTGCAAAAAGACCGTTAAGGTGGGTTTTCCCAAAGTTTCAGTTGGGATTCAGTTTGTGGGATTCAGTTGGGATTCAGATTCAATGCAGTAATTCAGTATTTGGCTTCTGTTCTATTTTAAAATTGGCCAACAGCATAGACGCGGTATTAAAGAAACAATAAATACATGCTCGATTGTTACCTTTTTACCTTCGCACTTTATAAAAGCTCGATATTATCATGCAATAAATATTCGTTGTGACCTTCTTAATACAAATTCATTTTTGCGTAATGACCGAGAATAAACTAGAAAAAATGGCAGTTTCACACAAACGCATGTAAGGTAATAAATTAAAGCAAACCATGGCTATTATATTTATTGAGATTTTGTTGTATACGTAAAATCATTATGTATATCTCAAAAGCAACTGCACAACCGTAGCAACAAAAAATTATTGGATCTAAGGCCTTCAGACATGGCTAGGTACTTGCAAATCCTAAAGCACGCTAATCAAAATCTGAAAACGGGTGGTCGTCCTTGGATATTTCGCACTATGTATCCAAACAATACGCAAAATAGCATCATAGCCTGTAAATATTACGGGTGCACGGAAACAACGACAGCCATATGATTCCACGCCAACAGCATCATTGGACAACTGAAGGCATGGTGCGAGGTGAACTTCCTGGGTAATTTGTGTAAAGACCTGCTCAAAATTTTAGGATCACGCAAACAGACACGAGGCAGACACAGTGGTTAAAGAAACCTAAGATCACTGCAACAATTTTGGGTAGTAATTAATCATTCAGTTTTTTTGACAACTTCAAATCATACAGGTCCGGGGGCACACAAAAAGCCGGCGTTACGCGGCTTGGCAATGATCTCCGCCCCCAACAAATCAAAACTTAAGGTGAAGGTCGGCTATAAAATTTAACCCGAAACAAGAATGCAATAGTGCTGCGGTAAATAATTGCAAATATCTGGCTGAAGATCTTTGAAAGAGGCCTTTCGTCCTACAGTGTACAGAATTACGTTCATGGTGATGATTATGAGATCAACTAAAAGCTCGTAACTTGAACTTGAAAATGATCAAAATTAATTCATGTGCTGTTTGAATTCGGAAGCGGGCGCTAGAAATCAGACGTCAGCCTTTTCCGGCCTATTCTGCGATTGTGCCTTATTGCAGGCCCAACGATCTGGCATTTCAGAAACTTGAACTGCTTGAGCCGGACAATGGCAGCGCCTGCTGTGGTTGTCAAAACATGCTAGGCTTGCACCAGAGCGCTGGCCCGCTGGCTCCGCCAGTCAAGTGAAGTCATCACTAAGCACACCCTTGCGTGTACTTTTCACTCATTCGACTGGGTGTGTAGCAAATGTGGTTTTCTTTTGCAATGCATTGTATTCTCCAGGGGCCAATTTTTATACATCTAAGGAGCGGTGAAGCCAGGAGCTGTTAGTTAGAACTGTTGTGAATACCGACACGTTCTAATTACCGGGAGTTTTTCCGCACCGAACTACACAGTGTAGCAGCGGGACCTAGACACCAGTTTGGGTTAACTCTAATTTCTAATGAACCAATTTCGAACTAACAAACTTTCACTGCATGACCTTCGCTTTTTTGGAGCAATTATGATGTTACTGGTGGGCAAGGGCTCGAGGGCAGGGGATGTGTGTCTCAGAAACGGAATATGCGCTTCAGAATGGCGTAGTAGACGGAGACGAACGTTTATGTAGACGAGACAACTGACCAAACAGACGTTACATCCATGAGCAGCATAAGGTTATAAACTCTCAACAAAAGATACAATGATTTATAAGGCAAACTAAGAAATAATTACAGTTCACTGTTTATTTGAGAAACCTGCCCTTTATACGTTAAGCTTCCCACGTGGTAGGGCACACTCACGGCTGCGGCGATGGCCTGTCATGGCCAATGCGGCTGTGGGTAGAACGGTAGGAAGAACACCATGTCACACAGTCGACGCCGGTGATTCAATAGGCGGGCGTCGGCCCAAGTCACGGCTGGCACTACAGCCTTGCTGCGTTTGCGGGCTTCTTCGACGGCGGCCTGGGAAGACCACGGCTACCGCATCTTGCGGGAAGCCCTCAGAAGCCTTGCTTCTCTGAGTTCATTCCTGCTTCGTCACCAGCGCATCTCCTCTTCCTTTTTTTCCCTTCACTTTTATGCTTCGGCTAATGTACCGTTTCCATCGCAGCTACACCAAGTAGGCTGATACCCACAAATGGAGTTCGTCCATTGTTCGCTACCTGATCTTAATCAACTTTCTTTTCGTCGACGAATGCACACACCACGGGTTTTTCTCTACCTCACCACAGCAATCAAATGTTTTTTACAGTCGCCATGGTGGCGCATCAGTGGTGCATTCCTGATCAGTCTTTAGCAACACCAGCTTCAAATTTCATAACAGGATGGGATGGACACTTGCCTCCAAATAAACAAACTTATGTTAAAAACCTTGCAAGAAGTACTGTCGCAAAAAATTGGCATTATGTTTTATTGGCTGTTATGGGTGCCTACCAATGCACTAGTTATATAGAATGATAGATTAGATGTTCCGTCGAAGCCTAAATATTTATTTAGACCCTCGTTTCTGCGTGTTAGTCACGTATTCGAAACAACGAGCACCGAGGCGGCTGCCATGACAGGAGGGTCATTGTAGCGCCCCCCTTTTCGTCGCACTACTGCCCGTGTGGAAGCGCCACACATACGGGCTGTGGTCTGCACTATTTTCACGCACCTGTGCATCATGACGTCAGTCCCTAAACCCGTGACGTGAAACATATGCCGAACAATCACGCGTCAACCCCAGCCAGCGTATTGGCAACGTCAAGGGGGCCCTCACGTCTGCAGTTTGGGACCGGGAGAAGTAGATGGCACAGTGCTCATTCCGGTTGTGAAAGGTCATTCAATCTCAGCTCTCTCGTGCGCGTATAATAAAAGTGATGCTAATTAAGTTATACTGAATTGTTACAGTTCAAGCTGGTGGAAGATAACTCCATATTAAAAGGAAGCGTTTAACACCATTACTTCAGCTTTGAAGGTTCATGTCTGTACTCCTTTACACAAACCAAACTCGCTACAAGACAGGTCCTCATCAGTGGGACACACTATTACTCAACTGAGGGATGCCGCGCCCAATACATTGGTTGGGAACTGGAAGAGGCGTACGACCAGAACTATCTAGCAGACGAAGAGCGTTTACTGTTATGACCTATCCACGCAGCTTCATGGGCTGAAATGTTACGACGATTTTGCAGTGATTTAGCAACCACGGGAAAACAATTTCATGGGCATTCATGAACGCCTGGCAATTTTTTGAAGAATTTCTCACCAGTCCACTTGATTTAAGGACTTTTGCGAATACGTTAAGGGGACCATTGTGTGTCAACGGGCAGCTAACACACAAAGTTTGGGGAAACAACTATCACTATAAGCAATGTACTTTTGGCATGCTAATAAAGCGAACTAAGCTGGTTCTATTGCTTCTTATGTACTAGAAAGCAACGTTCCAATCACGCACAAATCTTCATCTTCGGCTTCGTCCGCTGGTCCTTTGCACTAAATACAACGTAAATAAAAGAGTTCCTGAGCAATATATTATCTCGAAGCCGATCTATGGGTAAACCGCTTTTTAACAATGGCGCCATTAACAATGACACTGCTCACTCGGGAAAGTCTCAAGCCAATGTTACATTACTCAACATCTAATAATGTTGAACACAGCTGAGAAAATCGCACGCCTTGGTATCTCAGTGGCTATGGCGTCTTGGTGCTGGTTTTTGTTCCGCTTAGGTTTTCGTCATGTTACCAGAAACTGGCATCACAGGTGTGGACGGATATGACTGGAAAATAAGTCAATGTTTAGGACCGCAAAGGGTTAAAAACGTTGAGGCATAAAACACACCTAAAGTCTTACGCATTGCATACCGGCAGAGTGAAATGATCCACTAAAATATAAATTTTCTTACACTAGTGTGGTATACTGTGGAAAAACATTACCCCATTCACTGGAATGTCGGAGGGTAGTTTTCAAAAGCTTGTTTAGGAAAGTGGGGTGCCCGCTTAGACCAAAAGATGCTAATTTCCTGTAGTTTCTTGACATTCAACGCCATCTTGAACACAAGGATTGGTGTTTGCGTGTTTACAAATTTTATTTTGCTCGTTCAAACTTTTCGGTTATAGCTGTCAATGCACCGCCCTTGCTTGTGCACATGGCCGCGTGACTTCGAGAGGCACCGGTGTTCGCAGCACAACGGCGCCCATGAATCGGTGACGCTACAGTGTGGTTTTCAAGCGGAAGGTAGTTTTGGAGGGAAATAGAACTCTAAACCTGCTAGCACAGCGTGACATCAGCATGGATGAGAAGAATGATCGCTGATGGCGGAAGCACTGTAACGAACCTTTCAACTGTAGTGGCGGCAACACCATCTGCATTTAGCGCCACTATCATCATCATATGCATACTCCCTCAATCATCATCAGAACGGCTTCCCTGGCAACGTCAGCAGGGCCACACGCCACGACAGATCTAACACCACCGCGCAGCTGGGCAGACGCTTGTCCACTCCGCTCTTTAAGTTCTGGCCGGGCCTTACGCACCTGAATAAATGTAGGAAAGCCACAGTGCATCACCGAGTCCACGGCTCCCACTCCTAGACAACTGCGCTGCCAAGCAAATGGCCTTCAAAGGACCAAAGAAAGGTCGACCCCACGAGGTGCAATAGGACATCGCCAACTTCACCTGGCAGCAGAGACGTCTGTGTCTGTGACGACAGAGAAAATATTGGTGAAGGGAGGGGCATTGAACACGTTTTAGATGATGTAAGAACGCAGCTCAAAGCCAGCAAGGACTCGATCACTTGTTTTATGAAGCAGGTCATGTTCATCCTTTGGCGGCGGAATTCTGTGGGATGAAACCTACCCCCAATCCTACACCTGACAGCATTGGGTTGTCACATTCCATGACTTTGTTATCAAGAAGCACCTGAAAAGAGAGTAGAACAGATCAGTAACCCGAATCACACCCGTGTATTTTGGCGTAGCTGTGCCCTGAACTGTTAATGAGATGGCTGCTAAACGAGGGAAAGAGAAAACTGAAGGGGAGCAGTAGCAGCGCAATACCATGATTGGGAGTTCAACAACTGATTGGCAAAAGCTGCAGCACTAAATATGCTTATTCGGAAAGCTCTTCCAGCTGGGAAAGTTTATCATCAAAACGCTGTCGTACGAGATCATAAGCATGCGTGAATGAGCGGTGCCCACACCAAAGATTGGTTGAACAATGGCAATGCCGCCAGTTCTGCTGTTTAAGTAGTCACTCCTGGTCACTCCTAGTCCTCACTTCCGTTCAGCGCCTCGGAGACACGGCCGTTATGAAGACTCGCGCATAACTTGGCCGTAATTTCGCACCCTTCTGCAGGGAACTACGTTTGCTACTTGGAGGATTGAAGCTCGCTTGATGTCTGTGGAAGATGTTAGTTGGTGGTGTTGCATCGTCAGAAGTCATTTCAACGCTTGTGCAGCATGTCCCTAAATGGCTTGTCGAGGGCCATTTCGAGCGGTTGCTGCTGGCACATCTTACTGCCAGGTATAGCCGCATGTCTGTACAACCATCTGAAAGCATGGAGGTAACGGCGCAGCTCTCAAGTAACCATAGTAGGAGCTTCTCTTAGCAGTTAATCCTTAAACAGCAGAGCCCACGGCGTTGTCAAACACAATTCACGTATTATTTAGGGAGGCTACCACTGATCCATCTATTTTTATGGGGTCGTACGATCTTTTTAGCGAACACTTTCACAGCTGGAAGACTGAACTGCTTAGAAATGATTAGGTCCGGCTGAATTCTATCATTGGCCGTAAAAGCACAATATCACCGGGGTGTGCTGCACCTCGTAGCATGCAGTTCTGACTTTCACTTGTTTTGCGCCATTCTCATTCACTATGTAAGCCACAGGCATACACTGGCGTCCGATTGGCGTTTCTGATCTGGGCCGGTCTGTACTCCCTTTCCAGTTGCTTCTTGATAAAAAGCGCTTGGATGTGAATAGCTTCTCTTCGAAGTCAGCAGTAGTTTTGGCACATAGATGTCCATCCCCGTAGGGTAAATCTGAAGCCATTCATAAAATGAGTAACCCAGCCCTTCCTGGCCTTGAACCAGAACCAAGTCCGCAATATGCCTTAAATGTTTATAATCTCCCTCGCCTTCACGTAAATTACCTCTGTCATAATCATCACCATCACCAGCCTATCTACGCCCACTGCAGGGCAAAGGCCTCTCCCAGTAATCTCTAATAATCCCTGTCCTGTATTAACTGCGACAAATGTATCCCCGCAAAGTTCTTGATCTCATCTGCCCATCTAACTTTCTCCCACCCACTGCAACGCTTGCCTTCTCTAGGGGTCCACTCTGTTACCCTTAATGACCAACGGTTAGCTTGCCTTCGCAGTACATGCCCTGCCAACGTCAACTTCTTCTACGTTATTTCTACTATTATGTCTTTAACACGTGTTTCTTCCCAGACCCACTTTGCTATTTTCTTGTCCCTTATTGTTACACCTATCATCTTCCGTTCCATTGCTAGCGGAGTCGTCTTCAACTTAAGTTGAACCCTCTTAGTGAGCCTCCAATGTTGTGTCTGGTAGGTAAGTACCGGTAATATGCAGCTGTCATACACGTTCTTCGTTAGGGTCAATGGCAGGCTGAAATTCAGTATCTGAGAATGCCTGCCGAATGCACTCCACCCCATTCTTATCCTTCTAATTATTTCTTTCTCATGGTTGGAATCAGGGGTCACAACTTGGCCTAAGTAGATATATTCGCTTACCTCTTATACTGCCTCACCACCTATCTCAAATCGCAGTGCTCCCCGAGGTTATTGATCATTCCTTCAATTTGGTGCATGTTAATTTTCAGGCCCATGGTTCTACTAGGGTTGTCCAGTGAGGTGAGCCTGCTTGCAATTCTTCCTCCGAGTTATTTAGCAAGGCAACGTCATCAGCAAATCTGAGGTTACTGAGGTGTTCTCCATTACCTTTACTCCCACGTGTTCCCAATCCAATGTTCTGAATACTTCTTGTAAACATGCCATGAATAACATCAGAGATATTGTGTCTCCTGGTCTGACGACGTTCCTTATAGATATTGTAAAGCTCTTCTTATGGAGTTTGATGGTAGCTGTGGACCAATTGTAAATATCCTCTAGTATTTTTACATAATGCTGTTTAGCACCCTGGTTCCGTAATGCGTGAATGACTGCTAAGGGTTCGACCGAGTGAAATGCTTTCTCATAATCTATGAAGTCTATATATAGAGATTTCTATACTCTGCGCCATTTTCTACCACCTGATTGATCGCGGGAATAAGGTCCGTTGTTGAATAGCGTTTACGAAACCCTGCTTGTTCTTTGGGTTGACTGAAATCTAAGGTGGCAGAAATTCATTTAGCAAGTACCTTGGTAAGTACCTTGAACACAACTGACAGTAAGCTGATCTGCTTGTGATTTTTCGAGTCCTTCGTGCCACCTTTGTCATGCATGCGGATGATGTTCGAGTTCTTCCGAGATTCTGGTACACTCGCAATCATTAGGCATTGCGTGCACAGGTTTGCCAGTTCTACTAGTAAAATTTGCCCCCCATCCTTAAAGAGGTGTGCGGTTATCTGATCTTCAACAGGTGCTTTGTCCCCTTTCATTTCTTTGAAAGCCTTCGTTACTTCTTCTGTCGTTACTGGTGGGAAGTCTATTTCCCCTGAGCTACTTGCTCGTTCGGCATTATCCTGGATGTCCTGGCTACTGTACACATCCCTATAGAACTCCTCGGCTACTATGACTATATTGTCCCTATTTGTGATGACGAATTCAACAGTCTCTTTACTTCAGGATAAAGTCAGAGGCATTCTCTTCCGCCTCGTGGTGTCGACCATTGTTGGGTCCTGTGAAGGTCATTCAGTTGGCAGCGCACTAAAAGTTCTTTTAACTGCATGGGACATCTGTGGTTGTTCTTATTCGTTTTAAGTTCTCTCAATATCCAAAACTACCTTCTGCCTAATTTCGCGTTGCAGTGGCACAGCTTGGGTGTGCGCTGCTGGGCTGCGGACTTGGCACATCTCCAAATCTTGTGGTGGTGTAAGCAAGCAAGGCCGGAACGTTTAGAGCTGTATTCACCACATTTAAATATGCGAAATGGAGCTGCAAGCGTGCAAGCTGGAAGCGTGTAGCAGTTAGATGGCATTGAGTGTCTCGTGGTGACAAAAAGTCGCATCCGAAAATTTAATACGATCCCCGACTTTTTTAAACAACGTTTTAAGAAACGTAATTGCCTATATTCGAGTAAATAAATATCAGCGAGGTATGGGTAGCCCAACTGACGAGCTTATCATCACCAGGTTTATTCAGCTCATTCACTGCGTCCCTTCAGCAGGGGTGAGGGGAAAACCTAAGATGCAAAAGGAATACATACCAAATGATTCCCACACCAGTTATCTTGGCATAGTAAAATCAGATGTGTGCCTTGCGGGTATGTGCATACATGCATAGCACACTCTTGCGTGTGTATACTTAAATTTGTCAAAGGTACACGAACCATGAAACCATAACAAATGTTCTCTTACTTCCCCTTCCCATTTCCTCGTATCCTATACCGCATTTATACCGTCTGGCCTAGTTTGCCTGGAAACAAATAAGCTTCATATGATGTGATTCCCAAGATGGTCCACTTGCTTTATGTGGATTTCCTTTTGTTCGCAGTATCCTCTAGAAATCATTGTCGCATTTTTGAGAACATGCAGCATCCTCACCCTTAATGAAATCATCACTGTCACCTTACTTCTCTCCTTTTCCCCCTACAAAATGAGCCAACTAACATTTTAAATGTGGTGTTCAAGCATGCTGTATTAGTAGTATTATTTTGCGATTTCAATAAGTAATCAGTAACTAGTCTTTCCGTCATCCGCCCAACCGCTCACACACAAGCTTTCATACCATTCCAATTTTTTTCATGAAAAGAATCAAACAGCAGCTATCCGCTCAGTACTGGGTCCAAGCAAATTCATAAATGAAAGTTTTCCTCAGTGCCACCACGAATATTGTCTATTTCGTGTCGGCAATACGTTTAGCCTCATTTCCCCATAATATATGTACTGAATCGTGGAAGCAGCCGTGTCAGTTATTTCCTGCCTCCGTTGACTCTACATCAATGTTTTGCATGACGGATGCGACCAAATTCACTATCATTTTGCATTTGTGCATGTAACAAGTGGCTTTATACCAATTTATACAAGTGGCTTTATACAACACGTACACAAAAAATGTCATTAGGTGCCTAAAGCCCGAAGTTTTAATGCCATCATTTCGCTCCTGCACGCAAAAATGTAATGTCATTCGCCATATTCTCATTTTTTTGGTTTGAGAAGTTCCGCAAAACCCATTCCTCTTGAAGAACGACAATCTGCTGGCTTTCATACATAACAGACACCAAGTAAATTTACAAAACAAGAGATGGAGTAAGACGATATTTTATATTTCTAAGTCGGCGAAATTCAGTTGAAGTAAACTGAAATAGTGTGTAAATGCTAAAAACCGTGTAAAATTTTTATAATTTTTTTTTAATTTTTTTTTTGTTGGCAGGCAAAAGCACTGTTCGATAAAATAACAAAAACGGTTTCCATCATTTTTAATATAAAACTGTTTATTAAAGCATTATTTTTAATAAAAATATTTTAAAGCGTGCTAATAAATTTTTTATTTATGTTCAAAACCTTTCAAATATGAGTGCATTTCTCTCTCATTATTATCGTCATAACTAACACATTCATTGACTTTGCCATTTGGCGTATAGCACAACGCTCCCAAATAATGTCATTCGGTGTTTGAGGGCTTAATCACCTAATGTAATTTTTCGTCTACGTGTGGGAGGGATACTACAAACCTAACTTTTTCGAGTATTGAATTACGATCCTGCTCCGAAGCCACTCCCGTCATTAGCCAATGATGCCTAAAACACCCTCAAGGCACCTGACATCTGATAGATCACTGCAGTTCTTTTGCGCTTCACATCATGTATTATTCAGCCAGATATTTCGAAAGGATGTTAGGTGGATGCTTAAGTGATATTTTCTAACTTATGTTCGTGTAAGCGAAACATGAACCAGCTGGAACCTACTCTTCCACCTCTTCCCGCTCACTAAAGCAGTATTTAGTTTATGAAGCCAGAAATTAGATAAATCATCACGCGATGTGTGTGATGCCCACAACAATTACAGCAGTGACGTAAAATGGTGCTCAAAGTATTCGCATTGTAAGTCGACGATGAGTTAAGGCTACTGCAAACACTTGCATTCGTGCCAACATAATGTTTTTTTTAAGGAAGAGCTTCAGCGATATTTGCGGCATGCATATGTGCCGAATGTAGTTTTTCTGGTTCATTTGGGGTCGAGAATGTGGTTGTGTACTTGTAAAGAAACAAAACCAAACCCACATAAATTTTCGTTTTGTTTCGATGCAACAACATGCTCAGCTTTTGTCTTAATCCTTGGTTTGGCACACTCGATAATTCAAGAATTTGCTTCTGAAGCTCGTTCCAAAATGTCAGCACCTAAATGGGCTGCGTAAAGCTGCAGCACTGCTCAGGGCATTCAAGGCGAGCAAGTGTAGTACCATTAAGCGCAAAAAGACTTGCAAATATGTAAGCAGTGGCTCAGCACTCTCTGTGTTAGCGGAGGCACTCAACTGTAGCGGGGTTAGAACCACACTTTCAGAGAAAACCTGGCACGTCCCGGTTATACCCACCTGGCATTAAGAGGTGTGCTAACATTAGGGCCCCGGTCGGACGATTGAGCACCATGTTATGAAGCTTCCAGTGCCCTGTCACATTGTGTCGCTTACCATTCTCCACCACCAAGCGCTGGTGTGTAGTAGTGGTCGGAACTCACCTGTGGACAAAACAAGGTTGTGCGCAAAATCATGCATAAAAAGATCTCATGAGTAGAGTATAGAAACTACAAAACAATTTAACTGCCTGGGATTCAAAATCACATGGCACAATGACGCTCCCACCTTGCTTTCTATGACTGAGCTACGGGACCACGCAGGGCCAGTCCAACAAAACACACATCAAGTGGAAGCCTACCCCATAATGTTGTACAATGCAGTTTACTGGTTGAATAGCCGCATCCTGAGCTGCTAATCAGAGCCTGTCTTGAAAAGCTCTAGCAGTAGACTGTCCCTTTAGCCCCCACAAACCCCTTATCACCAGGAGATGAATTCCCTCAGCTAGTATACTCGATTGCAACTGTGTGCTCATCTCGCGCACAGTAAGTTCACCCTGTGTTAAAGGTGCTTATGGTACCTTGGTCCTATGGTTTACGTAAAATGTTTTGGTTCAATTTAATTCCGTAGTGTAAACGTTCGCCCGTGCCACAGGGATCTTTCATTGTTTTCAATCGTCCCAGCTGCGCTTGCACACAAGCTTAAACTATATTGACGTAAAATCAGCAAAGCGTCTCGAACCAAAAGATGCACAGTATGTGTGCTGTGCGGAGATATTGTAACTTCACAGACCTTACTCAGCGGAACACCTTCTGCTTACTGACAAAATAGAGCCAGAATCATCTAAGCACGAACCATATGTAGGCCTAATTTTCGCTTGCCAATTGATTGTTAAAAGATGACACCTCACCTCCCTCGTGCCCATACTAATTATCATCATGGTCCTGTTTCAATAAAGCATTCTTCAGAACGGGACTTGGCGGCTCATCCCTTTCTCAAAATTTTAGGTGCATGAAACCCGTGATCACGGGACCTCCGGAGATGAGCCATAACGAGAGAATTTGCCTACCTTCCACCGCCTTCTCACCTCACAGGAACAAGAATGAAGCCGCCGTTTCAGCGAACCCGTTGAGAAAGGTTGGGCCAGCTAAAGAAGAAGAATAAACGAGCTGGACCCATTTGTGCTGCACCTTTGCCGACACTCATGGGATTCGCCTTAGCGGATGGGTGTGAGCGAGTATGATCGTGCCGACCTTTGCCCCGTGAGTCCGCTTCCCATCAATATCGACGTCTTTGACGCCGCACTGGACCATGGAGGCCCTATAGGAAAGACGGCGGATCGTCCGGGACCAACCAACAGATTTTATCAGCAAGGTAAAAACTTTCTCCTCATCGAGAAACCACCTATACGTGAGTTGACTCATCTTTTAAAGACTTTTGCTGACCGAAACGATTTCTTTGACAAGATTAACCGAGAAGTGGAAAATACAGTGAGAATTAACAAGCTCGAACTGGAGATGTTGGAGGCATTTTATTTTGAAGTAAGTTTAATATGAGCAAACGTTAAACTGGAAATTAAGATCAGCCATGCAAGAACTAACCTACACGTTCGCATAGCGTCAGTCAATGCCCGAATTTGTGCGACGTCGGACAGCACTGAAAGGATGGAGATATAGATACGGAAAATATGGAAACACTGAACGAAAAGAACTATGTTGGCCCCCCGAATCCCAGATTTCACTACAATCCACCACTCAGTTTGCGTGATATATTGACAATGGAGAACTGCTGTCTTTGGTCCTGTGCCGAAAATACTTCGCACCTTCTAACCGACATGACTGCTCAGAGCAAAGCGAAATACTTCTGAATAAAGAGAGATTTAGGCAAGCGGAAAACACCTTTCACTATTCGACCACAGGTTATCGACACCAAAGTTCAGAAATGCGGCAGTTAAATTATCCGACCACAAGACATCGCAAGAAACAGGCACCAGCACGTCATCTCAAGGGGAAGAGAAAAGGGCTGCCATGTTTTAGGAGCATTTGCGCATGTTTATGTTCCTTAAAGTAAGCGATCGCATGGAACCCCTGAAATTCGGACGGAAAGGCAAAAGAAGAAGAACCACGCCGACAGATAATAAATTTAGGACTGTTTTGCTTCGCAACTTGGCACGTGTAAGAAGGAAGCGGCACCAATGGGCGCTGTGGCAAGTTGCAAAGGATAAACCTAGTCGCTAACAGCCCTAGCATAACAGAGATAGTTAAGCCAAACGGAAGTCAAAGGGAAACAATGCCTTCGATTAAAAAGAACTCCCCGATGCTCAAAAGATATTACAAAAAACACAAACTTCTGTGAAGAAGGGAAAAGGTTACCGGCGAACAAAGTGTTTTGGATCCAAAAGCAGTGTGGAACTCGTTGGATAGAGGACTCTCATCTACTCGCCAGTTTCACCAGCTGCTCATCGAGGCGACGGTTCAACACTTCGGCAGGCTAAAAACCATCGATTTCACCGGTGGAAGAAGAGCGGCGAGGTCCCGACTCTGGTAGCTCCAACGAACATGAATTCTTAATACCTGTGAACTGGACTCCTTTACGGCCGCGGGCGCTATCACGCTGTAAAAATTTGTAGACATCTTCGGGCGGGAGAGGATGTTGAAAAACATGAAGCCTCACCTCCTCGTACCCAGAGAAATCCTCATCATGACCATGTCCCATTACATGACGCATCAAAACGGGTCATGGCACCTCGTCGTTTTCTCCACAGGCCTAATAGCGGGTCGTTTAGCCAACTGGCTTGGGAAGCCACATTTAACAGCAAGCTTACGCTAGTTTAGGAAAACTTCATGCGTCACAGAAAAAATTGAAAAATTAGCAAGGAAGACAAAAAAAAGGAATACCCCTTTTGAACGGAGTTTTCTTCTCAAGAAATGATCATAAATGAAACAACAATGGTCAAAGCAACATTTAGGGACTCTTGACTGATTTCTCCGCAAGTAATCCAACAATGTTTATAAATCACTATCAGGTCCCATTACAATACAAACTTTTAATCCTGATGTCCCTGCTTAGCCACATTCCTTAAGGGGACGCTGAATTATGCCAATTTCTAATCCCGCTGTTTTTAAGGGTGTTTAATTCAAATGAGCACTAATGAGTGCTATTATTTAAACATTTGCTATTACGCAGACTGGGAGAAAATTGCTTATTCCATATTCAATTTCCTAAAGGCCTTTCTATAGAATCGTTCCATTACCCTTCCAGAGAGGACACAACATACCTTCTTGTATATTTGTCGTTCTTAGAAAATTAATGGCGCTTGTTCCCCAAGGAACAGTTGTAATTAGCACATACCAATACAAAAAGGTAATCGGGGCATTCCCATCACATATGCTTGCAGTAAAAATTCCAAATATATCTATATTACTGTTTAAACAATTAAATGACAAATTATTCTTTCAAGAATTCGCAGCAGGCACTTTTCTGATAGAGGCGAAAAGCGAGAACGCCCGTGGTTTAGAGAATTCAGGGAATGTTAAGAATCCCCAGGTAGTCAAAGTTAATTGCGGGCCCTCCACTAAAGCCTGCCTCATCACCTACGTGTGTCGGCGTGTTAAATATCATATTCAATATTTTCTTTCAAACAAATTGGTTATTAACATATAAGTAGGAAATCAAAGAGATAGGAGTATTGCCACTCTGTATGTACGTCTGTACGCGCTCGCACATACGCGCACACACACACAAACGTACACTCACACACAAGGCATATACATGTATGTGTGCATTGTATTAAACACTCTTTCACACTTTCAGTATCCTGGCCCTATTGCTTCTGATCCCTCACAGGTCAATGATTGTAACAACCCTTTAGTAAGCTGCAGTTACCAATTCCTGTGGTAAAACAATACACTTACACACTCAAGCGCACTATTTGTCACACAACACGCACCACCTACATTTGACTGCGTAATACATTATACAGGCACTGAATGACACCAATTGGTTAAATTATCGCAAGGTATCACAATTTTCTAGACACCCTACAAAAGTTTTCAATTGGCCAAGACAGAAAAAAGAAGTAGGGCAAACGAACAGCCCCTTCGGTCTCTGGAAAACAATTTATTCCGTGATTTTGTTCTATGTTTCGCGAACAAAGGTGCAACGTTCCAATTATGCTCTGAAATTGTACCGTCAGTCATGCATATTTACGTCTCACCAGTCCGGTTAGGCTTTTTTTTTAAACAAACGTGGGTTACCATTTTCGAGGTTGCATGAAGTTCATTCAGAAAACGTTCACGTTTTGCTGTTTTTGACTATAAAATACTTTGAATCATTTTATTACCTGCTGTTCATTAAAGCTATCAGCTTGCGCCTAATCAAGTGCTTGAGCACACGGTTAACGATGCAGAACCTTACACTGCCTCTACCGTACAATGGTGGCTCACTTTTATGGAAAGATAGTAGTAAATTAGCCAAGTCATTCCTAAAATGAGACTTTTACCCATTTGCGTTTTAAACAGGGCCACAGACAGTACAATTGAGGCAAAAATTCATCATTAGGCTAAACTAAATTTTAATCACACTGACTTATCAGGCATAAATGGCGCTAAACTACCACTACTAAAGTTTATGCCGGGTGATCAGCCGCTACTCCGGCCCATCGTGAGCTGGAAACATGAAGAACTGTGTGCCCAGAATTCTTTTGGAATTCGAGCACACTACCAAGCATCACTTACTCTTTGAAATCTATTCAAAAAAACGATTATGCCAGAGACCTGGAATGCGCACTAAATATGGAGCGGCTTCTGTCTACATGCCATAAAAATGCAATAATCGGCCGTACAACCATTGCGAATCTCAGGGCTTAAACTAGCAAACTCAAGTGTCCTGAATACAAAAACACTACTCAATAACTTATAGTTGTGTATTAAGTTATAGGGCACGGCTAGCATAAAACTAGTGTGGCGATTTTATACATTCTTCTGTAGGAATTCTTTTGTCCAAATTTCGATTGGGGAAACCAGTCTGGTCTATCCGCAGGTATCATACAGCTTAAATAAAAAAATCCGCAGAAAAAAGTCATTTTCACTTTTTTTTGTCGTTTCATTAGCAGCCTATGGTCCAAAAGGGGCAATATTCACTTCTTCTAAACGGACCAAGCAGCTTGGAAGCTGCAGTTTTTTCTTCCACAGCACAGCCTGCATTGCCTGAACATCTAAGAACTCGGTGAACTCTGTATCATGTATCAGGATCTGCTGAAGGAAATGGCGTAAGAAAATAAAGAATTTAGGCTGGGCAAGCACGCACTGCTCAAATTATACGAGCAGATACCCTTACCCATTTCCCACATTGTCTTACATTCAAAGCTTATTTGTTACAACCTGCTATAACAAGTATGGTCATACGTCATATCACAGCTCTTCCTACAGAAACGACTTCAACTGCGTAAGAAAACTTTTGCGGTAGTTATAAAATGTGCCACTGAGATACAGTCATCCGCAACCCGACAACACAATATTCTGTTTCACTATGCTGACGAGAATGATTGTTGCACAATGCAATTTGTAGAAGAAACCGCTACTACCTCGTTGTTAGCTGGGCATCGCTTATGGCACCAAATTGACTCCTGACTACATCTAAAAATAAGAATACTTGAAACTGAAACGTTATCCAGCAAAACTGTCGAACGCTGCAGGCCATGCACACCAACCGTAAGAAATGTTAACGTGCGTGTAGGAGTATTCGTCAAGCAAAAACACAGTACAATACTTTTTATGGAGTTGCTAGCTCCGCGGCAAAATCCAGCGTCAGATTATTCACGTAAATATTGGGTATTCTCTTTTTCTTGATTATGACAAAGTTGCCACCAACAAACGAGTGCCTGCGACTATAAAAGCTGATTTCCCTTTTATGCCCTGCGGACACGTGTCATGCTAAGGCTAACCCGGTTCTCTTTCATATATGAGCATGACAATTTTTTGTTTGAATTACATAGACCTAGCTGGGGACTGACAGGCCCCGAGTGTTTACCGACCCCTCATTATCATGCGAAAGGAAATTAAAATATTGGTTTTGAACTACGTTGCCGCAGTGGTACACTCTATGTGCATATAATTGTTCGACAGGCTCATCGCATCTTTTACATATTGGTGTGCGGCTCCGACCTGAAGGGTGGAGGAGCGCATGCAGGTAGCGTTCTTTTTGTCGCATTGCTTGACGCTTTTTTTTAAATTATCAGTGCCCTCTTCCGCGACCTTCCTCCACCTTCGTTTCAGCTTCTCTCTGACTTCGCGTATTTTCGCGAGCATTAAGTAACCCCCAGGTTGATTTGAAACGATGCCGTGTGCAAACATGGATCTTAGCTGGAATTCCCTGTTACGAATCGGTGAACAAAAGAATTTGAGGACATACCCACAAAACACAGAAACAAGAAAAATTAAAACGATAGCATGCGCTTTCTCTTTGCCTGTGCGTGAATGTGCTATGTCCGCCTTGAGAACGTCGCGTTGAACCCTATTCAAAACGTTTGACAAACGCATCGAATAATGGCCCACAACTTACCAGCGAGCTGCCCACAACTGTCCCCGTATTTAAATGCTGTTTTGCTGCCATTCCTCGTCTTTCAGGAGCAGGTGAAAATGTTTATTTTTACGAATTCGCGTTACTCGTCCTCTTCAACTAAAAGACAAAACGATGACCCAAGTAGAGGCCTGTCCCTCCGGAAGCACCGAGTCGCCGACCGGTATTCGCTGCTCACAACGGCTTCCGTTATTTACATGGCTTACATCATGGCTTCACAGTCATGCCGACTGGGCAAGTCAATAAGCTCTAGTTCGGTGAGTTGGAGCGCTAGCACTTTATTCTGAACCGTTCATATGTGTACAAGTAAGCGGAACAGATAATCATTCTCGCGGTTGAAACGGTTGGCACGGTCGCTTTATAAGAAACAAAGTCTGCCAAGGCTATCACCAAAGTAAACTGATTGAAATCACACGGCCGCGCATTTTTTCTTTGATCGCGCTGGTTGAAGCATGTGTCCGCGGTTAAGTACTGTATCAATTTTGTATCGGCATGCAACCGTTGCGTACTTCTCACTCGTTTCAATTAGCATTACATAAAGGTGTAAGTGCTGCTCTCTTTATTGCTGATACATGGAAAGAACAAAAGACTAACATGGCGCCCTCTTGCTTCACACTGTAACCACATCAGGGGAGCTTTTCCCTGGCTTGGAAGCAAGCCTAGCCAGGAAAGGACATTATTGAAGAGGAGGTAAATCATTCTAAATTCGCTCTTTTACTACTGATATTGGCTACAGGAACAAAAATGTCGTTTATCCACATTTTTATGTTCTACCACGGTAGTAAAGATTTTTATATAGGCAGTTCCTACGGCAAATCACTCGCTGAAAATTCCATTTCCATCTAGTTCCGTCTACTGTGTATTACAAAGGCTTTCGCAGCTTTACAATAGGCTTAATGCTTTGTACTTAAATTAAGCTTTGTTGTAGCGTACCAGCTCGCTGTAACCTTAAACCTTCCGACACAAAGACTCATTTGAACGAGAATAAAAGACAGTTAATACTTGCTGAAGGTTCCGCATAACAAACAAAATATATTGCCACATGACTGGGACAATCTCCCTGTTTGGGTATGTGTCTTTCTGAACATTGGGTCTGAGACGAAGAAGACTCTAAGGTGCTACCACGGCAGCTCTGGTTGTGCGTCAGCTTTGGTGCGTCTGTAGGTCTTTTAAACCGAGTACATACTGCTTTTCTACCTTTATTCATGACATTTCTGGCAGAGGTGCTGGGTAGTCCCATGCACTTCGAACCAGGCGAGTTTACAAACCCACGGGAGTGTCATCTGGAGACAACACTAGTGCACAAGTCAAGTCGCCGCATTCGAGGTCTACCACCTGAATTTGGCCTGGTGGTGAAGCCTCCACGCGTCATGACAACCACTACGGCTTGCCAACCAATGAGGGCAGCGGAGCCTTCTCGCCGCTGGTGGTGCACTTGCCGTACACACCACGGCCGTTCCACGGCGACAGCTTCGAAGACGTCGAGGCCTGGCTCGATCATTCCGATCGGGTCGCTGCGTTCAACGAATGGGACGATACACGTATGCTGAGAAGCGTTTACTGCTCCCTCAGAGTCCGCCCAGACGTGGTACAAAATCCACGTGCCTACATTTACAAGCTGGTTGGAGTTTCGGCGGCAATTGCTCGAAGGCTTCTGAAATAGTGAGCGGAAGGAAAAGGCCCAGATTTCTCTACAGTCCAGGGCACAAAAACCAAACGAGAGCGTCTCTATGTTCGTCGAGAACATGACGCGCTGGTTTCGTCGACCTGACCCTGGTATGAGTGAAGCAAAGAAGGTGCGCCAACTGATGCGCGGTGTGAAGGAACAGCTATTCGCTGGCCTTGCACGCACCCCACCAACAACGGTTGCTGACATCGCTCGGGAAGCGAACTAAATGGAGCGGGCCCTGCAGCAGCGCAACATGCAGTACGGGCATCAAGCCAGTGTGGCCGCCTGGCTTCAGCGGTCAACGATGAACACACTCTCCTTGAGCTCGTGAGGAGCGTCGTGTGTGAGGAACTGCGGCTTCTTCAGCAGGGTGACTGTCGACCAACTTTCGTTGTCTCTACCGACGTTGTCCGAGATGACGTTCGGCGAGCAATGGGACCCGCGACACTGGCCGATGTTGCAGGCCCTGTTCGAACGTACACGGATGAGTATCCTATGCTGGGTCCAACAGTTGAAAATCGCACTTACACGAACGTGGTGCGCACGCTGTCCTCGGCACCGCCCCAGGTGTTACCAACTGTGACACAGCAGTTCGGACGCACGTTGAACCCGGCCACACGGTATGAACCAAGACGTCTCGAACGGAAAGCGACAGTGTGGCGCACATAAGACAATCGGCCCCTGTGCTACCATTGTGGTGAAGTAGGCCACGTGTGCCGTCACTGCCCTTACCACTGCCTGGGACTTCGCGTGTTCTCGCCGAATCCACCTGGACCGCGCTACGGGGAACGACCACGAAAAATAGATGAGTACCTTTCCGCCCACGAGCTGACGTCAACTTCGCCCACTACTCATCAGTCCCGAACGCCTGCCCTTCGCAAGTACTCATTACCGATCCGTCCCGGCTCTCCTCGATCTGGCGGGAACCGGTCTCCAAGCCCACACCAGAGAAACTAAACCCAGCGACGTCCGGGGGTGAGGCCGCTGCGCATAAAGCTTACGAACCTCCACCGACACAACGACATCCGCATGACGACCACCGAAATCGAACGCTTTTCGAAGCGAACGAATTTTTTTCGGCCGCAATACCGGTCTTCGTCGACAACCACTCGTTAACAGCTCTTTTGGATACCGGCGCTGACTATTCTGTTATTACGTGGTTACTCGCGTCCAAGCTGCGTAAAGCAACGACACCATGGTGTGAACCACCAATCCGCACAGCTGGCGGCCACCTTGTTGTGCCGACTGGTGTGTGCACCTCCCGAATTCACATCCAAGATTCAACTTTTCCCGGCTTTTGCGGTGCTTCGCGAGTGCTTGAAACAACTTATACTCGGTTTGGACTTTCTCCGCGAATACGGGGCCGTGATCAACTTGCGGGATCTTATGGTTACATTTTCGAACCCTCTGTCAGTCGACGACGAGAGGCAGCTCTCCAGGCCGGCGCTCCGAATTTGCGACGAGATTGTTACGTTACCTCCCCGAAACAGTATGTTCATTACTGTTGAGTGCGAGCAATGACCTGTCAGTGTCGGTATCGCCGAACAAAACATTTCCCTGCTGCTCGACCGACAGGTCTGCGGAGCCCATGGCCTCGTCGACATCAGCAACCAACGAACAGAAATACTCCTTACGAACTTCAGTCCGGAACACCAGCATTTATCACACAGAACAGCAGTTGCATACCTGGACGCAGTAAGCGACGCGGAAAGGACTCTTGTTCTAGGAGTCTTGTCCACGCAGAACGAATCGGAGAAGGTCATCACAATTGACATAAACCCTGACCTGCCGATGTCCAAACAGCAACAGCTTCGCGATGTTCTCAACTCGTTTGGCGACTGCTTTGCTGTAACGTCTAAGGTTCGACAAACAACCATCGCCAAGCATCGCATCATCACCGACGAACACGAGTGACCAATTCGCCAACACCCTTACCAAGTTTCAACGAAAGACCGCGAGGCTATTCTTCACCACGTGAAAGAAATGCTCCGAGACGACGTCATCCAGCCGTCGACAAGTCCTTGGGCTTCCCGGTCGTCCTTGTTGAAAGGAAAGACGGTACTCTTCGTTTTTGCCTAGACTACCGGAAGCTTAACAAAAGTTACGAAGAAAGACGTCTACCCTTTGCCGCGTATTGTTGACTCGTTGGGTCGGTTGCACCATGCTAGATGTTTCTCGTCTATTGATTTGCGCAGTGGTTATCTGCAAATTGAAGTAGATGAACGAGACCGCGAAAGAACAGCTTTCGTTACACCGGACGGCCTCTATGAATTTAAGGTCCTGCCGTTTGGTTTGTGCTCCGCCCCCTCTACTTTCCAGCGGATGATGGACACTGTTCTATCTGGAGTAAAGGGCAGATGTGCCTTGTATACTTGGACGACGTGGTAGTGTTTTCTCGAACGTTCGGAGGGCACCTAGTGCGTCTGAGAGCAGTTCTTGAGGCCATCGGGTCTGCCTAGCTGTGGTTAAAACCAGAGAAGTGCCATTTTGGGTACTAAAATCTGAATTTTCACCTCGTCAGCTCCCAAGGCGTTCGCCCGGACACTGACAAGAGAGCTGCTGTCGCCGCTTTCCCAACACCAAGCGACAAAAATGCCGAACGCCGTTTTCTCGGCTACTGCGCGTACTATCGTCGCTTTGTGGAGAACTTTTCGGATATAGCGGAGCCGTTAACTCGTCTAGTAAAGAATGATGTGCAGTTCAGTTGGGGCCCAAAAGAGTGTGCAGCGTTCGACGAACTAAAAAGTCGGTTGCAGACTCCACTTGTGCTCGGCCACTTTGACGAGGACGCTGACACTGAACTGCATACTGACGCAAGCAACATCGGGTTAGGTGCAGTGCTTGTACAGTGGCAAGATGGTGTAGAGCAGGTTATCGCTTTTGCGAGCCGTACCCCGTCACGCGCCGAATACAAGTACTCTACAACTGAGAAGGAATGCTTGGCTGTCGTGTGGGCCGTCACCAAATTTCGGCCATATCTCTATGGACTACATTTCAAGGTGGCTACTGACCATCACTCTCTGTACTGGGTGGCCAACCTGAAAGACCCGTCTGGACGTCTCGCTCGCTGGAGTTTCTGGCTACAGGAGTTCGATGTCAGTTTCCTCTACAAGTCCGGCCGTAAACACTGCCACGCAGACTCCCTCTCCCGCGCCCCATTCGATAAAATATCTACCGAGGAAGACGATGATGGCGGCTTTCATTGAGCTGCCACTCCTTCTGACCTTGCTCAAGACCGACGAAATGACCCGGAACTTCGCCCACTCATCCATTACCTCGAAGGATGTACCTCTCAGCTACCCAGATCTCTTGCACGTGGCCGTACATCATTTTGTCTGCGTAACAACATCCTATATAAAAAGAATTTCGATGCCACGGAAACAACATACTTGCTCGTTCCACCAAGAAAACTACGTGCAGAAATTCTGCAGGCCTGTCATGATGAACCGTCTTCCGGACATCTCGGCTTCGCCCATACCATAGCCCGCATACGTCTATGGTATTACTGCCGAAGCTTGCTGTTGATGTCAAGCAGTACTTACAAACTTGGTGAGACTGCCAGAGGCGGAAAACTGCACCCGAAAAGCCCGCCGGTCTATTCCAGCTGGTTGACCCTCCGAAATTACCGTTTCCGCAAATCGGTATGGATCTTCTGGGGCCTTTTCCTTTGTCATCCTCCGGCAACAGATGGATCGTCGCCGCTACGCACTACTTAACGCGTTACTGTGAAACAAAGGCTCTTACATGAAGCACGGCCACAGAAGTTGCCAAGTTGTTTATCGAGAACATTGTCCTTCGCAATGGTGCCCCGACAGTTGTTATCACGGACAGGGGAGCTGCGCTCACAGCACAACTTCTCCTAAGAAGTGCTACATCTCAGCTGCACAAGCCACCGGAGGACAACCGCTTACCACCCGCAGGGGAACGGACTAACGGAGAGGCTAAACAAGACCATTGCCGATATGCTCTCTATGTAAGTTGACGTCGACTACCGGAACTGGAATGCTATACTACCATACGTGACCTTCGCCTACAATACGGCGGCGCAGGAAACAGCACGGTTTACCCCCTTTCGCTTGGTGCTTGGTCGAGACGTCCTGACAATGTTGGACTCCATGCTTTTACCTGGCGACTGCTCTGTCGTCACCACAGACGCCGAAGAAATCGCACAGAGTGCAGAGGCCACACCGCAGCAGGCTCGCCAGCGCATTCGATGCCAGCAAGTAAACGATTCCCGGAGGTATAATGCGCGTCACAGGGACGTCACATATCGACCAGGAGACCTCGCCTGGGTTCGTCAGAAGGGATATTCCGAAAAATTGATGCGTCGCTACTTTGGACCCTGCAAGGTTCTGCGCCTACAAGAGACGTGAACTACAAAGTTTCTTCCTGAGGGCACGCTACGTTCTCCTCGCCCCACGTCACAGTCGGATGTCGTCCACGTAGCACAAAGAAGCCGCACTACACCCGCACTACTGAATCTTGAACTGCTGTGTTTGCCGTGCGACTCTCGGGACCATCAATCGGGAGGATGCATTGGGACGATGCATTCTCAGGGGAGGGGGTAATGCCGCATGCCTGGTACAATCTGCCTGTTTGAGTATGTGTCTTTCTGAACATTGGGTCTTAGAAGAAGAAGAGGCTAAGGTGCTACCACGGCCGCTCTGGTTAGGCGTCAGCTTCGGTGCCGCCTGTAGATCTTTTAAACAGAGTAAAGACTGCTTTTCTACCTTTATTCGTGACACGATACTGCATCAGAGGTCGCAGCGAGGGTTCGGAAAATTTTTTGCTCAAAACTGTACCCGATTACAATCTTGTGCAGAACAATTAGCAGCTTCATCTTCTTGTTACGCAGCTTCCTCATTTTTCAGTAGCCTGTGAACGAGCATTTCAGTAGGCGTTCCTAGTTTGCCTTTGCTTTTAGGCAAAGTAGACCCTAGGACACGTGTGCAAGAGCTAACTATACGAGGCATAGAGGCGAGAAATAGGCGGACTTCCCATTCGAAATCCCTGGGTTAGAATAGTTACCAGAAATAGCTGTAAATAAATGAATTAACATAGCGCCATGGGTATTTTCCTATAAAATTGTTCTGATGAGAACAGTGGCCGCCTCAGTAAAGCAACCGCACAATGATAGGTATCGTAATCCTATGATACCAGCGAAGAAGAGGAGGAGCAAAGCGAGATTCCTTAGAAAGAGCTGATTTGTGCTAAAGAAGCTCTAACGAAATTCCCTTACATCATCATAAAGCGCAAAGAACAGCGAGAAAATTGGTCAATTATGCGTGTTCGGTAGTAATGCGAAACTGTTTTTCAACCAAGTACATATTTTCTCTAACGAGTGAAACAACATCTTGAAAAAGTGATTCGGACGAAGAACATACGCAAGATACAGGCCAAGGCGTGGCGTTTTTTTCTCCAATTCTAGGCACCAGCGTGACTGCTACCAAAACAAACTTTTGATTTAGTTGGTATAATATGCTTAGTGTCAGCGGCAAAATATCCGGACAAGAGAAGAGGGCGCAAACAATGGGTGTAAAAACAAAACAAAATAATTTGAAATAATTTGCTCTATTTGCCGACAATCGGGCTCCGACTCTCGATCTCATTTCTTTAACAAAAATGCGCTTTTTTTAGTTATATAGAAAGCAAATATATAACCTGACGGTGGTAATAAGTGACATAGATCAGTTCATATCGCGGCCTCACTTTCCCGTTACTAGGCTGTGTTATAATGCGTTTATTCTTATTGCGGTATACTGTACCACAACAATCGCTTGAACTTAAACAATTTTGAAACTTCTGTGATGAACAAATGCCTTATTGTTAAATAAATCCTGTCTTTGCCCACAGTTAATAAAGCTATTTATAACTTTTAATTTTCCTTTACACTAAAAAAGCGAGGGTTCTATAATCAGAATAATTGTTTAACAACTCTGTACATCTATGAGCAGTTAAATCATAACTACAATAATTTAGCTTTTTGTTGTTGACGTTGTAGTAATTTTAGAATATGCCGTGATGTGTGGTCTTCTAGGAGGTAGTTTGCATTTTTCTTATAATGTATTTTAAAACGGATAGTTCATACAATTCTTCTTTCAGTTCTGGTGAATATTGTATAACGGTGAAAATCTCTTTGAACAATTTCCTTTTGTGCGGATCTACGGAGTCGTGAAGAAATGCGGAAGTTGTCTCAACTTGCGGTGCATAACCAGATTGTTCGTCACTGTAACAAAATTGCACAAACAAATTACCACTCCCCCATTTTTCCTCAATTTCTTTCGGATGTATCGAAAAAGTACGTCAACCTTAAAGCCCTGCAGCCTTCTTTCCGAATTGGCAACATCTGGCGCATTTTCTCGCGTGATTCATTACTATAGACTAAAATCTTCGTGTCATACGCACACTGTCACAAAGCGGGGCTAACTGCAGAGGTGTTAAAGCTTTTATGACTGCTGAATAGCATTACCGAAAAAAATATACCGAGAAACAAACGGAGTGCTTGTAGTCGTGCTCATTGTCAGGAGCGCCAGGCGTGGGCCAGGCTTACGCCTGCACTGCTGGAGCATGTGAAAATAAAAAAAATACCCAACAGTATCGAGCACACGTGAGCCCATACGTGATGGAGTGCGCCCGGCGACAGGGAGCTTTACATCTGAGAATGCTTTGACCCGTGTTCGTGGGGCGATCACTCGCATGGTCTTCGCTCGGCAGTTTACGTGCGCACCGGCATGAGTTGGACCCCACCCGCGGACTGTGTTTCAAAGATGTTGAGTACGGGAACCCAGCTGCTGCAGATTGTACCGCGAGTTATCGCGCTCCATTTGGGCGAGATGTGAAATGCTGGTGGGATATAACCAGGGCCTGCCAGTCATAGACAACATAAAATGGCAAGATTGGAAATGCATGTGAGGTACATCAGCCGGGTCTACGCCGAAGAAAGAGGGGGCGGCTGCTCTGCTGTAGCTTCAGCCTTGCACCAAAAGGGCAAAGTGTGCCATTTTTTTAACACATTCCCACATCGATGTTTACACGGTTGTGTCAAATCGCCTTTAGTATTATTGTCGTGCGCAATTGTTTTTTTTTCTTCTTTTTCCCTTTTGCATTTTCCCACAGACTGGCGCATAGATCAATTGAAGAGTTCGTAGGAAAACAACTAGGTAATCCTCTATTAGGTAACAACAGAGCAAGCTCAAATTTATCCACGAGCTCTAAATCTGGGTGAAACAACATTTCAGTGGACAATTTTGTTGAAGTGTAAAGCGTTCCATCGTCTGTATTACAGGAATTTTTTACATTTCTTCCCAGAACTACGCAAATAATGTCCAGAAACACCCTCCTCCTGTATGTTACATAAATCATTAAAATACGCAATGTATTCATTCTCTTCCCCGAAACTAATGGTAATGTTAGCACAAAATACATTTCTTCAATTGAGCCGAATTCTTTAGTACTCCCTCCAGGGTTTTCTTTGTAGGACGGCCGCAACCGCAATCAAGACCGGGGAGGAAATAGCATGGTGTCTGCGTAAGGGGTTTCATTGGAATCTCTGAAACTTGGGGGAGGGAATTACGCGAAAACCTGCACCCGCCGACCAACATGTTGACAATGCCGGAGGGCAAGGTACTGTTGTATTGTGCGCTTGTTTGAAGTGATGTCGATAAATTGTTTTTTGTCACCTCAAACTGAACAATTTGGTCATCTAAAACTGAAGGTAAGCAAAGGCGTTAAAAAAACCGACTTAGAGGTCAGTTTAAACATTTTCTGCCTTGTTGACTCAAAATAACACATTGAAAGTTGTAATACATGCTTTCAATCGTCCTTTATCTTGCAAAACCGGCACTTTGTCCTTGACGCGTGTGATTGCTCCTTTCTTTCATGGCGCCGAGGGGAGAAACCTTCGGCTCCTCTGGCGGTCGGAGGCATTGCAAACGATTGCGGTTTACAGGAGCTTGTTTTTAGTGAAATTTAGCAAAACTTCAGTTTTGTAGATAGAGCTAAAATGTCCGTATTCTCGCCGTTTCGCTGTGACTTGTGATGTCCCCTTCATTCCCTAGCTGGCAGTGGATCCTGCGGAACCTGCGGCGACTACGGAATCTGGCGATTCCCTAGCCGCCGCGGTTGGTCGCACCGCTCGCCACTCCGCCCCGACCCCCAAAATTGTTTTTTAGAAAAGAAGTGTGAAAAACGAAAAGAAAAAATAGAGAAACATAAAATAAACCGAATGAAATAATTAAAAAGGAAACAAAATCTTATATATAGTAGGAAAGGCTCGGTGGGATTCATCCTCAGGCTTCGTCGTCGACACGAATCCAAGAGGGGGCAACGAGCCGAGGAGACGGACGAAGAACGAGCCGCACGCCTCCAGAAGCGTCTTAACCGTACAGAGAACCAAGCTAACCAATAACATTACCGCACCTCTCGCTACGCACACCCAAGCATAACTGTGGTAAGCCACAGCCCACTGTTTGCCGGTGACTACAATTGGATTTTCTGACTTCCCAAACTGTTGGTTGAAGTGTCTTGACGCTTCCACTTAGTCTGCATGACTGATACCTTCAAAGCACGACTGATACTTTCAAAAGCGCTTCCTTTTCTGCCCTGTGGAATTATTTCACTGTGCTCCGTAACCTATTTAATTTTTGCGAACATGTTTTGCAACATAGGTTTTTCAAACCGCCGCAACATTCAAATATTTGCTATTTGGATGTTGCGGCGGTTAGAAAAACCTATGTTGCAAAATATGGTCACCATAAATCGCTATGAGAACGAATCATGTAAGGAAGTCATCAACCATGGATATTTATAGTGTAAGCGGAGATGGCTGAGTCGATTCTCTGGTACGTTTGGCGTAGAACTACTCAGGTCTAGAGATGATACAAATGGATGCGGTGAATGCATGACAAATGCAGCATTTTTTGTGCTAGAGTACCGGAAGAAACAATGAAGAGCCTGTATTGAATTTACAAATATTATAGCACGGCGTCCTCAAAATCGAATTTAGAACGAGGCGTGCTATTGCGAATGATGCTTTTAACGTGCACATTTTATCGGGGGGAAAATACACACATTTTATCTTGTAACCTAATCGCATATGCTACATGTATTGTGTCGAGCTTAACATCTCGCGTAAAAACTTTTTTGCTACAAAACAATAAAATTCTAAGTATTTCGTATACCATATACCAAAATCAGTAAAATATACTTTTTATGTATATCAGAAAACAGGGCGTTAACGTAAAGTAGGCGTTAATGCAAAACGATTAACAGTGCCGCTCACGCCTGTGCTTTTAGGCGTTCCTTTAAGACACAGTCTTCCCGATACATTGTGGCGCTTTCGACAAACTTTAACAAATTTTTGTGTCAGCAAAAGGGATGCACATGGAGGCTGAAGGTCACGTGCTCTTGTACATCGGCTGATGTGCAACCATGTATCTTGATAAGACATGACGTGGACTCGTACCAAATACGTGTTTTGGTGTGAATAGCTGATAATTTGTATGAAAACATAAATAATTGTGGTACTAGAATACAACAACATAACAAAAATCTCCAGAGAGTTTGTATCATCAACGACAATGGCACCCCAGGAGTCAAATACGACTTCGGCTTCAACTAAACATTTTCACAACTGAGGGCACCACCGCTGATTGATTATTCGCAACAATTCTCGACATCTCATGTCACGAGATAGAATAATAGGCGCTCGCCAAGATTAACAAAGATGGGAGCGAGTTATCCTTATTCATCGACATTCAATTATACGGCAGACGTGATAAAGAACGATTGATTACCATTTGTAAAAACTCCATTTCACACTACACACATAACGTGCTAGTCTCAATGAACGACTTACCTGGAGTGCTAATTCTGGGGAGATTCATATTGTTTCTTTATTACGTACGTTTTCTTTCTACGGGATTCACGATTCTTAGAAGGGTCACCCATATGAAAAAATTCTTTCTCATCCAAATAACCAGGGTATCAATGTTATCCCCATGTCCAAGAAACAACAGATACACTAGGGAAAGTATTGTAGGAGTGACCGCTCCCCAGCCACTTTTCAGCGATTTTGCAAGACGACACGGAAGGTTTAACCTCGTGTGGCTAAGAAAGCGGATAAGCACATGGAAACGTGGTGGTCAGAAGCCATACCTTTCAAGGAGGTTTATTGGCAAAGGCGTGGATTTTCACATGCAAAGCGGGCATTATCCTACACGACAAACAAACCAAACCAGGCAAAGCTTTGTCAAATTCGCGCATAAAACGGATAGGCCTAATATGTTTGTTCAAAGAGAGGCAGCAGGAGAAATGGGCAATGGCGGAAGCTTGCCCACTTTCAGATACCCAATCTTCTTCTCAGATAGAGTCACTGATGGTGAACTCATGCAACGTTAACCCTGACCTGCTACCTCAGCCGTCTCCATAATTTATCGTGTTTTCTGATTGCATAAGCAAGTGATGATGCTACAGCAATCAGAGAGGGTGGCACGTTGCAATCGTGGCAATGAATGCCCAAGTGGGCTGTGACAACCTTGTCTATGTATTAGTCCTCGTTCAAGTTGTTTTTGAGGCAACAAACAATTTCCCCACATCGACAATTCAGATAAGTAGCGTCGGAAGACTTCCCATACGTGGCATGAAACGTTTTTTGTGCTTCTTGTCGCACATCGGCCGCGTTCATTTATTCGACGCAGGCTTATCAATACTATAGGGGCGTAAAAAACAACATTTATCCCAGAAATTCTATCTTTTCCTTCAGTCTGGGGGAAAGGTCATAAAAAACGGCATACGTTCAAGCCCTTGTTTCTTAAGATGTCTTATACTCAGTTCCATACCTCAGTGTGTCGACCTCCACTGGCGTGCTTGACGCTCCTGAGAAGGTACTCAGTAAGAGCGGTGACCAGCTGTTCCAGGAACCCTGCTTCGTGAAGCCGCTGAACGTAATGAAAGAATATTTAATAAATCTTACGGGGGAGGACATTGTTAGCATTTGACTAACCCTACTTGGTCTCTACTAATGCAGAGATGGCGGACATTGCCAAATGGAAACAATCTTTCTTTGTCCCTGAGTAAACCCGCTCACAGGCTTCAACTTCGTCGTTTTGTGAATTTCATAAAGTGCGTACATTAGCTGCTACAATCTCATGATTTCTGGAAAATATGTTAGTGTGTAACTGCACCGAAATGAGAACAGCATCCTGTGTTTACGTTGTTGATTGATATCAACGTAAATCAGATCTCTTCCAAAAGATTTCCAAATTAAATGTGCATCAAACAGTGACCCAATATGTTATCCAGACAGGTTAGAACTACGTGTCCATTTAAATCAATCATGCTTCGCAGGCTAAGAACACACGTTTATCTCTATAGCTAGTTCGAGGGAGCTTACGTAACTTATTTCTGCTATACGTTTTTATATAGAAAGGCACAAAGCTTTCCATGGCTTTTTTGTGTTTATTCACTGACACTAACGTTCGAAATGCCATACATGCTGACTTACGGGCGTAAATGATCCCAAAGTGGTGAAATATAATATCGATTCCTTCACTATTGTGCGCCTCATAGCCCATAGTATAGCTTCGGAGAGCTAAATCCCCAAAAACAACCAAACAAAAGGCGCGTAAACACATGTTACGAAGCCTTCATTCTATTATCACAGTGACAGTCACTCAGAATGTTTTAAGAGAGTGTATGTTTTAAATTAATGGCGTTCTTAGGCTCTCTATTCAATTTTCCCTACCTGGAAGCCGTCCGCTTTCAGCCGTACTAATCGAGCCTTCTCGGAAATGCACCACCGTTGCCAAACAGAAGCAACGACGAGACAGGCAAAGGCGAGGCGAGAGAGGGAGGGGTCTTGCTCTCTTTACTGACCTTCGACGTTTTTAAAGCATCAATGATAAATGCAGGAACTCCGTTACAAAACAATCTCTGGCAGTCATAGTAACGCTCTAGATTCGTTTTATTCTATTAACCGAACGTAGAGATCACTATGTCGATTTCAACTCTACGCTTTATAAATCAATTATAGTGTGGAACATTCGAGTCTTGACTGGATGTTTTTTTTTTTGAAACCTAACAGCACTCGCCTGCGCATGTTTTTAGCTCTTGTGGAATAAATCCATCACCTATATCCGCACTCAAGAAGTGAATAAAGGCTGCTTTACTATCCTTCCTGAGTAACACGGAACGATATTTTCTTTGACCTAACTTTTCGACAGAATAATACAGGAAGATCAAAGTTAAGTCGACAGATATTTAAAAAAAATAGGGGCTTAGTTTTACGCGAAGACCACCTTAAGAGGTAATTATTGATGTAGGTGGCTCAATTAATTACCATTTATTTATTAACTTTTTAGTGGCTGCAGTAACCAGGCATGTTTGTATTAGAAAGTCGGGCGCAATCGTGTATCTACGCAGTTTCAATTGACAGAATTCTTCTGGCGATCTATAGTCCGAGATATCCAATGGCGAAGTATATATGCTGTTCGCATGATTAGCATGCTAGAAGTCAATACCACCGCATAGCTCCTGCCTTTTGTTCTGTGTCTCCATAGTGGTTCCAAGTACTGCAGATTGCGATAACGCCAGCCTAGAATGAATGGGTGCCAGTTATCACTTTTCCCTGTGCCTCCACCTTTTTTCGAACTAAACACCGTACACAGCAGGCACGTCACAGAAGGGAGAAGCACTGCGGTGGTGCAGACTGTCTTGCATGCGTAATCATCCGAACGGCAACTGAATTTTGCCATTTGATATCTCGGACTACAGATGCGCTAGAAGAATTCTGCCAATTGAATCTGCGTAGAAACAAGACTGCGTCTAACTTTCCAATACAAATATTGCTGGTTACTGCAGCAAATAAAAAGTTAATAATCAATTTTGTTAATGAAGCCTCCGAAATTATTATTACCTCATTTTTATGTGTCCCCTGAGCTAACAACCTCACTGTAGAGGTCGTCTTCGCGTAAATCTAAGCGCCTGTTTTTAAAAAATCTGTCTACTTCGCTTTGATCACCCTGTATGTAGAATGTATAGGCGGGCAATACCATCAAAGTAAACTACACCAACACAGAGAACGTTACGTTAGTATTGGTGTTCCCATAAAACGATGTACGCAAAAACCCTACAATCAATCAATAAAACGGTCGATGCTATAGGTATAAAATAATGGTTGCCTACACAATAAAAATGGAACAAACCCTCCGCGGTGGCTCAGTGACTATGGCTTTTCTGATGGAGGCGAATAGCAAAAACGCCTGTGCGTGCCTGATTTTCACTCACGTTAAATATCCCCAGGTGGTCAAAACTAATGCGGAGCCCTCCACTACGGCGCGCCTCATCGCCTGCGTTGGTCGGCGCGTTAAACACTACAATCAATCAATCAATCAATCAATTAGTCAAGAAAAATCGAAGAAACTTCTCTTTCTTATAGTTTTGCTGACTGCTATTAAAGAGAAATGAAGTATATGACCAGACATTGTACGATACACAAACATTTAGGCAGAGGGCCCTAGTCGGAAGCGTTCGTCGTGGTCCCTTAATGTGCTTTATAAATGTTGACGACAGGCATTTTCTGCAGTTGATGAATAATTTATCCAGTGTTGCACAATGCTAAAACAGCGTCTGTGTGCAGACGCAAGGTTCTGTTACAATTTACACAAATTTTAAAACGCTGTGAAACAGCCGGAGTCTGGCAGTAATACAGCCAGCAAGTTTTGTGAGAATTCAAGAGATAATTATGCTGTGTTTACTAAAGATAAAGGCTTCGGAAAATTGAGGGTGAAGGTGTGTAATTCAGCCCCTCAGGGATATCCCTGATACTGACCAATTGGGAAAGGAGGTGCTATCCTCTCCACGACAAAAATGTAGGAAAAGGCGTGGCGCGGCAGCGGCGGAGGGGCACAGAGGGTGCAGAAAGCGTTACTAGAAACATTGGGTATATATGTTATTCGCGCTATAGGCTCCGGACAGCGATGTTTGCCGCGCGAGCGCAGCGCCAGCCGCGAGAGACACGCGCAACTCCGGGTCGGTCCCGCCGCGCCGACCGCCTTCAGCACCAGTGAACGCAACTTAGCAAAAAACGTTTGTTATAACGTTATTTGCGCGTATATTTACTACATAGTGCAACAAAGTCATGTAAAATGTTATGCAGTCGGGGGAAGCCTCCAAATAAAACGGGGCACTGATAAAATGCTGTCGCCTCGCTGCCGAGCCGTAGGCTAGCACAACTGGGAAGCATGTGTTCAAGGTTCTGCATTCTCCCGCGGATTCTTCTTCGCTTTTTTTTTTCGCAGATACCGAGCATGGTTACTGAATCTTGAAAGGCCCACATTAAGCGAGCGGATTACATGCTGCCGTGGTGTACGATCATCTTGTTAGTAGGCTGGTTAGCAGTCGGTCAATACACATAATTGCACTCTGAATTTGGTAACAAAGAGGGCCCCCAAGCACAGTTATAGCATTGTAGCTTTATCACCCAGCGGTTCTACTCTGCTTCATCTAATATTCCACGTGCTTATACCGCCGAATTAAATACATATAACCACATATGGGGCGCGGACACTTATAGGCGTTAATATTACCACATGTATCGCGAGCATTTAGATAGCATAAAATCACCGCCTCTTCTTGCAAAAGAAACAATGAAATTGTTGTCTAAGCCACTGAAAAGCAAAGAAAAATAGAGCCAAGACGTGCCGCAATTAAAGTTGGAACAATATGTACACAGGAAAAAAAAATTCGCGTTCGGGGAGGAGCAGGAGGACAAACTTTATTTATCCCATCCGTTGTGATTGCGGTCACTCCGGACCAGTGAGGGGTGTACTCAGGGAACTAAATTTTTTCTCCCGTGACTTTTGTTGCAAAAGTGTTGACGGTAATAAAAGCGCTACTATTCCTTCCTAACGGAGGTCTCCTGCCGTACCCGTTGGCGTGGAGAGAAACAAAATGCCCGAATATGAATATTCGGTAATGTATTCCGATACGCCTATTAGATGTTCTGCTTACCCCTCCCCCATCCCATCCCTGCCCAAAAGAATTTCTTGTGATAGCCTTCTCGTGATGAGATTCTTTTTGGGGCGTGTTTAGATATATGCAACTAACGTACTGGGCTACAACAGGAAGCCCAAAAGTTTCTCGGCGAAGCGGGCACTTATTAACGTCCGCACTTTCGCTATTCCCCAACAAACGTGAATTTCATAGTGTTACATGTATGGAGCATCACATTCGGATCAAAGACCTATATGTAACTCCCGTGTGGTCCACTTAGTAGTTCTGCAGTCGCATGCAAGTGCACTCACATGGATGGAATACCCCGCGCGGAAACATCGCGCAACGTCTGATATATTTGCAGGCAAAGCCTCCTCTTTTGTGGAGTGAACAATATAAATTACGTTTTTTTTTTAAGCGAAACATGCTGATCTTGAGAAAGGTTTGCCCCGCAGGCAGGCTGTACAAGCGTTTCTCTTCTGGGCATCACGGCTATGCGGCCTTTATATGCCTTCTCATACGCGAGTTCAACCGAATAAATCCTTCTCCATTCACATGCACTATGTGGCAGGATTACTTTACAATCTCTTACTTCGTTTTAAGCCCAAAAGGGTAGACTAATATGCTTAATCCGCGGTGTAAAAAGAAGGGCGCCCGCGAGCCAGCAGCGTACCGGCTTGCGGGGACCGACCTAGTGTTGCGCATACTGCCGAAGGGGGCGCTGGGTGTCGCGGGCTCCGTGTCGCCCTCTGGGCGCTGTCCGGAGCCTATACAACCTCAGGCAGGCAGGCAAGCAGGGACAGCATACGAGCAGCGAAAATAGAGGACTGTCGTATGAAACGCAGCAAAAGCTGCTTCCACTGCAAATTAAAAGTATTTCTCAATATTATTACCGCACTATGTTTGAGCGTAGTTTGCCCTTGCAACAAACAAGGTCATGTTTTTTTTTTCAAATATAACTGTGCACCCTTAAAATAAAAAAAAAACGTTGTTTGTAAGTAATACCAAAAAATATCATTAATTGTTTTTCTTGTTTGCACTCTTGCATTTTGATTGTATATGAAAAATGTGCAGGATATATAAGTGTAATTTCTACAAGGTTTTCAACTTTTGTTGAACTGTAGAGTTTTTGTCGTTGCGTACAATGGTGTAATACTGTTGGTGTGTGGACGAAACTTGGTCACGTGTGAAACTTTACACATTATATAGTATGGGCACTGCCTTGATAACGCCGTCTCCACACCCCAATCAGCTACAAAATCAGCTTCTATTTCTTACTTATCTGACGTCTTAGTAGGAGTTTCGCTCGCGGAGATAAAAGAAACGCGGTAGCACAGCGATGTTCTGCTTCAAATTCTTTACCTCACGTTCCAGAAAGCGTGCAATTCCAAATACTGAAAGACGTTACCTGTTTCGAACCGGATCGGCGCATGGTCTGGAAGGTTTGCCAACGGAATTCTACAAGTGCTGCTGGGAGGAATTAGGCTCTTTCTAGTGCAACTTTTAAATTCAACCTTAGCAGATCAGCCACTTCCAAACTCGTTTAAGGGTGGCCGTCTCATCTTACTTTTGAAAGAAGGTAAACACCCCTCTCTCCCCAGTTCTTACAGCCCAATAACCGTTTTGAATGCGGACTACAAGATTTTAGCTTCCCTTTTGGCGTCCAGAATTAAAGCTCTTGGGCCGGACCTCCATCACTCCAACAGTTTGGCTGCGTCCCATACAGAAATATTTTTGGCATTTAGCCTAACTCGAGACATACTAGCCCGGACACACCAAACTGGTATTGCCGGTCTGTGTGTCTCTTTAGACCAAAAACAGGAATTTAATTGGGTCAACCATTCCCACCTGCTTGCCATATTTCAGGAACATTGGTTTCCCTCTGATTTGTTCCGCTTCTCCGTGAATTATATGATACTTTATCAACTGACCTGGTCATAATGGTGTGGTGCAGGGTTAAATTGCAATTCATAGAGGTGTCAGACAGGGAGGACCCTGGTCGCCGCTTGTTTCTATCTTATGTCTACACCCCTTCATCAGAATACTTGTTGACAACCCCAAAATTAGGGGTCTCCCCTGGCCCGGACAGCGTATTCCCAAACCATATCCCGTAAGGACCCAGGCCGACCACACCCTTTAAGCAGGGGCGCGGCCAAAGTGGTTAAAAAATTGCAATTTTTGAACCTCCTTGGAGGCAGCACCGTGACGTCTCTACCTATATCTGCGCGACTTCATGCGAGGTGGATTTTTTCTTTTTTCCCCCTCCCCTCGTTTCGACTGCTTGGCAGGCGGCCGATGGTTTCGCTCCGTGGGCGGGGCTGGCCTGCGGCGCTGGGGAAGCTGACGCACATGTGGTAGAAGCTAACCTTTTGTACCTGAGCCCCTGATCTCTCCGCGCTCTTCTTGCGCACCTGCAAGTTGACGCTGACCTCCGATCGTGTTCCTAGATAAGCGCTCGACTCGGTGCTCGAAGTGCGCGCGCGCGGATGGACGCTTTCACGCGCATGTGGCAATTATACACGGTCCGGAAAGCAAACACCCTCATTGAAAGCTCATTCTACAGCACACAGAAGGGTATACAATTGAGTTGGGTGCTCTTTCACTATATACACACCTCAAAACACGATTCGGTGCTGCAGGTAAGGATTACAAGAAAGGCAGCCAATTACCCATGACTACATTTACAAACTGTCCTACTCTTGCGAAATATTACAGCTGCATGAGCTGCTACATTTTGGCACTTTCATAAGCACTATTACATTGAATTTCGTTAACATTAACTTCATTGCATTATTCTTTATCAGGAACAGTGCCACTAAGGAAAACATTGACATTTTGTTAACAGCAATGGAAGGTGTGAATCGTTCTTGCAAGGGTGATACATTGATAAGAAAGACACCAGCTCAAACGTACACGTTTTACACTCGGTCATGAATTCTGCATAATTTGCACTGCTGGTCATAACAATCTAGGGAAACAATATCGAAAATTAATACCAACCAAAAACTAAGTAATAGTTGGATTGTACAGCAACTGAAGTACTCGAGGAGTTTGATATATGTCTTCTGTACAGGGCTATTGACCACAGTCTCTTCACTGAAGCCATCAGGCCGAGTTTGATATCAGTAATCATGCGTGCTACCACTCACGCTGTTGCCAATGTCGATTAGTTATTTTTAACAATTTGTGCTTCATGCACACAGAGATTTTGCTGCATAAGATACGTTATTTATAAATAGACAGCTCCAGCAGGATCCGAATGGCGCTGATGCCCCCCTGTAATCGGGAAGGCACACCAAATCGTTACCACTTAATTTGGCTCTGTCCATTATTCGACCGTAATCGCCACCAGTTTTTAACTCTAGGTCCCACCCCTGCGACTGAACAGGAACATGTTAGTCGGGTCCGTGACGATCCCACCACACTAGAAGCAATTACCGAGTACGCCCTTGAAAACAGACTCTACAAATTGGTGTAGCAGCCTGGCCGACTTCCCCGTTCGGTATACAATGTGAACTGTCTGCAGCGTGCACTGTTTTCAGTGTGAACCGCATTGTCCACAGTGTGAACTGTACATTTAAGTGTGAACTGTGCGTTTTGCTGCCACTGACTGACTTTAATGTGTTCATTTTGCGATTAGGACCCCAAGACTGCAACTGTGTTCATTGTGCGAGTTGTGACCTTCCCCTTTTCTCCTCATCCTTGCTCCCCCAGGGCCCCATGGCCTCTCATTTAATGCAGTGTTACACTCACTCAGATACGTATATTCTTTTCGCTGGGACTAATGAGTAGTTGCCCGTGAGCTTGAAGTCACGGTAGTCGCAGCAGAGATAAAACTAAGTAAAAAAGTTATCTCCTTGGCGCACTATTTTTGCGATAGTGATCTCGGAGTCCAAATAGCAGCAAAAATTGTCACTTTTAGGGATCCACTGATTGTTATAGATGAGCAGTTTGTGTCTGTTTCCTGCGACGCATTTTTAGCTACCACATATATATATTTCTGTAGTGTCTGGCCTTTTAATTCGCCAGCATTGTGTCACAGCTCGTGCCTCAACTGTAAGCCACACACACGCAAAAAAGTATACAAATGTATAAAGAAGAAAAAGCAGGAATAAAAATATAAATAATACAACACAAGTTGCCCACGGAGCGAAACCATCGGCCGCCCGCAAAGCAGCCGAAACGAGGGGAGGAGGAAAAAAGAAAAACTCCACCTCGCATGAAGTCGCGCACATATAGGTAGAGACGGTTACGGTGCTGCTTCCAAGGAGGTTAAAAATTGCAATTTTTTGTCCTCATTGGCTGCGCCCCTGCTTAGGGGGTGTGGTCGGCCAGGGCCCCTACGGGATATGGTTTGGGAATACGCGCCCGGGCAAGGCGAGGTTAAAGTGTCTGATTGCGCAGATGACGTCACTATTTATATCCGGCACACTGATAGCCTCACGCCTGTTTTAAGGGAATTCGAGTTTTATGCTTAACTTTCACGTGCCAAGTTAAATATCACAGAAAGTTCTTTAATCCCTATGGGAAACGCTATACTCGCCCCAATTCATAACTTAAAAATAGTTCGAGATATGAAGATTCTCGGAATCAAATTTACCGTAGAAGGTGTTTTGCCAAGCATGTAGCCCTAGTTATTTCATGATATTCAAAACAATTTGTCCTAGCGCTATGTCTTTCAACTTCTCTTTTTTGAGAAATCGTGTCTGATTATGCGTTTTTCTTGCTAGATTCTTTTTGTGTACAGGATTATGCTGCCTCCAAATCCTGTTACGCATCAACTGTCCCGCGATATTTTTCTTTCTTTTTGGATGCTAATACGGAGCGTTTAGCGAGAGATGCCCTGAGACTCCACGCCGCTCTAGGAGTTATGTTCTCCCTTGCATCGACCTCATGAGACAGTTGTTGGCCCTTAGAGTCGTCTCTTCAGTTCTCAGTGACGTAGAAGCTGTGGCAGACCTTTGGTCCTGTACTTTCTCGGTCATTCTAGACAGGGTTATTTGTCCAACTATGGCCATAAACCTACACGCTTGTTCAGGTGTCCCGCCGAGACTCTTCAAAGCCGTCATTACTTTGGCTAATAAAATTTGTTCATTGGATGCTGATCTCGGTTTTGCGAACGAAGAGCCTGCCAAGCTGTGTGAAAATATAGTTAATGCGTGGACGGGTAGGCGTTTTAATCTACCAGATTTTCCCTGGTTACGGCTGACTTCAGGTAGGCTGCCATATTACGCAAAAATATCCAGCTGCCAAAAGCAGTGGCGGATTCTTCCCACAAAAGACCGATTATTTCGCTTGGGAGTAACACAGAACTCTTGCTGTCACAACTGCGGTCAACCAGAATTCATGGCGCACACTTTGTCAAGCTGCAGTGTTTCGCTTTGCTTGTGGGGAATCATACCCCGTGCCGCTCCAAGTTTGGGTCTTGCACGGTATCAACTGAGAGAACAGTGCCCTGGCACTCCCCTAGACAAACATTCGTATTGTTTGGCTATTCTATACTATACCGTAATCACTGCAGGGCCGTTGGACAGAATCGCCGGCTACGTATGCAGTGGTCCTTGCTTTGCTTTTTCAGACACCTCGTAACCTTTCTGGAAGGCGCGTTAGCCCTTTTCGGTGAGGAAGAGTGTCCGCGACATTCGTCTACCCGGTTTATTGAGGTTTCGAACAAAAGGGTTATTATTCATGCTAGTTTTCCAGACCTGTGTACTTGAGGATTTTTGTTGTAACAATTGATTTTTATGTTAGAATTTTTATGTTAGAAATTATGTTATGATTTTTATGTTATGTTATTGTGCTTTAGTACGCAACAGTACCCGTTCTGACATAACACCAACCCTGTTCTGTATATTGTTGCATTCTCGAAGCTAATGTTTTTGTATCCTTGTTTCCCTCGCATGCTACTCTTTTGGTTTTAGGCAAAATAAATTGTTTCTATGTTCTCTTTTGTCTACAATCAACTTGAAGCTGTTTATGTATTTCTGTAAGTGTCTGTAACTGGCAGACTTCAGGTTCTATTAGTTTGTAGCAACAGGCGCTGGACTTGTTTAGTTATTTCTAGTTGGTGCGTTGTAATATTTATACCAGGAGATTTTATAATAAATATATGCTTTCCAGAAGTCTGGCCACGCCATGCCCTTTTACCTGTATTTTTTACGAAGATGGATATCGGTGTGCACCCGGGCGCCTTACCTGGAACAACCTGTCCCAAGTAACAAGCGTTGTCTGCCTACGTAAACAAAAATGGTTAAGATGCCAACGAACTCTGTGTAGAAAACTCTTCCCTTGTTTAATGTGAAGTCAACATATGCTATGCGCTTCTGTCATAACATGTACCTTCCCGCAGTTATCCGCCGCTCAATTCGCCCTTTATCTCGACTGCCTACCTTTTTCCATCGGTCTAGTTTGTGCGACGTGCATAGATGCAAGAATATCTCCTCATTTTTGTATGTTAACGAAGCTGGATGAAATTTTTTTATAGGCGTCTGCTCGTAACCGGACTAGTTCGGCGGGTGGACGGACAGACCGCATGACAATAGCTTTTAGACCAGAAGTAGTGTATGAAGCGACTTCCCACTGTGGAGCACATACCTAGTTACTGATATTCTCTTCTGGTAATTATATAACGAGTGTTGTTTTCATAAGAGTTATAGCAGAAGCTTGATGGGCAGCTCTCTGTGTGGCTATTTCGGAGCGCTGTCGGTGTCCAATACTTAACACATGGAACTGAGAAGAGTACGTATACGGAGAAACACAAATGGCATTCAGCCAACGAGCAACATTTATAAGGGCGAAATGGCCTTTTATAGTGCCCCCACTAGCATAACGATAAACGAGCATGCCAACGACAGATATATCCGTCCTGTGCATTCCTGTCCATGCTGGATTGGGGACATCACGTAACGTCACCGGGTGATCTATATCATGGAGGCACTCACACGAAGCGCGAACGGACGGAGAATGCTCCTGACGCGTACACTGCCTGTGCGGTTTGAAAGGCCCAACAGGTTTCAGGGTAGTCGCAAACACGTGGGTGGACTGAAAGTATCGTTACTCGGATGTTACGCAGCGCCACCGTACCGTTGGCCGAGCTCGACGAGGATTCGCCATGTACCAGCAAACGTACCTGCTTGCACAGAACGTATATGCAGAAAAGAAGTAGGGCCAAGTTTTCTGTTCCTGAGTTTTTTCAGCCTCTGCTTCCTTCAATTTCGCTTCACCACATCTTCCGCGTGCGTTCCTCGGTTGTCCGACATACCTCTTCACGTGGCGGGTTAGCGTTAATTGTCAATTTTTTGTAGCTGCTGGTAGCCAGTGCAGTTGGGGAACACTGCCGTCATTGATTTTCCCTAAATCCGCTCTGGAACCCGACCACTAAAATTCTCTACCGCATTGAAACCGCGTGGAGACCAACACGCGTCCCCAAAAAAAGGCCAAGAATCTTACAGAAAATGGCAACACAGGAAGCGCAGTTCTCTATCGGTACTCCTGCCACGAAGAGAAGAAATGCATGGTGGCTAGTCTTTGCCAGTTAGCGCGCTAGAAAAGAGCTGCGTGTTGCGGCATTCTTCCGCAGGATCGCGTACGGAAAAGAAGCGGAGCATTCTTATCCCGCGTCGTCCGCCGTTCGTTATCTAGAGTCAACATTCGGTGAATTCGCATCACGTTGTACGCATTCCGCTGTCTGAATCAGGGATTTCCTGTGTTGATTGCTTCGGTAATTAGAGGGGCAGGAGAAGCTTCCCTTGTTATCTAAGACTGCCTTGATTTCCGAGGAGTTCATTTGCTAGACTTTTGCAGGTACTTCAACTAGTTCTTTATTTCATTGCTTGAAATCAAAGTGTAGTACTTTAGAGTGCCTTTGATGCTCAAAATGATAAAACCAATGTTCTTCTCTTTCAGAGTATTTTTTTAGGGCAAGAAACAGCAGCTCGGCAAGAATGGGTGTCCAGAAGTATTCTTTTATGGAAAGGGAGAAATGAAAAGAAAATTGCGGATCTCCACTTTGTTTCATGCTACCACGTTCATGGGCATCAAGGGGGAGCATGCGTCAAGTACTTTGTAGCGTGGGTGGTTCGCCCGCAATAAAGCATTTACCGACCGTATTATACCTACCTAGACATCTCTGTACCTGTACTACGACTCACAATGTACAATAACAGCAATATTATGTCGCTCTATTCGTTATGAATCCATGTATTTCCTTGAGCGTTCAGTTTTGCATTAAACGCTGAAGCATGGTTGAGTTTATATGCAGATTCCTGCATACTCCCCGAATAGTCGAATATATGCGGAATAAAGAAGGGCGCTGCAATTTCCTTTCTTCTTCTTATGTATCTGTCTGTTCGCGCGTTTATAGTTATGTCATCCTATCTGCTCCTTCTTACTTTGCGTACAAGATTTTGAGCCCGACCAACGAGAAGCCGCTCCGATAACGCTTGGCGTTTATTCCTTACTTGTTGACTTCTGTATTTTTTTCTCTAATGTTTCTCTGGAAAAAACAACTTGTCAAGTCTACATTTACACTCTGTTAAATTGCGTTCTTTTTTATAACCTTCTAAGAGCCAATTACCTTCTACAAATAGACGATCACGACGGCGGGTTATATTTACTTTCGGCGTTATTCTATGTGCTAAAACACTTAAATTCCATCTTGCAATCGACACGTGCTCTAAAAAAAAGGGTTATTCCACTTGTACACATAACAGAAACTAAACATTTTGCACGATCAGCAGAAACCACGGGGTAACATGGCCGTGCTCTAGCGTATATTTTAAGCCGGAGAGCTGGATGGGGCTGTGTGCTTTACCTGTGCGTGGAAGCTTTGCGCCACAAGTAACGGCAAGTTTGAGGCTTTCGTCATTAAAATTTTATATCGCCAGCTGTCTACAAAAAACAAGACTCGTTATAATTGAAGTTCTCAACGAAGTTCCCGCTAGAAATACCTGGGGTAGCACCACTTAACAAGCAGCATATCAAATGGCGGCAAAGATGGTATGGTAGCCTAAGATTCCTAGTCCTCTTCACGAAGCAAAACATCGGGCTTTTGTTTTGCTTGTTGCGGCATTCCCAGGTTTGTCTGAGGCGGTGGCGATTTTTTACCGTATGCCCTTTGTCCTGGAAAGGTGAACCTTCAAGATTTGGACCGTTTTCTGGCGGGTTAAAAGCTGTCCTGCGCCAACCCGTGAGTGCCGCTGTTGATAGAGAAATATAGCTGAGTTGTGTATACATTAAGGTAAGTAGCAAACTGTAATAAGGATGCCATTTTTAATGCAGAGTGGTTGAAAAACTTTAGAGATTTAAGCAGCGATAAGAACCAACAGAAGAAAGTAATAATCAAAGGACGAGTCAACAGCGCCTCAAAATAGCGTTTTCGTGAAGACCCGAGGTGTTTGTCTCGCCCTCTTGTGAACCGCAGTGGGCACAAAATGATAAAACTTCTCTTTGTTGGCTACACTTCTACAACAGAGCATGACATTTGCGAACGGCGGAGACTTTCTTTACCTAAAAACAACCCTTTCGTGCAGCAGGATGCTGACTGGTTCTCCTTGCCACTTGGGCTTCGAAATGCCGAAGGTTTGTGTTGGAGTAAATGAAAAAAAAACTATATTTCTGCCCCCATTAGATTGGTCTAGGTACCTCATGAGGTTCGATTTATAGAGAAACCATGAAAGAACGCTCAAAGAGAACGCGTGGCAACGCCAGTTCTTTTGGTACTCGTTCACGGGTTTTTGTCTTATCCACGTAACATCCACCAATACGGTCGGAAGTAAATAGCGCCACGTCTTCTGTTAATTGTTTCAGGCCTCCTTTTAAATAAATAATTTAGACCTTCCCTTCTTGAAAATTGAAGGCAGCGATGATGCAGCTATGCGGGATTTTGGTATGGAGGGATTTTTCTAGGCCTGAGGTTAAATGGTCATTATCTTTATTACTTCACGTCCGCGTTTCAAGCAGGCAAGTTATATTACATCCGGAAGGAATTTGCAGCTTCTGGACGAAGTCGACTGTGTGGCGGCACGGGGGGCGGCTGAATCGTACGTCCAAGTAGCTTTCCGTTGCTTTCGCGTCCATACCCGCTTCTAAGTACGCTTGCGCGTCATCCATTTCTGTCTCTATTCCTGCGAGCGAAAGAAACGCATCCTACCCATAGCCATTAAAGGTGCAACTGCTGATAAACCCGCCATCAGCCCATTGTGCAACCCATTAAGTACGCATCGGCGGTGACGCGGTAGTAAAACTTCTGAAAGCGCCTTCGCCAGTTCCTGGGAGTGTCGGAGAAGCGGTGCCGAAAAATCGTCACCTGCGGAATGGAAACTTGATATCCCACCCTTATGCACCGTCGCCGTAAAGAATGGTGTTGTGATTCCGCAACAAGGTATTTCCTGTTGAACAAATCTATGCCAAAGGTGCACCTTGTTTTTGAAATAGAATCAAGGAATTTTCGAACGGAAAAACCGGTCTACAATGCATTTCAACATCACTCGTTTTCACTCCTAAGGAATAAGATGATATTTGTGTATAGCTCATCCAAAGGTACGTATGTGTATGAGAAACGATGATTTCTATTTGAGCGAACACTCACCCTGTATATGAAGGCTTGTAGACAATAATACTGAGTTGCACAGTGCTCTAAATGCTTGTTAATTCGATCTTGAATAGTTCCTATTTATACATAATTTGTACTCTACTATTGGGTGCGTTCCGTCTCCCATACAATCATTGGTATAAAAAGCCAATTACTCCGCACGTACGTGGTCTCCTTGCGGTTAATTCAAACTCCGCCTTTCCCCCTCCCGGCGTAAGAAGCTTCTGACCTGGGGTACGCCTAGAGAAACCCATCTGCTTCATACACATAACGGTCTGTCGCCTGCAGAACGTGGTGCAAAACTTATAGAGAGGGTAAAATTGGCCAAAACCACTTAAAACCCTTTTCCAGATGCTTTCGAAAAAGTTTTCTTTGCGGGCTACACCAGTGCGACCACGAACGGAGGGCTTTCTGCTGCGCTGACAGGTGAGAAGATCCTTCCTTATATCATAAACGAAAAACTTTCGCTTCCACGGATGACGACTGAAAGGGGGATGATGCCGCCGCATAGCGGCCATACGCTCAAGTGTCGTGGTCTGATGGAATACCGCGCGTGTCTCGTTTAGTTTTAAAACCATCAAAGCGGAGGCCTTCTGCCACATCAGCTACTTCCGCGACAAGTGCCTGCCGGTGCCTCATAGGAAACAACGGAGATGGCAATCATTTATATTTGAAGAAATAAATTATTGACATGCCTTACTTTTTCCCTGTCGCCTTGTCGTTTGTTATTCCTGATTTTCGTTAGCTATATCTTCCATTAAACCGAAATGAGACGGCACCCCCTTGCGATTTGATTTAACGAGTTTGGAATTATCGAATTAAAAATTTCTCATTGCACCCTAATGAAAACCCGTTGAGATTCCTGATTGTGCCCAAAACCGAAATGGCCAAATTGTCCAAAAAAGCTAATACATTCTGCAACATTTTGGGGTGCCGCGATCATTTTGGGTGGCTGGGAACATTTTGGGTGCCCGCATGGAAGTATTAGCGCTTCCTCTGCCATTTATAACTCTAATCGTACTAAAGTGGTCGTCCTGTTGTCTTTCTCTCCTAGTGTCCCCGTTTTTTACGCTGTTTCGTCAAGATGATACATAAAGTGGTCACACCATATTCAAGCACTGCAACATTCGTAGATTGAACAAAGAATTGACATTTTCGGAAGTTTAAATACTTGTTCAAAGCTTGAGTCAATTTGATATTTGTATGGCTTGAAAAAGCCCGTTAAGAGCGGGTTTTTATTAGTTACGTTAAGATAGATACGTTCCTCAAACAGCCGTTGGCTGCGACCGAAATCCAAATATATTGTCACGGGACATATAGATGGGAGGGCCCCACAGCGCCATCATGAATCAACGGCGACGACGACGACGAAGAATGTGCTGGTGGACCCTGAGCCGACTGTCGGATCGCCGCCATGTAAATACTACAAATATATTGTTCATAATCATTCATTGTTCGTGTCCTGCCGCCTTGTAACCTGTTTGGTGGAGGGTGCGGCGTCGTCATCCTCGGCCTGACCCCATCCTGGTGACGATTGCGTCGCAGCCGTTAGGCTGCGACGCAATCGTAAGTACGTGGCGTACCCACGTCGTTGTTACGACCACGTCGTGGCTACGATGGCCGTGTCGTGGGTACACTGGCCGCGTTTTCAAGCCCCCGCCATCCGCGACCAGCTGTAGACCAAGTTCTCGCGCCTCGAGTCCCCAGCCCGTCAATGACGATGATGTCAAGTCGATACCAGCCGATCATATCCAGCCGAGACCTGCGGCCTGCCGACCATGCCGTTTCTCCAGCCCTTTCGGGCGGCAGGGTTACCGCTGCCCTCATTGGTTAGCCATGGCCTTCTGGGTATCGATGTTGGCGGAACACTCTTCACCAACCCAATCATCATTATAAGCGGCAAAAAGGACTTCACTCTTTCTAGTCATCTTATCTCTTCCTCGCCGCAATTGTTGACGTCCAAATTTCCCGCTGCGCATCGATGTCACCGTGCTCGCTGCTTCTGAAGGATTCTGCGCGATGGGAAAAAACTTTACCGCTATGAAAGGGAGGCACTGGGGAAACATCTTGTCAACCAGGAGCTTCCTTGATCTGCCCAATCGAGAGGACCGAGCAACAAAGCCGAACCTCATGCAGGCATCCACAACCGCATATCCCCCTTCTTTTCTGATTGCGCTGTGGGGTATTGGCCACCGATATGTCCCGTAAGTAAAAATAAGGAGAAGTAATCAAGAAGTAAGGAGAAGGAAAGCGGAATCGATGGGCAAAGTAGCAGATGGACAAACGCGGACAACGGCGAGGGCTTAACAGGATGAGAATGATGAGAAGACCTCAAGACCAGTGTAAGGTCCACTTATGATATTAACGGCCAGGCGCCCGGGCAGCGCGTGAGAGCCCGCCGCTCTGTCTGGTGGCCCAGCACTGTAGACTCTACGCTGCAGCCGTCGCCAAGTCGTCATGGCGCGCACGGGAGACGGATTGTCTGGCCCACCGCATACCACAGGGATAATCCCCCATTGAGAAAGCAGATGGCAGCCGCCGGATTCCGGGAACCGACTGCGTGACGCGCGAAGGTGGTGGGATTTCCGGCGTCGAAGCGCGCCACGCAAGACACCATTGTAAACGCGCCCCGGCCGGCACAGTGCAGTTTCGCCGCCTTTCGCCCTCACCCGGCGGGGTCACGCGCATCTGCTCGTCTGCGAGCGTGCCGTTGACCCAAAGATGGCGGCGCCTCGTTGAATATTCCGTGGCGTGCTGAGTGACAGCTGTCTACGTCAATTTGGGCACTACCTTACGCGTGTACGAACGCTACAGGGGCCGAACTTGGGTGTTCTAAGGCCGAACTTGGCTGTTTGAAATCTTTCTTGTTTGAGCGCTGAGCTCGGCAGTTCCCGGCTGAGACAAGGAGTCTCGACCGTTAAAGCTAGGTTGGATTTGTGAGCCCCCTAGGCTAGAGGTTAAGATCGCGTCGGAAGTTTAGGGTACAGCGACGTGCGGGCAACTAGACAGATCTTGTAGCGAGACAGAGTCTCGGCCGTCGTTTCTCGAGCGGTTTGTGTACGCGCCGAGGATACGAGAGTCAGACGAAGTTGAGATGCTCAAGTTATTTGTGCACACTTGGAGCTAGCGTCTAGCTGAAGTTTGAAGTTTTTTTTCATTACTCATGTACCCAGTTTGCTACTGTAAATAGCTGTATATAAACTCCTCGTTCATTTAATCAACCTCACCGCCTAGAGTACGTCAATTTGACCGCCATCTCCAAGAACTTCAACACCATCGCCCTGCCAGCCTCCTGCCAAATCAGCCGGACCCCGGGCAATTGGGTTCCTGATCGACACCGCACTTCGGGGAAACGAACCACACCCATCTTTACTAGCAGCCTCCTCCTTCTCTTCTAAAGCGACCTCATGGAAGCCCTCTTCTGAGAGCAGGAAGCAGCATCGGCAAGCCTTTCGCGTGCCGTGAGGAAAGCGGTGTTCGGGGACGTACCGGCACGGTAAAACATCCAGGGAACGCGGCTACCTACCCCAATCTACCGCCAGCCATGCCAGACTGCCAATGCTCGAGCACCCCACCACACAGCCCTCTTATTAGAACAGTGAGGGCAAGGGCAAGAGCGCAGCAACTACCCCTGCCAGGACAGCGCCAACAACAAGGACACCTGGCCAGCCCATCCCTCCAAAGCTCCGAAGCCATCGACTGTACACGTGAGCCTAAACCTTTGTGAGCAAAACATGTTGTTTGAAAGGACTCTGCGCTGGAGTATAGTTGATTGTCATAGGCATATTTTATATTGCAATATGTTCCATTAAATACATTTGCCTTGTGTCCGCCGCCAACATGCCTCATCCTTTTCCCCTAAATCGAACAATCTCCGTTACAAAAGATATCTGCATAACAAGAAAAATTGGCTCCGATATATGCTGCGAAGGTGGTTTGGAAGCAGAGCTTGAAACGACACCCACAACCATTTGCCAATTGAAAATACTTGCATTCACATACGGTTATTACATAAAGCGAAACCAGATTTTCGGCCAGCCGTTACGTGGAATTCGCGTGGGCGGCGTGCCCAACGCAGGAGCGGCAGCCAAGGCCGGGATAGAGCGGCGGACGCCGTCGCTTTACCCCAGCCGTAGGTCGGCAAACAGAAAACGCAGAGGAGCGTCTCCCGACGGGTGAGACAGCAGAACCTAGCCATCCTGATGCGCTAGCTCGGTGCTACCCCACCGCGCGACACAAGTGCAGACAAGCAAGCAATTGGGCATGTGAGCTTAGTCATTTTCATTTATACCGATTTACACTAGGTAGTTTTGCAACTTTCGAAATTGCGAGAAACGGAGAGGACTCTTATAATCGCTCCTTATCAGAACCAGCTGCCACTTTTGCCGTATGCAATACCTCTTAAAGCGACCCTGAAGTGAATTTGTCAAGCTCCCGGTTTTGCTTGCGCTCCGTAGACTGGCTCAAATTAGCACACTTTTCATCGTTTATCCGGTGACAAATCGGTAATTATTTTACAAAGCGCGAAAGAAGAAAAACTACCATGCGCGGTTTGCGGCGGCCGCACCAACTAAAGCTGTGACGTTGGGAGGAGGGGGCACCGTGATTGGACGATGCCCAAGGTGAGCAACCAAACAAGTTTCGGTTTCGGTTTCGGTTCTGTAAAACACAACCGGTGGCGTTGTTCGATGGGCATTTTCAATAACTCTATAATCATCGTACCGCGCTTCTGCCATGTTGTCAGCTGTAAAAATGCATTAAGATAAGCCTCCCAGGACGGCTTGAAATCGTATCATTCACTATCCGAGGCCTACGCAGTGCATGGACGCCCTCCGCGTACCCGCAGACGCCCAAATGTCATGCGCTTTTCCCCCATACTTGGAGCTTGCCTCACTCATGAATGTACCGTAAAAGGCGTGTTCGCACCAGGCCAAGGGTCTGTTCATTCTGGCCTGTGCCCACTGCCCGCAAGCAGTCGGTGCTTATGGCCACAGCACGCCAACGAGAACTCGCTAGCGCGCCAGTGCCAGCCGGCGCGCGTTCTGTGAACTAGTTCGTGGAGCCATGAAAGTTGCGGCCGAAAAAAAGGTGAACACAATGTAGAAACAATCGGCAGAAAACAAAAAATGTTACCTTACAAAAAAAAGCCATGTACCTGTGGGGACTCGAACTCGTGACTTACAAAACACTTGCGGCAACACACCTAGCGCCGCAGACCACTCGGCCACGGGATGAGCTCCGCCGACCTTGGTAATATAAGGTATATATTGTACAACAAGTTTACACTTTTATTTGGTTGTGGCATTTCAGCGGCACAGGCCTGCATCCTGGGATTCCTCATGATCTGCAAGGATGGCTGTGGGGGCCCAACCACCACTGTCTTCTGGATTTCCTCCGTTGAAACGGGTGCCAACTTGTACGTCTAAAACTTTATGCCAAAGCGCATACTATTGCAAAAAAGCAGCTTAGGTGACTATTTGTTGCATTGCGCTCGTGCAGTAAGCGTCCCCCGAGTTTCCACAATAGCTCACGTCTAGCTATTGCATTTCGTTGACGGAAAAGCGTTCGCAGATGCGTAGTCGTGCTGCTGACCCCTGTGCTTGTTCGCCGAGCGCAAAAAAGTGCTTCCCGAACCCTATTTTTACGCTGTACGGTAAAAACATCAGTTGTTTTTATTTCCTTAGTACCTATATTGACTTCGCTGACTCTTCTCCCGCCTTCAAGAGGCCTTATATTTTGCTACTGGCGTACCAGTCAGCGAAGCGTCGCATGTGCGCTTGTGCAGCGCTTGTGTGAAGCGACCTTGACTTGGAGCTAGATACACTGTACAAACTAACCAAGTAAAGAAAGGCACATTCTTCCATTCACAAACGTGTCCTGGCTTCGTTTCAACTGAGCGAACGAATTGCGACGACCCGTCTGCGGCCGGCGGACGAAACGCTGGGCCGACTGACTCTGTCTGAAGGCCGGGGAGCCGTGCAGTAGCGCAGCCAATTGCGAGCTCGGCTCCTCGCGACGTCACACGAAAACGCCGCAGAAAATGGGCGAGTGTAAAGAGAGGAGGAGAGCATTTTCGAATTATTATTTCTACTAAATAAAATCGCGTAAACGCTCCCAGAGTGGTCGTAACATGGCCTGGGGACTCCGGACTAGAATTTGCGCAAGTAATCCCGCAATGTTTACATATAACTTCAGTGTCCCTTTAAAACACGATTGGATAGGTAGCGTTTGTCCAGCGGCCAGATGTCTGCACGTGGTTTCTACATTGTGTATACCCGCCCTGCAAACCAATCGTAAGCGTGTCTTTGCCGAACGACCACTTAATTCTGGCGGATCCCGGTTTCCCAGGAGGTGCTCTTGAACACGTTAATAAAGCTGTTCTCAATTAGAATGCAATGGAACCGAAGTTGCGCCTAAATAAGCCCAAAATAACCATTGCCTAAAGCGGCGACAAAGCCGATGGAATCATTCCCACCGTCACGCCCGCCGCCACGCAGGGAACGCTTGGAATTTACTGCGCCATCCACACCGTGCTCCGTGAGTGAAAACCACCCTCCCCCTATTCAGCCGCGTTAGGAATTTCTCGTGCTGCTTGGCTGTATACCTTAGCTGGAAGAGGTTGAATGCTTTTCTTTAAAATGGCGTCCGTGGAAGGACACTGAATATTTGCCAGAGGGTTGAGGAGGGAACATTACTGGCGAAGAGACCAGTACTGGGCGCCGGAACGGACATGGACAGGAGAAATTGTTAGCGGTTATGAAAGATCTGGGTCAGTCCGACTGGAGATGAGCTCAGGGAGTAGGTGCAGATGCAGGCAAATTCCGCGAGGCAACAAAGGGATTTTGGGACAGATCCCGATGCCAGAGGCTTCGGCTCGAATTTGACGCTCTTGGCAGCAAGATCTGGCTCGCAGAGAAGAAAAATTCGAAGCATTCGTTTGCAGAGCTATTTTTAGAAACCGCAGAACTATAGCCTAACATAGAAGGCAAAAGATAAAAAGGACAGCACTGAAGCCGATGACCGTGAGGGACGAGGCATGCGAGGCACGTCCCATGCAGCGTATATACGGGACAGTACTTATATTACTGAAACAAGTATAATCGACTCGTTTGTCCTATTTTCCTTGTTTTCCTCCGCCCTCCCCCCCCCCCCCGCTCACACATATACTAACACAAACGTGGACGCGGAGCTCCGGTGCCTTTTTGGCCCCTCCTGTTCTATACGCTGCGTCAGCCTGTTTGAGTTGGATTTAATGTCGACATCATGAACCGTACGGCTCTGTTTAGGGTAACGTTTGCATGTGGCCACGGAATATGGTTGCCTAATTGTGACAGGCAAGCCGGATCACTGAGTTACTTTGTGGATGCATTACTTTTTAGTGAGAACCGCCAAGGCTCTCCGATTGGAAATATTTGGCCTGATCCACCGTAGTTACATTTAACCATATACTCCTAGTCGGACAAAGGCCCTTTACACACTTTTCTCTCTTACTTTTTTCCCCCTCACCATTGTTTTGGGTCTATTTGCCTAAGGGTGTTTCTGATCAGCGAGTGTCGCTAGAGCACAATGATCTTCAACGGCAGATTTGCCCTTCCTTTTGCAATATGCAGGCGGGCGATGTAAATAGCTCCCAGGTTAACGCAGCACACCAATTAAGCCACCTTAGCAGCTCGCGAACACAAGTACCTTGAAGGATGTTGCGCGGTATGTTCCTTATCTCTTCAATTCTATACCTGCAAAATAAGTAATGTGGCGGTCTTGGCTCCTGTATTTGTAAGTGTTATTATATACCTGTTAGTCGGAAGATACTAGGAGCAGAACCATATTTTTGTTAATATAGAAGTTGAGGTTTTGAAAAGACTTGCAGCAAAATAAAACTGATGCGTATATAATATACACATCTCGTTGAGAGATGTGACTTTTTTTATTTCTGGAAAATGAAGGAAGCAACCATGGCCCATTTATAACAGTATTCACCATCCTTCCAATATCAACCATCAGATACGAATATTCGGGTCAATGGCTTTCCAAAAACACACTAAAACGTTTTGCAAAGCATCCAACATTGAGCACTATATTTCCTTTCATTAAGCAGGGCCACTAGGCTATCGCTTATATATCTGACACAATGCACAGCACGAGAATATTGCGGTAAGGAACCACCCGCGGTAAGACATGTCGGGCTTGGCGTTCCCGCCCACTTGTTGAACAACGTTTTCAATTTTCCTAACATCCACACAAAACACAGCGGAAAGGGCGTGGCGCAGGCCGCCGGTGCGGCCCCAACTCCAGCTATGGCATACCAAACCTCCAACGAGCCTGGTAATGTGTCGACAACCCACGTCACCCATTTTCGGGGCCTTTTCACCCATCTACCCCCCTCCTCCCCTAAAACCCCTTGGCATAGCACAGCCTATCCCAAACGGTTTTCACTTCCACTCTCTGGTCGCATTGCGCAGCCAGAGGGGGGTGGAGTACTGGGAACGTTCTTCGAGCCTTCCCACTATTGCGTGTATTGCGAAAATATTTCGGTCCTGGTACAATTCGACAAGGACCTCATGCTGTTTAATATTTCTTTTACTTAAAACATATCTACAACATTTTTATAGTGGCGCTATACATCAGCGTGTTTACGGCAAGGTGCAAGCTAGAGGGCGGGCCTTGTTCAGGTAAACTTGGATGACACGTGATAAGAACTGCTGCAAGACAGCTGTGGAGGATTCCTATTATGAGAAAGCTTTCGTTTGACGTGTCACTAGTATTCCTGTGAAGTATTTCGCACCACAAGATAAACAAATAAAGTCCCACAAAGCCCCACACACGGCCTAGGGTAGAAAACATATTGTAGCCGTATAGCCGCGTTCAATGATCGCAAGTAGACTTATGTGCCTGGAGCAATTTATGGACAACTTTCATGATGTGCCGGATAACATGTGGATGCTATCGAAACCTTCTTAAATGACTGCTCCCTTTTATACAGTCCGAAGGTGGAGAGGTTCCACGGGTGAAGCGAACATTCATTTCTATGAATGCCAAACCACAATATCTATATTAAACAAATGGGTCTCGCAAAACCGAGGCATTCGAAAACATGAACCGAGCAGAATACCGACATTTCACTAAAACTCCTGCAATCATGTACGGTGCAAAAATCTTGAAAACCTTCAAAGTGACCTCACAATTTGCTTACTTTCGGAGGTTTAGCTAGGTTGTCGTTTTGCCTTGCAGAATTTCAATGAAATGTGTGAATAAACGATCTTCCTTCCACTTACCAGTATACCTTATTTTGCGTGCGGGATCAAGGACAGCACCGTAGCCCCAGACATCACAAGATGAATGCAACATCATGCAATTCAACCTATAAAATCTGGCTTTCGAAACAATGAAAACAGCAGTTACCAGGAAACCTTACGTAGTCAGATTTCATGTAATACCGAAGTTATTATGTGAAACACGAAATGCACACTAATATACTAACGTAGTTTAAGTAATGCTCTTGCCAAAGGCACACAAAAACATGGAAAAACAGAGATAATTGTTACGCTGCCTGTTAGGACATTCTAGACAAACCATAGAATTCCCCCTGATAAAATAGATGTGTAATTGCAACACAAAACAAAGTGCACGAACAAAAAAGCGAAGGAACTTCCAGTATTCTGTTTCTGTTAGTGGGACTACGCATAGCTGACACCCCTTAGCCATCAGGTTAGAGCGGGTGCTTAAAGGGAAGGTGAAAATGTTTTAGAATTGAAAGAAATGTTGACCAGTAGCAAGTAGACATTGATTAGTTCCGGAGTACAAAATATTTTAAGTGCGAATGCACTTTATAAGCGACCCTGAATTCCGTTGACCGCCGTCCGTCCACATAGCAACAGCTGCGGGTGCGCGCGCTCCTCGTCTTCCTTGGCAACGGGGGGAGATGGGCGACATGGCACATACCCACGTGGAGGATTGGCCAGGAATCTCCTCGTCTTCCTTGGCAACGGGGGGAGATGGGCGCGCGCTGCCTGGCCGCTGACATGGCACATACCCACGTGGGGGATTGGCCAGGAATCGGGCGTGAGAAGGGCTAATGCACCCGCTTAAAGGAGTACTGACACAAAAATTTCAAAGCTGAGATCCGCTCTAGAAATCAAGTACAACGACAACACAAATAGGTGTCTGTGAATAAATGCATCTTCCTTTCTTTGTAGTTGTGTTTGTGTGTGTGATCTCTCTTTCGCGAACATTACTGAACCGCGCAAATTCAACTCCTGCATTCGCACTTTCACATTCTTCCTCTCGGGGAAATGCGAGGAAATTTTCGCAACAGCTGCAATAAAAGCGGCGCTATACGGAAACAAGTGTGGCCCAAACCTCCGCACCCATCTTGGCGCACACTTCCGGAAGACAAAAAAAGGGAAGCAAAAACCTGCTGGGAAACGTCATAGCTGAACTTCCGGGCGGAGCAGCCACCTGTGCCACGCACTTTTTGCCGTGTTTTCTCTAGAGGCTCACCACAGGGAGAATGGCATTCAGTTTTTTTGTGGTTGTTTTTCTTCACAGCACTTGCGCAATTTTTGTCTTCAAAAAGTATGCACGAACGCCAAATCAGACTTGCGTCACCATGCCATGCTCCTAAGGGGATACTAAACTGCAGGGATGTTTCACAACATACGGAAGCGAGAGCGGAGGTGGCGGAGCTTGCTCAGAAAGGATATTCTACCGTACGGTGCCTGCTTTGTAAAACACTTTATTGCATTTTTGTTTTGTTGTGACAACAATGGACATGAATGTTCATATCTGATGCTGGATGTAGCAATGATGGTGAATACTGCGGTACTTTGGCCCGGGATGTTTTGTTCATGTTCCAGAGAGAAAGTGATATTTTTTATGTAAATGCCCATTACTTCATACGCGTCGGCTTTCTTTTTGTGGGGGACTTAGCATCGTGCTGAAAAATAAATCTTTTAGCGAAACTAAAACAAGGTCCCAATCCTAATAGAAATTCTGTTCCGGCTAACAGCAAAATAGTATTACTCTAAAGTAAAAGAAGCAAATCCAGCAATGTTACTTAATTTGGAAGTATACTTGCCGCAAAATGATATTTTTCTGGAAGTGGAAAATACCACTTCAAATCACCAACGTATAATACGCGAGTGGCTAAGTGGGCCTAATTTTTTTACCAAGGCACGCTGCTGATATTTTAGGGGCTAGTTATTCCGTGTGCCTGCTGTTATACCCTGGCAGCAATTCGTTGCCGGTGATGCTTACCTGTAATTCAGCGATATTAGTTTATAGGAAGCACCTTGAAGAAAAAAGCCCAGAAATTACGAAGAGAATAACAAAAGTAACCGCGAAGAGTGAATACACGCCCTTTGCCCGACTAAACCTAACAATGGTGGGACAAACCAACATTTTTTTATTACAAACCTTTTTTGGAGATTGCGTCAAAAAAAAAAACCTAACTACAATATAACTGCATTTTCCGGAAATATGCAACACACGAAAATTCAGCCCCACTACAGCCGGTAATATTAAAGAGACACCAGTATGCTACATGATTTCGAGAACAATTTACAAGGCAAATATTCGGAGTAAGCATGCGAGAAACTATATAATACCTTCTCTAACTCAATTTTTGTGAAAAGCGCTTCAGCTTCACTTTAACGACGCAAAACACGTTCACACAATTGGCATTTCTGTTCATTTTATAAATAAAGTGCAACTAAGCTCAGGGATGCTGCTACAAGAGTGCCACAAATTATGATGAAGACGAAGCGCCTGAAGGATTTGCGTCGAGTGGTGCTCGTTTCGCTGAAAAAATGATTTTTTTGTGTGTGCGAAAGGATGACTTCCCGGCACGACGCAGCCTGGTCCCGTTGGTGCCTTACCAAACTTGAATGTTTTACTGCGCAACGGGTAGAGGTTCGGAATATTTTAACTAACTGAAAGGCTTAAAAATAACAACGCTATTTATTGAGGCCGGCACATTACCGATATCGCTTAGATCTGAACGTTGACTTTCGCATAGCTGAAAATTGGTAGCGTACGGGCCGGTATATTCTAGGTGCCTACTGGCAATATCTGTACGAACCGTAGGCGTTTGTATTTATTGTTAGAACTACTTAAATTCAATACAGCAGTTCCAGGGCGCACTGTTAGGCGAAGTTGGCATGGTTAGGAAGTAAATTAAGCCGCACCTAACGGAGAACGTAGTCTCTATACAGCCATTTTTAGCACGTTTGTCCCCATATACTGACTGTTATGGGCAGGTCGCTTCCAGTAACGACAGCCCTCGACGGATTAACCAAGTACAATGATAAAATGCGACGGCGCAAGAAGGAGTGTTCGGCCAATTTCAGCGTGCTCATGCAGTCCGCTACCAGACCTACTCTCTGAACTTCCACCGAACGGCAGCAGACGGAAGAATCCGCTCCCTTGAGAAGGAGGTCGAGCCTCGAGAAAAGTTAGCAAAGGGATACAACAGAACTATCTCGGGGACAAAATTAAAAAAAAGTAGATATCGCGAACCACCATGACTGCCAGTGGAGTTTGTTTTCCCTATCCACCAATGTTTTCACGGTCCACCACAGGCACGCTCAGCATCTGTGCCGCCAGTTGCCGTCATACACACATTTCCCCTCTAACAGGCGTCATACAGTTGTGTAAAAATACAGAACTGAAAGTCGTTAGCAAAACCACTGGTTTTCTCTTAACAATGGCTACATTTGTTTGCGCGAAGCGTAAAGAAGGCGGGACATGGAATCTTCGCTGCTCTTCGTTCTACTATAACGTGTCATTGGTCCCTATTAAAACGGCATAGGTCCTGGCCCCCGCAATTCAGCTTGAATTTTTTTTCCAATCTCCGTTATTTTTCAATAGCAACCTTCTTAATCAATAACTGTACCAATTCTGTTGTAATTGCCAGTTATTGGGAACGTTGTAGAGTTTTTTAAAGTTATGTGCAGCCTATAATGTGAGTACTTGATCGTTTGCTCGGCACAAATCAGCAATGAATCACCTGAAACACACCGTAACAAAGCAAAATGTACATTATTGTAAATTTTAGGCAGAAATATCGCACAGTTACACAAACGTGCAAAACCCTTTTTGTAGCAGCCGCGGCTACGACACCGCTGTTACACGCATCGGAATATAATAGATTGCGCCCAGTGGCCAAGAACGGTGGCTGTCCTCGCATCACTGTTGTTTGTCTAAACAAGAACTCTGTAGTGTTCCAGAACGAACTCAGCAGAAACCCACGTGCGCACGTTCCTCCTACAGAATTTCTACCTCGCCAATTTTGATGCCTTCTGCTATTTCTGCCCGTACTAGTTCTTATAAATCATGCAAAAGATTTATGATTTACACTTTGTTTACACTTTCTTTATTAAAGATTAAATATTCAAGATTTACACTTTGTTTAATATCCTGTTTACACTCTAGCCACGCGTATTTCTTATGCGAAACAAAATCTATACTAAAACGATTTTACTGTAGTGTGAAGAAGCCAGTGGCAATTCTGCTTATTGCACTCACGCACATTGCTCTCATCTCAGTCACCTGTACCAGCAAATCCATGTTTACTATTCACAAGTACTCCAAGTGGCATGCACTAGGTTTTGCTGTACTGTGGTGCCGTCGTACTACTCTGCATTCATGTTTACACGTACTACAGTTTAGTCATTTTTTCCTGCTTGGGCTTTTTACCAAACAATACCCGTTATGCTGATAAATATCTGAATTCCGGTGGTGTTTTTATCCGTACTTGGACTCAGACTTCAATACTCTTCTATCGTGTACACGGAATCACTAACGTGGGCTAGGGAGAGGCCTCCAAAGGGGTCTGCAGGGTATGTGTGCTATTTAAGTAATGAATTTATGTGGAGGGTTTGGTGCGCTTGACAAACTAGCAACATGGAAGTTGGAGCAAGTTGGATATCCATTGTACGACATTAAAGCGCAAACCTTCAGGCAGGGATCGAACGGGACAAAGACAAGCATCCCAACCCCTTAAATGCTGTCCCTCCGATCGTCCGCTGTCTGAATTTTTGCGCTTTAAATTCATTCAGTTAACAAAATAACCTCTAGCTAGAATACCAGGGCCCGAGGTTTTGCCAGAGCTTGTTATTGTGCGGTTATCATCACCGTTGAGACGCCTAGGAGTTGATACTGATTCGTAACCCTTTTTGGGCCCAGTCACATTTTCGTGTATTTTTTTTCTTTCACTCTTTTATGGTGGAACAATTGAAGGTTGTAGTGGACGAGGCAGCTCGCCTCTCTTCTTCGGCTCCACGCAGGCGGGAAGGTATGTTGATCAAAATATGCCGCGTCGTCCAAACCCCTGATAATCGAATAACGCATCACCCTTAAAAAATAAATTTTGAAGTAAAATTTTCAGTCAATAGACACTTAATTCAATGTCAAGGACTCTTGAGATTTGTCATAATAAGGGCTTCTATTGACAAAATGAAAAACACAAAACGTATTGACAACAGTCTATTAAAACTTTTTCGAGAAACAATTGAAAAAAAAACTCATAAAGGTGAAACATATACCTTTGGAGGGCTGTTTTTCTCAGCGCGTCGAATTGTATGTGTGAAATTCTCTAACAATAACACTTCAAGTTACATTTATGTTTTTTTATTCTACGTTCTTTTTCTAATGAGTGCAGTAAATAATATGTCCCCAAGGTATTAATAAAAAAATTCAACCGAATATCAAAAGAATACGATAAATAAAATCCAATAAGGTTTGTACTAATGACACTCATTAGGTAGTAAGCGTAATAGCTTTTACCAGCAGCATCTATGTACAAATATTTATTTTAGTTTGCTAAGTGCGGAACTCAATTATATTCGTCAATGTTTAATGCACTTCCTGCACTACTGCCGATTTTGACAATGGAGCAAATAAAATCTGACAGAACTCGAGTGGCTCACGTCTTCCAGCACTAAGCTCCGCCGGAATCGGTTCCCTCCAGCAGACGCTGATTTTCTTCTTCACACACACACACAAAAAAACTTTGCGTGTTGGGGATATCTTTCCACGCATTGACATAATGGGTTAGCAATCTCAACTACTGCTAGGCTGCAACCTTTGGCGCGATTTAGCGTCAGTGGAGATATTCGAAATTCAGCCTTTCGGAAAGGCTGCAGCGGAAGCATGCCGATCACGGCCGGGAAAAAAACGGGAAGTTTTGAGTTTGGGGGTGATATACATATCTCGGGTTCCGGCCTTGGATTAAAAAAGATCACTACCCCTTCTCCTTTTCATACATATAGGATACGTTTCGGTTACGGGGGTGACAGGCGGGAGGCGTACACTTAATAAAAAGAATTTATCTGCCATATTTACAAAACACATATTCGTCATCGCAACGTAGGGCGACGATTCGGTGTTCCTATGCAGAGGCATGATACTGAAAACGCTGATTAGCAGATATATCTACTTCTCTCGCCACCCCTAACGCTACAACAATATTCCGCTGACGAAATTACGCCTATACATATTCAGAAAAAAAAAAAAGATCAAAAGTTTGGCGTATACCACTACACGTGGGAAAACAGAACCTCACTGAAATTTTTGCATAGAGGGGGATTCGAAAACAAGACTTCAAATCAAGTGTGCAGAAGCTTGGACGCATCATCATTCACTAGTGAACTTCATTAGAGAAGTCCGAACTCCAGTAATCGCTCGCATACTCTACTGTGGTGCCTCAGTGACTAACGTGTGCGGCTGATCACAAGGACGCGAGTTTGATTCCACTCCGCGGAGGCCTCCTTTCTGACGAAGGCGAATTGCAGAAACCCCCGTGATCTCGAGATTTCGGCGCACGTTAGCGATACCGGACCCGGGCGGTTGAAAATAAATCCGGAGCCATATACTGGTGGGCACCTCATCGCCTGTGTAGCGTCGGCGCCTTAATCCTTGTAATAAACCAAACCACTGTACCTCGCATACAGAACTTTCGTTGAGTATATCGTCTAGTGTAGACAACAATTGCAAACTGCAGTGTGGAATACAGAGGAGCAACCGAACATCTACAGTTCCTACCACAAGCTGCATGCATCACTGGGGGGGATACATTGTTGTCAACATCCCGCTAACTGTCGGCGCCTAACTCCACGCGAAGGTTAGCCTTTCCAGACAGTAAAACGGCGTATGACAACATAGACAGAAAGCAGCCATGGAAGATTTTGGAGGAAGGGGAAGTGGGGGCAGAATTTATTAACTTACTCAGTCTACTATACCGGGAGAACCAGATTCAAATAGTAGGGTAACATACAATAGGCCTGCATACACGTACAAGAGTTTGAAACAAGGATGTACCCTTTCTCCACTGCTGTTCATGACCTACATGGCGTGTTTAGAAAGCAAGCTAGAGGGCAGTAGGCTGGGGTACAATCAATTCTACACGAGAAAGGACAGATGGCTGAACCGCGAATTCCAGGATTAATAAATGCCGAAGACATTTTTTTATTGTAGACGACCCACTTATGCAGGGCTTGATGAATATATGCAGAGACGACGCGGGCACGTTGTGTTATACATTAGCCGAGAAAAATCAGCGATCATGGCCTTCAACGACGACACGGAGTAGAAATCGGTATCACCTAAACAAGTAGAAATACCACGGGCAAAGAAATATAAATACATAGGAACGTGGCTTAACAACCGAGCAGATGAAATGCATGCTCTTAAGGCGCACTCAAAAACACAAGGAAGACGAAACGTAGGTATAATTAAACACTGAGCATGGGTGGCTACACAAAATACGAGCTGGGAAGGGTAGTCTGGAAGCGGGTCATGGTACCAGGATTGACTTTCGGAAATTCGGTCACATGCATGAAGTCAGAGACCAACGCGGGCTTGGAGGTCAACGAGCTGGCGGTAGGCAGACTGGCCTGAGGGGCCCACAGCGAAACTACGAATGAAGTGGTACAGAAGGATGTGGGCTGGTCGTCCTTTGAGGCGCGGGTGCGGAGAGCAAGATAAGGGCTGAGGAGATGCTACATTATATGGAACTGAAAAAATGGGCCGCAAGAGTGCATATGTACCTGTATATGAGGAGCATGGACACAAGGTGGAGACGGAAAGCCAGACAGCTGACCAAGCGATACGGAAATTCGGTAGGGGAAGGAGGGGCATACACAACAGTTAAAAAGGAGGTAAAAGCAGAAGAGAAAATTATTGGGTACAGAGAATGGAAGTGAAAAAAAAAACACGGTATTCTTCTACACCATGAAACTAGAAATAAGGAAGGAACGCTTCCCTGGCAATACGCGAGGCTGTGCAGGGCTCTTTGATGTACAGGCGGGGAATCTGAGAACAAGAGCATACACGGCCAACTACCGGCAACAGGACGAAAGTTGTCTATGCTGCAGCAGTTATCAGGTAACCGTAGAGCATACTGTCATAGGCTGCACAGAGATGCGACAGCGCGGAAATGATGGGGAAGCGACGTTGACGGAGCTAGTCGGATTTGTTGTGAGGGGGAGCCTCAACTTCAGGGCAATACAGGCGATGAAGAGGCGGCTGGAATGGTGGTGGAAGAAAAGTCGGGAAGAAAGTGGGATCTTGGAGGAGTATTATACCGGATTGAAATTTAGAACAGAAGGGGGGAGGTAAGCAGGTGTGAAAAGGTAGTAAGGGGGCGAAGCGGCGGGAGTTTAAAATCAGTGGAGAGGCGCCAAACCCATAGGGTTATTTAAGGTAGGCAAAATAAGTATCATATTACAGCCAAGTCGTTCGGTTACAACCGACTTCCCAGTACAAAAGAAGGGCCTATATTATCATCATCATTAGGAAAGCGAGAATTGGCGCCAGGACCTTGCGGTTCCACCTGCCGAGAGAGGAAACTGAACGGCCCTTTCAATACCTCCTTCGCGGTGAGATAGGCGCTTTTAGTGAATGCTCTATTGACAACAATGTAGAATCCACAGTGCTGCATGTCGCTTGTAGTGTGGACAATACGTGGTATGGACTATACGTCCTGTCTAAATAAGCTTAAAACGGTTCTTGCAAGCGAAAAGAAATCCGTACTCGTAAGCGGAAGTGGTCCTCAGTCCGCAGTGCCTAAGGCAGCCCCTCACACTAACTAAACGAACAATCGAAGAAAAAAAGAAGACAAACGGAATTGCAAAATAACAGCTCATCGTAATTGTAAAGGGACAAAAAAAGAAAGAACCATCCTGACATTGCTTAACTTCACTACAATAATAAGAAAGCGAGAAACCAAACAATTAGTCAGCTGGCGTGCCAATTGTTACAATGCGAAAAACTATCTCGCCATCAAAAGTATTTCTTTTGGAGACGTCAACGCGCTCGCGGACATGTTTTAGGGATTTTTTATGGAATAAAGTTCTCTCTCTCAGTCTCTCTCTAAAATGCAATCGCCTCGCGAATATTCTGCGCCTGCAAGCGGATCCGGAACTTCCAAAGTTCTTGAAAGGGTTGGACTTTTCAAGATTCTTCCGCCCTGTCTTCTTATGCAGTTCACCCAATCTGGGAGGGCACCGGACGCGCGAACAAAAAAGGCATGTTCCATCCACCTGCACAATATGGGATAAAGGAATTTTTAACACCCACCAGTGGGCTTACTGTATGAGTCGCTTGATGCATTAGCTCACACTTTTTTGATCAGGAACTTCGGCTAGGACGCACAGATTTCCGCGAGAGCGCCACGGCTGCAATGCTTAGGACGAGTAGAGACAGGGCATATTCAACTTCTCTCCAGTGAGTGGCATTTTCTTCGCATACGAAACATATCATGATTTTTCAGCTATTGCACTCGTAATGCGACAGTCGCTGGTTCTATCTAGGACGACCGCGGAAGCCTTTGCTCACGCCGAGCAGACCACCAACGTCGTGAGTAATGTGAACATAGAAGTAATCAATTAGTTATGGCGGTGTCAAGCAAAAACTGCATCATGACGAAACTTAGAGAAATGGTAAGTTCAACACAAAAGGGGCGCTGCGGTCGCTGCTCAGGCTCTCCTACTCGTTCATAAATAGCGCCCCCTGAAATTGACGGTGATGATCTCCAGAAGGTCCACGCCCGGTTTCAAATTTTTTGCGAACGTGCCGGAATGCAGCGCGAAAGGTAGATGGTAATTACTGTGATGTACGGAAGGTATGTCATCGCGACACCTGGTAAACCTAAATTAGAATGCTTAAAGAGTTGTCAATTTAAACTACTTTGGACAACATACCAAATGTAGTGTTATGTCGCTATGCTGAACTGTTATCGCCCTTTCTTTTTACACTTCGCATATCCCCATTACAACGTTCTCTGCCTATTGACTGGCGCACCGTTCGAGTAATCATAGTGCATATAAATGCGGTAGTCTTCGTTAAACAACTACAGTGAACTTTCGTGCATGCGATTTTGATGCGAAAATCGTAGTACAATAATCTTTCAAAGAAACGCAGAGACATGTGCATATGGCTTCAGAAGATGGTCTCTTTATACTACACTTTCTTCATTTCAACGCACAGGAGTAAGTTTTTCGGAAACGTTTAAAAAGAATGTGCCAGTATTCTTCGCCTCACCGGACACTGTTTGGTACTACAATCCACGTCGAACCGTGGTCTTTAATGTCCAATTACAGCGCGATGTTGTCAACTTCTCCGCGTAAGATTGACGCGTCTACGTTTTCTCCTGCCGCTATAGCTTCATTGAACACTATAGGCAAAGCGTGTTCTATCTGCTTATGCTTCGCACTTCACGTTTGTTTTACACGGGGGCAGAAACTTGCAGCTTATTTCGAAGTTCCTCTTGCCGAACGACAATGGTTTGGCTAGTACGCTGGCAAAGCGAGCACGCGTGCCAACTCCATGCGCTTTCTTGGCGGGTTCTCTTCAAATTTGAGTACAATTTACATTGCTCCTAAAATAAGCGCCTTGCCTTCCCTCGAAGGTGTCACAAGGGCGGCAGTACCATCACGCAGAGCTACAAGGTAAACAAAGAAAATAAAAAAGCCTCAGAACCACAGCAGCCCCACCGACCACCACACCAAGGCAGAAGGAGAATAAAAAACAGCTTGGGAAGCCCGGCCCCAAGTCGGAACAGAAATCGCTTCCTGCCGAGAACATTCCGCACGTTCCTGTGGAGTGGATTGAAAACGTTTTTTTTTATTATCGCATTGAGTGCTACCGTAGGCGGTGGGTGGACATCCTAGTCCGGTAGTCCACACTGTGCTGCAGCGCCCCGGGCACGCGTCACAAGAAACTCCTGATCAGCGAGCTTGCCACTGCCCAGCAAGCTCTCCCACTCTCTAAGGTGTGTGGTTTTGTGGGTGAGGGGTTGGCAGGGCATATCCAAACCAATCGAGCTGTTATATTTGGGGTAACGGGGCAGTATGGGCAGTTGGGGAGGTATGCGGTTGGAGAAATTCAATGGAGAAAGGTGTGGTAGGGTAAGTCTCGGTCTTAAGTCGTCGCCAAATGTGTGCGTCAGCCACACCTCTGGATGGAAGTAGGGGCGGTAGAGCCCTGCGGGAAGCTCTGTAGTGATTAAGGATGTCGAGTTAGTTCTGTGAGAGTGGGGGCAAGACCGGAGGGCAGCTAAGTGGGTAGTCTTATTCCCCTTCTGGGAATGCCCGGTAGGTAAGGTCGCGGACAGTGGCATGCGGCACCTCATTCCCAGTTAGGGATGTATGAGCTGGAGTCCATACAATGTGGGTTTCTGGCAGTTCTCGTCGTTGTTGTAGGATGGCAGCTGCAAGGCCGGTGTTGTTCCTCGTTGCAAACCGTCGGCAGGCTGTTTGTGATTTGGTGAGCAAGGTAATGTTCGACGTCGGGGCGTGCATCACCGCTAATAGGATGGGCGCTTCTTCAGCTATTCTTGTAGAGCCGGTATGAAATGTTGCTGTTGCCAGTGTGCTACCATCTACGCTGACCGCCGCAGCCACATGCGCATTTCGGATGCGGTAGCTCGCAGCGTCCGTGTAGCAGGCTTCTGGGTCCGTTGCTTATATACCTTGTAGAGACTGTTAGAGACATGTAGAGACGCGTAGATGTATTTCATGTACTTTTACCACTTCTGCTATGTCTGTCGTTGAGACAGCAGTATTTGTAATAATGAAAATAATAATAATATTAATAATATTATTAAAAATAATATCTCTATGTAAGGTGATGTGTGCGGTCTCGCCTGCGATCAGCATTGTTAATCGGGTACATGCACTTTGGAACAGGAAGTACCCGTATGGCAGATGATTGGATCGCTGTCATGCGCTATAGGGTGTCGATTGTCGGTGAAAGGGACTAGCCCAAAGTGCTTAGCACATATCGCCGTGTAGCATTTTAGCTGGAGCCATTGATCCTGACAGTTGGTGTAGGCTTTAATTAGTCGAGCCAGGGTGTTATGCAGTCCCAACTGGAGGAGGCGGGAAGTTGATGCGGAGACTGGTTGGTCAAGAGCGGTTTTGTACGCTTTGCGAATCATTATGTACATTTTGTTGGCCTCTTTGGTCTTAAGAGCCACGTAGGGCGTTTCATATGTGATTCTGCTGATCAACATGGCCTGAAGAATTCTCATGTGTCTGCTTCTTTGAGTTCATAACGGCGGGAGCACACACGTTGAATAAGATGAGTCAGCTGGGCCACAGTCTGCCGCAGTATACGAAGTACAACTGCTCTTCTTCAATCATGGTGGTAGGGAATCACAAGGATTCGGAGTGTTTCCATTGTGGGAACGACAGTACCCTTTACGGTCACAATCGGATCGGGGGTTTTTGTAATCGGTCGCCCTGGTGTCCTCAAGCGCATGATGAGTAGGGCCGATTTTGAAGGTGCGCCCGTAAGGCCTCATGTTTGCAGGTATGCCAATGTAGTGTCGACAGCTACCTGTAGCTGATCTTGCTGGTGGCCTGATGACCCTTTGGTGATCCAGTGTCAAGTCGTCTGCGTACAGCACGTGGGAGACATCCTCAATGGAATTGAAATGCCCTGGTAACCCGGATAGAGCGATGTTAAAAAGCAGAGGTGAAATCACCGACCGTTAGGGGGTGTCTTTCGCTGGTGTGCTGAACTTTCCACAGACATGGGGTCCCAAGTGAAGGGCGGTGGTGCGATCTGTTAGAAAGGCACGCACATAGTTGTATGCTGGGGATCCGCAATTGAGGGTTTGTAACTGGTTGAGACTGGCTGCATGGGTGACATTATAAAACTCACCCTGTACATCCAGTGATAAGGTGGGACTGGGTTGCGCCTTACTCAGGTTGTTCATAATGAGCTCTTTTAGTTGTAAATGGTTATCCTGGGTCGACAAATGGGGTCTAAAACGAAACATGGTATGTGGGAGCATGTATCTCTCCTCTAAGTAGTCGGTGAGCTGGCGTGTAACCAGGTGCTCGAACAACTTCCCGACGCACGATGTTAGAGTGATAGGGCGCAGGTTATTGATGCTGATGGTCATGTTAGGGTTGCGTAAAAGCGTAATTTCGGCATGTCGCTAGTGCGCGGGTACCGTGCCCGGAATGACCAAATATTGCTGGACGTATGTACTGATGCCATCCCTCGGTGGCGAGACTTAGGGGAACGAATATATACCTTCATAAAACGGTGTTTATGCGCATCACCAACAAGAAACAACCGGTTCTTTATCCGTACAGTATAGAGGAATCCATATTTTACTTACAGATGATAACAGATATCTTAGCGTTATAAATCTCTACCAAAATAACTTGGTCCTTCCAAATTGGAAATATTTGTTGTCTCGCAGGCAGAAATTGTGGCTTGCTAAGGCATAAACTCAAACGTTCTTCCGCTAGTACCAATATTCCTCTCCTAGAATACAATGATCCGGTCTAGCTTAGAATATCATGTCACGTGTGGGTTCCGCATACTAAAATATATATCCGCAATCTAAAGAAGACCCAGACATTTGCCTTTCGCTTTATTTTCATGACTCTCATTCCCAAAATTCACCTATCTGATTACCCAATCGAACTAATAAAAATTAGAAAATTCTGATCTTAGAATTTGAAATAATAAAGCCAGACCAAAATTTCTTTTCTATCAATCTAGCAAATGTCTTATATAGCAAACGTCTTATTTTCTTAATAAATGTTATTACTATTGGCCTCAAATCTTTGTTCAAAATGTACGCGAATGACTGTGTAGTTTACTAGACTATAGCGAATGAACGTGATTCCGAATACCTGCAGCATGATTCTAATTTAACAACGTTCTGGTTGGCTGATTCAGAAAAGTCGTTGAATATGCAAAAGTGTGTTACTTCACCTCTGCTGTAAACCTTCTTTACAAATTATTACGTATACCGTAAATTACGCGGGTTTAGGAACGGTTGAGAAACATAAATAACTAGGAGTTCGTTTAACTAGCGGTTAGAGGTGAACTAGGCAGGTTCACAACATAAAAGGTACGGCTGCACGCGTTCCGGCCTTTCTTAGGGAACATTTCAGCGAACCTCCATCTAACTTAAAAGTACAACCGCATTTCACTGATGTGCCTTAAATGTTGGACCACGCATGTATTTACTGGGATTCCTACACCAAAGAGCTGGTTGATACGCTTGGCAATGTACAGCATTGGGAAGTGCGATTCGTATTAAGTAAATGGCACTGTCAACTTAGCATGAGGGAAAGTAAAAGTTAACTTGAAAGGTAAGACGGGAAAGATCAGAGACGAAACCTCAGGTGAACATTTTTTCGTAATAATTATCATTCGAAAAGTGCAATAGATGGGGAGAAGACAGCGCCATTCTACATATCCGAAAGTGGGACCGCTAGCTCAAAGCAAGTTGTCAACTCTCCTTTAAAGGTGACGCCTTGCGCGATTCATTGTATCTTAGATCAATACGAGAGTGTACATATATTCCACGCATGATTGTAGCAACTGTTTATAGTGACGATTTTCACCGCGCTTTGTGGAAAAATTTTGTTATTTGGTCTCCTATTTGATGCTTAGTTTTATGTATCTCCCTGCTGTAATGTATGCAAAGGCAGCAGGTATCAAATAAATAAATAAATAAATAAAAATAACCAAACAAATTACAAATAATTAAATTTAAAAAAAAATAATTAAATAAAAATAAAATTAAATGAATAAATAAATAAATAAACAGGCTTGCAGACGCAACAAGTTCGCCTCCGACGGGTTGAGCACCTCAGGCATTGAAACTTGACCAATGAGATATTTATTGTTTTATTCGTTGCAGTATGCAAGGTTTGTTGTAAGAATACTACGATTGCTATGTTATTGGTATTAAACAAATTATGAATCCAATCTTCCGACTTTCCTTGCGTGAACACAGAGGGATACAATTGCAGCCACATGAAGCAAGCCGTCATTTGCAATGCGTCTAGAATATTTTTTGCCCTAGTACGACGTTAGAGGAAAATTAAGTTATTTTGGGCTATTAAGTGGCGTGCACGTAACGCATGAAAACAACATAAAACGTAGGTTGAAAATGAAAGCATTTGTTCTACCTCTCCTAGGATCAGCGCTGTGAAAGATCATTGGAAAAGTTGATAGAGTAGAAAATTTCTTTCCAAGAAATCTGGGCAAATACTGCACATACTTTTTTGTGAAGGAATTTATAATGATTGCTTCTTAGTTTTTGTGGAGTACCAAAACGCGTCGTAAAGGCATCCGCACCGGTATTATATACAGTAAAACTGGTCAAGCAACTGTAGTCAAAATAGCTGATTTAGTCAGAGCATGAAAGTGCTCAGGAATATTTTCCTAAATGAAATTGGCTAAAAGCAGCACTTTCATCTTTGTGAAATTCAAGAGCCTCCGCCGTACTCATCCTTGCCCATTTATTGCTGGTAAGCCACCCCATAGAATATATCAGGACATGGACAATACATCTATTCCAGCTCTGCAAACAACTGAATATTTTCTGTATTCGACAGTGAAGGAGGCACAGCAATAACAAAATCGACCATTTGTGTGCACTGTTTAATAAATAAATTTTTGGTGCCAACTGAGCGTAATAATAAAGCAAGGCTGCGCTGAAGGTTGGACGGCTGGTGGTTGCGCGCGGGCTCACTTTCATGTGGCTGCATTGGACACAAAATGCTGGGTTTGTGCTGCTGCACAGCGCGACTGTGTCATTTGCTTGCGGGACATGCAGTGACCCGCCTCAGTACAATTAACGTACTGTGGCTTAACTCCAATGCCTGTAACACAGTCGTATTTCCGGCAGCTTTAGTCCGGCTGGAGTCCGACGACCGCATCTCGGCTGTCCTCCGGTGGCCGTACTTCGGTCGTACACGGGTGGCTTTGGATTGGCCGGAGCCCTCCTGCTGGAACCTGGCCGTATAAACGTAGGCCGGTCGACTGGCTGACGGGCGCCGGCCGTTAGACAGGGGAGTACGGCCGTATACGGACAAAAGGCCCACAATTGAACACGGGCCGAACAAGGCTGCCGGAAAAAGGCCGGACAGAAAATCACCGGCCAAAGTACACCGGCTTCATTGAGGCCGAACAGACCTGCGCTGCCTGAGAAGAGAAAATACAAGACTGTTCAATTGAAAAAGTTCCTCGCCCACTGTTACAACGGTGCCCACTTTTTTTCTAACTTTAAAAAATGTAAAATAAATTACGATACGCATGACGCATTGACGACACCACGGCACCTTCGCAGCTATTTTCGACGACTTCAGCAAATCTTCTTTGGTGGTGGCAGCCATGGTCCTGAATCACCGCCACGAGACATCACTTCGGGAATGTATTGTGGCCTTTAATTCATTTTGATCGTATCACTTTAAGAGATGAATGTCATTCAACAATGATAAAATATTTGTAGTGTTGGCGAAATATGCGTCGCCGTTGCTGATGTTGCGTAACTGTTGCGGGAAAATGAAAAGGTTTTATTTATTTGTTTGCATAGTTTCAGATAATTCGTCCTTTTGGTTGGCAATGTAGCTTAGTGAGGTGCAAGACTGCAGTATTTTTTTCTTCAACTTAAGCCAAGTGCTAATTATTCTAATAGCCCGTTTACCTTTGTCGTTAATAAGTTTTTATAAGCTGTATGATAAATGCCCACGTGATACGCTTGTCAAAGATACGCAAGTTTCTAAGGGTAAAAGATTTAAGAGTTTCGCAATTCTGTCAAGACGTGTGCCGCGAGTTATTCCGGATGTGAGTAGCAAATTGCTTAGAAGTATCCAACTCTGCTATGTATCCGCGCTCTGAAAGTCAGTTTTGGTGTAAGTGAATTTCGGTTTGCCAGAGAAAATTCTCGTCCTGAGCATGTGCTCCTGGCGAAAGTTTCACCTGCGGGTAGCCAATGGCTTCTGCGTCATCTTTAAGCTGCTTCGGTTGAATCAATGAAACAATCTTCCGAGGACGGATGCTGACACGACCTAGAAAAAACAACTGAACGTTTGTAAGTCTGCACACCTCTGATGTTCCCGAACATAAAACAGCACAACTTTCGCCACAACAGGGAGGCTCAATGGACATTTGTACAGGTTGGTCATCGATTTTCACTAATATAAGGAACGCCTAATGCAGAATCTGGTTATTCACGTTTGGCGCTTTTTTACGTTAAGCTTTCCCACGTAAGACACTTTTGCCCGGGTTTTCCATTCAAGAGAGTTCATGATTATAAAAGGTACTTTGAATCACCTTAAATTGTGTCAACGTTTAAATGAGCTCAAACTCAAAATAGGCTATATTCTTGGCGCACCTTATAGGGGCCATTTTGTCTCCACTTCAAGAGCCTTGCCATTTTAACATATAATTTTAGGTGTTTACTGTATACTTATAATGTATTCCTTTTTAGAAGCAACAAAAAAACTTTGTTGCTGTAATCCCCACACCGGAATGTTGACAAGAAAGTATAAAACAGACAAATGAAAAAAAAAAAACAAGTTTCCACACGTCCGCTATGAGCAGTACATTGTCGTGTTTATTTACATCCGTTTACGTGCACCGGCGCCATAAATTCTATGATCGGGCATCTAAGGCCATTGTGGTGCCAGCGCGAGTGTTTATTTCCATAAAAAAGATGTGAAAACCACGGACGAACATGGCATCGCATTTCAGCGGTCATCACAAAGCCACCATCCCTTCGTTGTACGTCAAGCGACAGTTGAAATTCGGTGGGATTAGCCGTCAAAACGTAACCGTACGACTAAGCTAAGCCCGGGAAACGGTCACATCATTCCAAATTCCCCTTCTGCCCATATCTCACTTAGTTTCTTAGCGACGGTTACGCACTGTTTTAGGGCGAAGCTCTTAAGCTGCCATTCCTGTGGTTCCGCGGTGTTCATCGCCATCGGCCTCGTGGTAACTCAGAGAACGAGCCCTGGTTATTATATCGTACAACAACGGAAACACACATGGACAGAAGAAAGAAAGACCGTAAACTAGGTCCCTTGCTCTGTGAAACCGACATCAATCAATTTGCCGTATTCCAACACGGTCGCAGTAGTCTAGATTTCGGACTTTGACTTTGACAGAGGTTGCATGCTGGATAGCTTTCTTTTTAACAATATTTTTGTTAAAAAAGGGCTTTGAACATGCCGAGTTTTTGTTTTTTTTTTCAGCACGAAAGGCATTTTCCTTTGCGGGAGAGTAAATTTGAAGGGGGACTGAAAAGATCATATGCTTTTTTGTATCATAATGTTATTTTTCCTATGTTTTTAAGCCCTCGCAAATAAAAAAGACGTTTTTTCGGACCTGCGGTCGCCCACGGTATGTTTGTGATGACCTCGGGGTGTTGAAATAGCCAATACTTGCTGAAGGGAGTGGGGCGATGGCCAGAGTTATGATAACAAGTATGTAACGGGGGACATTGTATCAAAAATAGTTAAAGTGCATTCGTTATTCGAAAGTACTGAAAGTACAGCTTTACGACAGGCTAAATGTTTGGTTCTTGAAGTACGCTTTGGCGTAGCATACGAGCTAACTGTAACCGTAAACCGACCAACACACAGATTCATTTGAATGACAACAAAGAGCAGTTAATACCCGCTGAAGGTTGCGCATTTTAAACACAATATATACAACGTCGCGTCCTTTTTTAAAGCAGAGAGAAGACGCTTGGGCTGAAAAAATGTCTTACTCAAAACTGCACCCACTTAAAATCTTGTGCACAACCTCGTAGCAGCAGTATCGTCTTGATACGTTGATAACCCAATTTTGAATAGCCGGTGAACGAATATTTCAGTCGGCGTTCCTATTTTGTCTTTGCTCGACGGAAAGTAGTTCACTCTTAATGAAGAAGCTCGTAATAGGGTCGTAACGGCAATGTTTACTAACTCCTTAGGGAGTTTACTACCCGCCAATACCGTACGTAGGTTCTTCCACTAAGTGTGGAACCGTTAACTAGTCTAGACCGTGCACATAGCAACTGCTGCTGGTTTGATACTAACATTCACTGAAGTAACAAATTCTATATAATAATAAACATAATTACTACAGCTCTTTGTCAACAACAAATCACGATTAAAAAGTTTTTGCAAATCCACATGCTGTCTTGTATATGCTCACTTTAAAATGCATAACTCTAAAATGGTCACTAAAACATTTGATTTTTACGACAAGCCCTCCGACTCTATCAGGGGACTTTCCGCTTCTGGCTAGAAATACAAGAAGAGCAGATGTATTTCAAAGGCTACGAAATTATACAAGCTCTTCTCGTGCATCCCGTTGGCTTTCTTGCCCAATCAGCTGTTGATTGTCCACGTGGGATATGTGCAAGATGAATGTGTCTATGTCGGGCTGCGCACTCAGCAGATCCACGTTGTTACTCGTAGCTTTTTACTAGGTCAGGCATAACCAGTTAGTAAAAGCAACTAAGTAGCCAGTCAATACTTGGACAAATAACTCGTTAGTGTTCTGTTAGTAAGTGCGCCGACCTTTTTTTAAGAGTGTTTCTTGAAGTGGTGTGCTAGAGGCAACAATACCGGCAGAGAAGTAATAATTAGCTGGAGTTCCCTTATGAATTCCCTCAGTCTGAAAATGTAAGTGCAATCGCAATTAGCAAATGAAAAATTTATTTATTCATTCGGGTGAGAACAATGGCTGTCCCAATAAAACAACCGCCTCCTGACTCTTATATAACCCTAAGATATTGCTGAATAGCCGGTGTGAGAAACCGAGATTTCTTAAAGGACACTAATGCCTGCAAACAAGTTTCAGAAAAATTCCACCGCAGCATCATAAAGCACATGCAGCAGCCTGAAAGTTGTTCCTAGAACACCAGGAGCGAGGTATAATGTGCAATATATATTAGTAACAAAGCTACCAACGTCACGAGGTAAGGGGTTCGATTCCCGGTCGCGGCGGCCGCTTTCTGATTGAGGCGAAAAGCAAAAACGCCCGAGTGTACTAGATTTTGGCAACACGTTAACGATCCACAGTGGTCAAAATTAATCCCGACCCCCCACTACGTTGCGCCTCCTGGCCTCCGTTGGATCACCGCATAAAATCATACCATCAATCAATAAATCAATCATTTCAATCAAAAATACCACGTCACAAATAAGCGTGTTCAGTTTTAAAGCGGACCTCTGCTTCCAAACCCATTACATGTTGTAATGAATGGGCCGGACCACGCGAAACGAAGGGAATGCTCTTCGTTCGAAAGAGGAGAAGACATCACATTTACAGACGTCACAGGATAGAGGTTTGGAAGCAACGACGAAATGTTACACGAAACGTTAGACGAGACACTCAGCTAAGAGAAACAGCCCAAGTGGTCGACTCCACGCCCTAGAACTACAAGGTCCGCGACCGTCCCCGCGTAAATGTCCCGAGAACAGAACACGCTCACAGTCGGTCGTATGAGCACGCGGGTGCCGACGTCGCCCTCGTTGCGGTGCTTGCGTAGTCGGAATTGACTCCACAGGTTGCGACGCCGGAAAGAATCTCAGCCGAAGCAGTTCAAGGGCATTGAATCGCGCCTCGCGCCCGGGCACGCGCCGTTCGGCACGCCGCAGCCCGGTAGACGGTAGTCTGTGCTGTCGACGATGCCCCGGTCCTTGGCGGCGACGCCGCGAACTGTGGCGGAGACTGGCGACGGCCTTTTGGTGGGTAGATGGACGTCTTACGCGGATTCTCGCAGTGCCGTGCCCCGTTTAGTCCGCCACGTCCCCTGGCTCGGTCTCGCTCGCTCTCGGCCCGTACCTCGTCACACCTCTTCTTCCTCTAACTCCATCCCATGGTTTATCTATCGAGTGGACCTCCGTCTTTAAAAAGTGATTCAGACGAAGAATGTACGCGAGATACAGGCCAACGCATGCCACTTCTTATTGCGTGTTTTTGGCACCGTTGTGACAGCGACTGTTTCTAAAATGGACGATTGGGGGTTTCGTACATTTTGCTTAATAGCCGCGAAACAAACTCACAGAAAAAAGTGCGCGGTCCCCTTGCTGCAAAAAGAAAATAAATGTTTCAAATTGTGTGCCCTATTTGCCGTCTACTAGGCTCCGACTAGCGAACTCATTGCTTTTGAAAGAATGCGCCTTTCCTGTTTTTATATACAAACATGGTAATTATACCTAGGGGTGCTAATTGATGGCATAGATAGATTCATCTAAGGTTATAAGGATGTCGTGTAAAGTATTTAGCAACTTTGTTGTAATAGCGTACTCATGGTTCACAGGAACATATTCCAACAGCTTTAAAATTTCTTTGTAGAGACAATGCCTTATGGATAATTAAACGCAATTGTCGATAACAAATACAATTGCAGGTAATTATTATTTAACTTCTCGTTGACAAAATTTACAGAAACATATTTTTTTCAAAGTATTGTTTTAAAACTTTTTGACCGACAAAAAACCTATAATACTGTGTTCTAAACGATGCAATTTCATTATGAAGTTAGTGGTAGCTTTAATATTTCCTCTGCTTTTTTTAACACTTAAAAACGATGTGTTTTGAAAAACCGGCATATTATTTGGCTTTTTAACATCAATCGCCATGACGAAATTCCCTGTCATATAAAACGTTTTCTGTCTATTATCATCATCACATCAACGAAATGTTTTGTGCGTTTCTACTACTTACAGCGAAAAAGTGCGAGCTCTGGATAACTTGTGCTGCGGAACCAGATTTCGCGACTCTGAAAACAAACGACACTTTGTCCTTACAGCACGTTCACTATAATTCTTTCTAACCCTGTGTGTAGAGCACGTAGAATTAAAGCACTCCAAGCATCATTCAAAATAACTACATCTAAAGCATTTTTTTCGTGCCTTCATTACTGAACATTAAATCTTCGTGTTATCTTCACACGATTATAAAGCCTTTTATAAAGCAGCGAGTCTTTAGGCTTTTGTGTCTGCCGCATATTGTACCGACAAAATAACAAGAAAAAACACGAAGCACATGCGGGCCTGTGCATAGAAGGAGCGCCTGGCGTCGGACAGGCTTGCGCTTGTACTGGCGCAGCGTGAGGAACTCCTTAGAAATGTAGCGCACGTCTGCCTGTGTTTCTGGGGGTGCGGCTGGCGTTAGCGAGCTCGAGCTTCGAGAATTGCGTGATCACTCGTGTCCTCTTCCGTCGGCAGTTAATGTGCGTCCACGCATGAAATTGGACCAGAGACGCGGCGTGTGCCTTACCGACACCGAGTTTTGAAAAGTGGTAGTTGAAGATTGGTGCTCGCGCTAACGTGGACCATTTTCGGAGTGATGTGGACGGCTGATGAAAACATAATCAGGGCGTGCCAATCACGGACAGCGCCCGGTGTCATGTTCGGAAATGCATGTTAGGTGCATGAGCCGTCTCCAACGAAGAAAGAGGGGCCGACACCTATGCTTTTTCTCCAGCACTGCTAGTTTTGCCAACTTTTTAAAACATGTCCAGAGCGATGCTTACAAATTTTTGCCTAATCGCTTGCCGTATTTTTGTCTTACGTTTGCGTTTTTTTTTTGTCTTGTACGTAGGCATTTCGCTCTACGATTGTCGCATAGATCCAGTGAAACGGTTCATAGAAAAACACCTAAGCAATCCTAGGTTAGGTAAATTCCGAGGGAGCTCAAATTTACGCACGAGCTCTAGGCCTCTGTAAAACACCATTTCACGTTACAGTTTCTTGTCGAGCACAGCGTTCCATCGTCAGTATTACTCGGATTTTGTCAATTTCATCTACAACTACACATACCAAGTTAGAAAACACCCTCATCTTCGGTTCTACATAAATCAGTTCAAAACCGCAATGTATTCCTTCTCTTCACAGAGCCTAATAATAACGTGAGCGTCAAAACACATTTTAAAATTCAGTCATATTCGTCAGCACTAACTAATGATAATTGTGGCAAGGCTGCAACTGCGGTAAAGACAGGGGTGTAATGTGCGTGAGGTCTGCGTTAGGCATTGCATTAGAATCGTCCGAAGCGGAGAACGGATCCGCGCGGCAGAGTAACAACTCGGGGGAAACGACAACGTGACGCAGCCGCCATCGCCGACCCACCTGTTTGCACCGCCGCAGAGCCAGGCTCGGTGGTATTGGGCATTCCTTTGAAAACAAAGGCGATAAACACATTTTTGTTACGTGAATGAGTGCAACCAACAGGAACTAAAGATTTTTCTCAATGTAATCCACCGCAATGCAATTCGATGACATACCAACGTTTAAGCTGATAGCCTTAAGTGCCCCTTGGTGCAAGAAAGCCCGCATTGGTGCTGCGCGCTACTCAATACGGCCGTGGGCTCTAAAGAATAAATAGGAAAACCTTTTTTAAAGCAAAGCTTCGTACTTTTACCATCAAAAACGTTTTTTTTTTTTTTTTTTTTTTTTGTGGCATGTGGAAAAATAAACTCCCAGCGCGGCGGACAACGGGCGGGAGGCGGGGCACGGGGGTTTCACTTACGCTCCACCCTGTAGAAGGCGCGGTGAATTTACCTAGCGGTGCCCGCACGCCGTACCTGCTCACCTCCCTCATAAAAATGTTTACCGAGATTTAATAAAACTGTTATAGATATACCTCAAAAGAATGCTGTAAACATTTTGTCAACATCGTATAGAATATTTCTATTGAGTTTCCATTAAAAATTGGCCACCGCGTGCCAATTAAAAGTCTATAGAGCCAAGTCAGTAGGCCTTATCGGTTCTGAATATAGTTTCTTATAAGTTTCTTACGGGGTTTTTATAGTATATATTCAATAGGTTTTTTTGCTGTTCTTACTGAGTACAGTCGCAACAGCCTGCTGGGTGGCAATTAGGTTTGAATACAGTTTCTGACGGATTTTTATTAAATGTAGGGCAATCAATTTTTATAAAATTCCTATTGAGTATAGCCGTAACATCGTGTTGCGTGTAAATAAATTCTGAATAGAAGTTTTGATGAGTTTTTATTAAATTTGCCTGGATTAGCTTTCTTAAAATTCTTATTGTGCCCAGTCATCACAACCTGTTGCATATGAGCTAGGTCTGAACAGAATGTCTGGTGAGTTTTTATTAAGTTTACCTCTATTACCTTTCTATAAAATTCTTATTGAGTATAGCCGTAATATGCTGTTGTCTGTGAGTCACGTTTTTTGGCAAGTTTTAACAGAGGAGCTTTGCAGGGGCTCAAACTCTCCGCTCTCAAGTACTCCAAGACGAAGTGATGGGACGTCCATCGCGCGATTTCGGTTGACGAGTTGGGGCAGGCGGCGCTACAGCGCCCCACATGTATGCACCGATAAGCTACCAGACCTCCATGGGTGGGCTATGGAAACGCAAAACAGAGTATATTACAACTCAACATAATGAAGCTAATAAGATTCTTGCTGCGTGTTCGTTATAAAAAGTTTATTTCCTGTCTAATGACCACAGTACACACGTTCGGATTTCAAATGACTTTATAGAAAGGCAATACAAAGTTTGCTAAACTCATTCATGTTGCATTTTTGCAATAAAAGGTTCATTGATTTTATATAGGCCGCAGTTTTTGAGATGGGAGATTTGGTTCACTCTATAAATACGCATAATGAAGTGTATTAAAACTAGATGTCTTGAAGGCACTAAAATGTTGGTTGAGGTTTTGCAATACACCAGTTGTTGACTTTTAACGAGCATAGTCTATAAACGATGAGTTTTAATTGATGTTTTATTGACTCTATAGAAACACAATAGGGGGTCGATTAAAACTCAACGTCCATTTTCATGAGGGCTCGGAGGTCGTGTCGCCGGGTCCACTCTATTGGATTTGTCATACGCTTTAGCGACGGTTGTTTCGGGGGTGGTTCAGCGCAGCTTCGCATTCTTTGCGAACTTCCTTTGTACGCATTGATTAACTTGTTTGACAGCCCCTCCTAGATCACCCACTCCCCACGGAATTATATGGTAGTACGGCAAAGTTATGTTAAGTATTGGTTTCCAGGGCGGGAAGAGAAAATATAGATACCAAATCCAAACATATGGCCGCTAGAGAAACGCTAGAGGGAGCTCTGCTTGCCACTATTGGGACTCAGTTTTCTAAAATCGTGTATACAAACTCGGTTGTGTGTTAACAGGTGTTACAAAATGCGAAATCAGCAATGGTTTCTGTTAAAAGGCGATTATAAAAGTTTGCTCAGCTTTCTCGCAATTCTCAAACTGAGCAAGCTAACTAGTTAAATTGGTATAAACGAGGATCACTTTCCTCATATGCCGAATTATATGGGTGTCTGCGTTCGTGTAGCGCGGTGTTGTAACCCCAAGCGTGCACATCAGGATGGGTAGGTTCCACTGTGTCATTCTTCGAAAGACACTCCTATCCGTTTTGTTCGTCCCGACTGACGGCGGGGCTACAGCGTCGGCGTCCACGCTCAAACCCGGCTGTGACCGAATATTGTTGGCGTTTTCTAGGCCAGGGGCACTGCTGCAGTGTTCATGCATGGCGAAAGTTGTACAGCAAGTTTTTTTTAGTACAAAATGTCCTCTCTTCTCCATAAGATCCAATGTTATGTGGTCGCCACCAGCAGCTTTTCCTCTTTTCATACCTCTGTGAGCCGAACTCCTGTTTAGTTACTAGTGAGCCATAGCAAGTTGCTCGTGTACTATCAGTAGTTTACCCTGCTTTAAGGAATTTGGAGTATGGCCCGGGGCAGAATCGTTCTGCTACCTTTATTATCTGACCCTAGTTTTGTGTTATGTAACAATACTCATCTCTGAGTGCGTACACCCTGTCCTTGCGAAACGCTAGCTACCTCTTTGTTACTTTCAAGCTTCCCCTTAAATGCAGGATTTTTTATTCACTGCCATATTATATGAACGAATGTCGTTTGTTTAACTTATATTAACCATTTTGGGCTGCTTGGGCAATTCAATCCAATCCGCGACACTTGACACCTTCATGGTCTCACGCCTCGCACTGACTCCGTTCATTTTCTCAGTTTTCTAGTTAGTACCCTTAATGTTCTACCTCCCAACACCTGCTGCTGATTTACTGGTGACGATGTTAGGTTGTTGTTAATCCGTCTACTCTGCTCGCCCAGTGCGGAAAGCATGCTTTGCAATTCGCCCCCCGAATTACTTAGGGGGGCGAATTGCAAAGCATGCTTTCCGCACTGGGCGAGCAGAGTATAACCGCGGGCCTGAAAATTAATATGCAGAAAACTAAAGTAATGATCAATAACCCCTGGGACAGCACAGCAGTTTGAGATAGATGGCGAAGGCAGTGGAAGTGGTAAGCGAATATATATACTTAGGCCGAAGTTGTGACCGCAGATCCCAACCATGAGGCAGAGATAATTAGAAGGATCAGAATGGGGTGGGGGTGCATATGGCAGGACATTCTCAGATAATGAATAGCAGCCTACCATTGTCGTTGAAGAAGAAAGTGTATGACAGCTGCATCTTACCGGTACTCACCTACGGGGCAGAAACTTGGAGGCTCACTAAGAGGGTTCGAACTTAAATTGAGAACGACTCAGCGGGCAATGGAGCGGAAAATGATAGGTGTAACATTAAGGGACAAGAAGAGAGCGGAGTGGGTCAGGGAGCAAACTGGTGTTAAAGACATATTAGTAGAAATTAAGAAGAAGAAATGGAAGTGGGCAGGGCATGGAATGCGAAGGCAAGATAACCGCTGGTCATTAAGGGTAACAGAGTGGATCCCTAGAGAAGGCAAGCGCTGCAGGGGGCGGCAGAAAGTTAGATGGGCAGATGAGATCAAGAAGTTTGCGGGGATTAATTGGTCACAGCTGGCACAGGACCGAGGTAATTGGAGAATAATGGGAGAGGCCTTTGCCCTGCAGTGGGCGTAGACAGGCTGGTGATGATGATGAATCCGTCTACCCGTACCCCGTTTTGCTCGATTAGAAGCGATACTTTGTATTGACAAGTTATTTTAAAGTACTGCTATCAGGCTCTGACGGAATTTATGCGGGGTTTCTTAGTTTTCACAAGTTTCATTCTTTATTTATTGAGATCCAACCTTATCTGGCATCCAACCATCCTATGATCGCTGCTGCGAATCTCACTCAGCACGTCTACGTCCTGCACGACAGCCGGTTTGTCATACAAAATGAAGTCAATTTTGTTTTCAGTTGTACCATCACGTATTTTGCGCGCCCACTTCCTATACTTTTGTTTTGAAAAAGAATGTGTTCATGAACTGTACATTGTTTCTCGCGGCAGATCCCACCAATGTATATCCTCGACTGTTGCAACTGTCCATTACGGAGTTTTCCACTGAACTTTCTCCAATTTTCTACTTACCCACCTTTGCGCGGAAGTCTCCCACCACAATCCAAAACTGCGTTGTTATCTTTTTCTTTACTGAATCGACATGCTCGTAAAAGGCGTCTACCGCTACATCATCAGACCTGTTTGCTAGCGCATAGGCGTGTACCATTCTTAATCTACATCGCTTGTTCACCTTGATTGCAACAGCCGCAACACTCTCGATAATACTGAAACACCCCTACACGTTTCGTGATTTTTCTGTGTATTAGAAATCACACCTAAAATTCCTTCTTCTCTTGGGCTCCTATGCAGCACAGATAATGCCCCCTAGTGAGCAACATGAACACTTCTCTTGTGCTTCTAAGTTCGCTTATCCTAGAATATCCCACTTATTGTCCTGGAGCTCGTCAAGTAATAGATCCACGTTTACCTCGCTAAAGAGGGAGCGTGCGTTGAACGTTGCCAAATTTGAAGTTTCACACGATAAACCCATTATATACTACGTCACACCATTGATGCAATGCAAAAACAAGACTGAAAGAGTCTCAGTCCTGAAGGGGTATAAAGTCAGGGTTTGGACCATTTTTTAGAAAAACGTGTACCCGATTACAATCACTTGCAAAAACTCTTGCGGCTTGAGCTGCTCGATACCTAATTTCCGCATTTGTCAGTAGCCGGTGAACCGACGTTTAGCACGGCGTTCCTGTTTTCTTTGTCTGCACACAAAGTAGATCCCAAGAGAGGAGTGACAGATGCAACAATACGGGGCAGATAAGAGTGAACTAGAGGGGGTTTTTCTTTTGAAGGGCCCCGGTCTAAATAAATATCCGCTCTAGCAATTACAAATAGATGAATAAATGAAACGCCAACTGTGCTTTTCGATAGGAAATATTTTTGATCCACATTAAAGCAGCGTTAATAGAGTGACTGCATCGCGACAGCTGTCGTTATCCTATGTTTGTGTCATTTATAAGTAAAAAGCGACATTTGTAAAGAAACCTTAAAGGGACACTGAAGTGATTTGTAAACAATGCGGGATTACGAGCGCAAACTGTGGTCCGGAGTCCCTGGCCCTGTTTCGACACTCTGTGCGCGTTTACGCGAATTTATTTAGTAGAAAAATCATTCGAAATGCTGTCCTCCTCTCTTTTACGCTCGCCCATTTTCTGTGGCGTTTTCGTGTGACGTCAGCAGGAGAGGAGCTGACCAATTGGCTGCGCTACTGCACGGCTCGCCGACCTTCCGCGACCGAGTCAGTCGGCCCACCGTTTATTTTTGCCGGCCGCCGACGGGTCCGTCGCAATTGTTCGATCAGATTGAAACTAGCCACAACACGTGTTGGGAATGGAAGAATGCGCCTTTCTTTACTTCGTTAGTTTGTACACTGTATCTAGCTCCAAGTCAAGGTCGCTTCACACACGCGCTGCACAAGCGCACATGCCGACGCTTCGCTTGACTGGTACGCCAGCAGGAAAAAATAAGGCCTCTTGAATGGGAGAAGAGGGAGCGAAGTCAATAGAGTACTAAGGAAATAAATCACACTGATATTTTTACCGTACAGCGTAAAACTAGGGTGCGGGAAGCACTTTTTTGCGTTGGGCGAACAAGCAGAGTGGTCAGGAGCACGACCTACGCATCTGCGAAGGCTTTCCCGTCTACGAAATGCAATTGCTAGACGTGAGCTATTGTGGAAACTCGGGGGAACGCGTACTCCACGAGCGCAATACAACAAATAGTCACCTAACCTGCTTAAATACTAAAACTAAATAAAGGTGTAAACTGGTCATACATTACATACCCAATATTTCTACTGCTGCCAGCGGCCCCCTGTGGCCTAGTCGTCTGTTGCGCTAGGTATGTCACCGCAAGTGTTTTTGCCGGTCACAAGTTCGAATCGCCGCGGATACGTGCTTTTTTTTGTATGAGTTAACTTTTTCGTTTTTCGCCGGTGTTTTCTATACTGAGTTCACCTTTTTTTGGGCCGCAACGTTCATTGCTCCATGAACTAGTCCACAGAACTCGCGCAGGCTGGCAACTGCCGCGCTAGCGAGTTCTCGTTGGTGGTGCTGGTTGCCATAAGCACCGACTGCTTCGGGCAGTGGCACAGGCCAGAATCAACAGACCCTTGGCTGGTGCGAACACGATTTTTACGATACCGGCTTGAGCGAGGCAAGCTCCAAATATAGGGGAAAAGCGCATGCATTTCAGCGTCTGCGGGGACGCGGAGGGCGTTCATGCACTGCGCAGGCCTCAGATAGGGAATGCTACGATTCCAAGCCGTCCTGGGAGGCTTACCTTATGCATTTTACAGCCGACAACATGGCAGAAGCGTGGTACTACGATAACTGGGATATTTAGAAAGCCCATCCAACGACGCCATCGAATGTCAAACATGTTGTTTTACAGACCGAAAACCGAAACCGAAACTTGTTTGATTGCTAACCTTGGGCATCGTCCAATCACGGCGCCCCCCTCCATCCCCAACGTCACACAGCTTAGTTTGTGCGGCCGCCGCAAACCGCGCATGGTAGTTTTTCTTCTTTCGCGCTTGTAAAATCTTACCGATTTGTCAACCGGATAAAACGATGAAAAGTGTGCTAATTTGAGCCAGTCTACACAGTGCAAGCAAAAACGGGAGCTTGACAAATTCACTTCAGTGTCCCTTTAATGTGTGCTAAGCAGTTTGAACCAAACTCTCGCAGAGTGCCATCAATCGAATTAGGTCTTATATCAAATTTGGTGTTGCAGAGTGAGTGAAAACTAGATGCGCGATGTAGTAAAATACCTTTCACATCACCATTATGCGTGTTAGGTACAAAGCAAACCTGTGCTACCGAGTCTAACGCAACAGTGTCTCTGAAAACTGATTCAAACGAAGAATATATGCCAGTTACAGGCCAACACGTACGGCTTAGTAATGCTATTCCGGGCACCAAGTTGGCAAATAATGTTTTAAAACAAGCAATTCCGCGGTAGGTGCTTTCTGCTTACTAAGAAGGGAAACAAAAGCACGAATAGAAATAGGGTACAAACAATGTGCTCTAAACACAAACAAAATATTTCCAAACAGTCTACTTTTTTTAGCGCCTACCTGTCTCCGAATACTGAACTCATTTCTTTAAACGATTTGCACTTTCAAATAATGGTTGGTAGTAGGCGAAATGAATACATTTATTTTGTGCCATCACCTTCATGTTATGACGTTTCTAAGTAACTTTTTAATCTTGTGATAATAGCGCACCGCAACGTTCGCATAGTCATCCAGCCAGCGTTTCCCGCATTGCTTGTAGAGGGAAAGTGTTAATTGCAAATAAATGCATTCGTTGTCAAAAGTTTCTAAAAGTGTATTTTGTAATTTTTTTTCCTTTAAGATATATCCTTGAAAAAGCTCTTTTAAACAAGTGCGTTTAAAATAACTTGGAAAATAAAAAATAATTAGAGGAATGGTTCCAACTATTGTACCCATGACGATTCTTTTGGCAGATTTATAGAATTTCCTTTCATTTTGTGGCGCTAATGTGCGCGGCGCTTCTCGTAATATATTGAACAGTTTCCGAGCAATCACGACCTTTCTTCGTTTTCTTCCCTGGGTGATTGTTCGGTATTGCTCAAGTTTGTCTACTAGGTGCGTGAACATGCAAAGACAATGCGAGGTGGCCGATTACCTTTCGCTGTGCGACAATGAGTGTTCCAAGCACGAAAAAAAAAATACTGGAAAAAATTGCGGCTATACTGCTCCCTCTACATTTTTTTCTCGGTTATGCAGATGATGGCTTGTTACCCGTGAAATCTTGCAAACGTTTTAGGATTTATTTATTTATTTATTTATTTCAATACCTTCAAAGCATGAAGGACATTACAGAAAGGAGTGAAAATGTTGCAAACGCAAAAAGTATTGTAGATGGGGATATCACGTGTTACACAATAAATGCGCTTTACATACAACAAACAATGAGGTTTCAGGAAATTATACAGGGGTTATAATAATATATAGGTTCAAACAAATAAATAAGCACAATGCGAAAATACGAGAAAATGTAATAATACCTATACCTATCATAAATAGGAATAGAGGCCACAATCGAACTTCAACCCAGAGAATATACATGCAAATACATAAACACATAAAAAATACACTCAGCGACCAAAAGAAAATCAGCATAACAGATAAGAACACCGAAATACGTGTAGGATAAATATACAAAGCACGTATCTGGACAACAAGAAGGAAACAACTGTTTACTGAGAACGAATGTAGGTTTCCGCGGCTGCGCGAAATTGGCGCGCATCCCTGATTGTGGTCATTCAGATTACCAAGTGGTTATTTTTCTTGTTTTCGGAATGAAAGAATTAAAAAACAGATTTGTATGGAATTGCGGAACGTTACCCTTGTGGATGATCAGTGATTTTCGATAACTATGACGGACTAGTTACCTGTCCGTTTTAAATGCAGAGCATTTCAGTAACTCACGATGTCTCCCGCGTTGACGTCCGTAGTCCGCACCCCTATCTACTATATCAAAAAAATACTATCCGGCGCCTGGTTTCGAGGCCTCGACCCTGCTGGCGGAACGCAATGTACATGGAACTCTACCCACTGCGTCACAAAGCCGACACAGAATGGGACGCTACGAACGTGCCTTATATCGTTGACTCATTCAAATTACTGCTGACGAGCGCTCTCTCGTCAGCAGTTGCCACAAGTGCAACAACATTAACGTAACGCAAACTACTTAACGTCGTGCGCCCCCGGAAATGCTCTGCATTTGATCGTGCCCCTCGCGAGGTGGATGTTTCACTGCGTCTTCTCTCGGTCGCGGGACCCATGGCGCCATCTGGCGGAGGCGCGGCACAACTCGTAGCACTTTGAAAAGATGCGGCGCCAGCCAGCTGTGTGTGTGCGTGCCGCACTTGTACAAATGGCGAGTGCATTGGCTGTCCACAGAGCAAAGCATTCGTGCAAGTAAGCCGTTGCAGTCAGTCATTTCTTCTTTTAAATGGGAATGCATTTATTAGTCGGGGGTTGTCTTGCGTCCATCTAGCGGCGTGCACCTGCATTCCTCCAGCGTGAGCGCACGTGAGCGCGCGCCTCGTAGTTCTGCCTTCGTCGTCGTCGTCGTCGTAAATGCGAATGCATGGGTTGTCGTGCTCCGTCGGCGTGCGACCGCAGGTGTTATCTCTCCGCGCTCAATGCCGAACGCATGCGCTTGAAGCAGCTGTACTAATTTGCTCGAAGCGGCAAGGGACGGCGAGTACTGCGGTGTTAGTCTCGTGTCTAACGTGTATGGGAACTTGACATCACACGCCGTGGCCACGTCTCCCGCTCGATACACGTCTCCGTACAAGGACTTGTACACCCTTGCCTACACCGGAGACGGAGTCTTTTTGGTGACCGTGTACCTCGCGCCCAACCTCGCTCGAGACGCCGTTGTCGCGCAGCGGGACGCGGCTATGGAAAGTGTGCGCGTGCGCTCCAAACCCTCTGACCCCATAGTCTTGGTTGGTGACTTCAACGTTGACGTGCGCAAGAAGAGTGGCGAGAGGCTGGTCGAGTACATGCAGACCAGGCACTCTATGCATTGTCTCTCTGCCGGCTTTGACACGTGCCCCACTACCATTCACGGGTGTTGCATTGATCTGGTCTTTACGCGAAACTGTGACGCGCGTATGCTTCTCAAAGACCCTTTCACCGTGCACTTTAGCGATCACAAGGCAGTGATTGTGGCCGTCAGGTACAACGATAACACAAACAGGTGCTGATGAATAAATGATTACGTTCACACTCTCGTCATTAATTACAACATTACTCGCAACACACTGATCGGTGCACCCAATGCGTTTGCATTTCGGCGCGATTCCCTAAGGGGAGGTGCGGGGGAATTTTTTTTCTGACGCCGCTGTTGCCTCTAGTCTTCGGCGCTATGCCCACCGGTTCTATTAGAGTATAGAAATGCTAACTGCAAACGAATATGTGCTATATAACCGGAATTTTCTTAAAACCGGAGTCGATATTACAGTAAATCGTCATAACAAAAGTCCTCCGTAGAGGAGGCTGGTACCGTTATAAGCGATGCCGCATTAAAGGCAGAGATAATTTGCTCTTTTATGAACTTAGTGGCCACCATAAAACACTCCAAATAAAGGGAGATCTGAATAATGCGTTTTTAAGCATTAGGTTAGGATGGTAGATCCTCTGACAAAGATTCAATTGAGCTATTTCACTGCTTAAAAAAAGCTTGAGTGTATTAATGGTCAGCTTCATAGATGTTGCATTTCACATGCGACTGTTACTGGCCAAGATAAAACGTGTGCTGCTGTTTTGAAAGGATTCTAAAGCGTTATTAAGACAAACGAGTCCCAGTGTTATAAACTGCAACCGGCATTTTCTCGTTGGGGACGGACTAGTGTTTTCTACAGCATAAATTTCGGGACTGCAGGGGCATCAGAAAAGCTACGTCGGAGTACCCAAGAGGCCTATTAACGTTGGCAAATATGTAAGCTCGCACGTTCCCAAGATAAGTTATGAGTTAAGTGGATTCTTAAATACGCATATGTTTTAGTTTCTTCTAGCTGGCGGTCTTCCATCTTGTAAACAGAAGGTGGAAGAGGATCGAGACGACGAAAAATTTTCATTATTTTACATTTACTATGTTTTAGAACGTATTTCCAAGTTATTACACCAGTTAGAGACTGTTTAGATCCACTGTAAGAGTGAGGAGTCCGGAATTTGAAGAAATAGTTCGGTACAGTACCAATCATTCCACAAACAATCTGAAGGAAGAGGTAATAAGGCTGGCCAGATCATTGATATCAATGAGAAAGAGAAGGGGCCGAGAACCGATCCTTGAGGCTCGCCGGACGCGACTGAACAGAAAGAAGACAAATTGTGTCTGATTCGACAAAAGATTCTTGATCCAAGTTACAACATAGAGTCCAGATTTCAGTTTGGGAGCTTCATCCGAAATAACTGACGAAACACAATATCGTACACTTTGGATAAGTCCAAGATAATCCTGTCCACAGAAGATCCAGTATCGGGAGAGATCAAAATGTCATCTGTGAAAGAAATGCGCTGGGTATCACAAGAAATTGATTTTCTAAGCCTTGTTGGCGCGAAGAAAAGACAGAGGGATTTTCCAGACAGAAATTTAACCAGGTGGGAAGAAATTATTTGTTCGAAAAGCGTAGATGGGTTGGTACTTAACGAAATGGGATAGTAATTTATTGGATTTGGGGCGTAACCGGACTTCAATAACGGTACCACCTTGCCAATCTTCCAATCATCTCATATAATACTGGTGCATATTGGCTGGGTGAAAATCTTACCAAGAAATATGGATGTATATACTCCTCTGCTTTTGAGAAATTTCGAATTTATTCTATCTACCCCCGAGGACGATGATACCTTTATACTTTTATTAAGGAGGATGATTTCCATCCCAGTAAGATAAAGATTCGCTCTGTTGGTAGAAAACTGGCCGCTTCGATGGAGATGGGGACGGTTGAGGAAGAGCCTTCTTATACAAGTCGTCAAAAGCAAAACAACTTTTGGAATGAGAGACGGCGCACCTGGTATCATCAATAAAGATTCTGGTTGTTTTTCGGGCCACCGATTGCAGCACAGACTTCAATAGTATTTTGACAAGCAACAAGAAAGAGTATTAACGAAGAAAACGTCCTTTCCTTTTTTACTGTGCACTTGAAACCATCCGACTTTGGCGGGCCCAAAGATTACCGTCTAGCCGGTTGCACTATCATGCTTCTCGAAACAGTGGCTTGTTTTTATTTATAAGGCACTTGGGGGAATAATAAACAAGGCGCCTAGTGCTTACAAGAATGATGCGCTACGGAATACAACTTTCTGTATCAAGCAGTGACCTTTATATTTAAGGAGATCCCACTTAGCATTTACTGTAGTTTAATAAAATTTGGACCAATATATCATTTACGAAAGCTTGGCAGCTCATTATTATATAGCTTGAAAGTCGCCTGGCGATAAATCTCATGAGCTTCATTTTATTGCAGTTCGTTGTTATCGTGTTTACGGAGAAGTGAATGGAACAATGATACTTAGACCTGGCGTAAAGGCGAGCGCGTGGACGAGACCTGAGAGTGATTAAAACAAGGTCAAGTTACGTTTGCGCTTGGTAGGGAGTGTGTGTCGAAGGAGTTGCAAGCTCTGAAAAACGAATATGCTACACAAAGTTAAGAAATTGTGTTGCTTCGTGGGGGGAACAAGAAACGCTCCTCCAGCCCGTTCGGAGCAAGTTATTTCAAGGAAATTGAAGTTGCCTAAAATTCTGAATAGGATATTTGGGGAATCTTACGATAATGGGGCGTGATACGTCGTGAACATCAAGCTGCAAAAACGATGAGGTGCAATTAGGAAGGCGATAACAGAACAAAATATAGTGTTTTTATGCTTGAGGCGAACGCATGCGCAACACACTTCCAAGGGAGTTGCAAGCGGAATATAGACCGACTAAAACGACCAGCGACAACAATTAGTACACCTCTACCAACCTTTTTTCTCAATCACAATTATATTAGCAAAAGGATATCTGGCCTTTAAAACATTTCGCTGCACAAAACCTTCGCAGGCAACCACCACGTTTCGGCTAAGATCACTACATCGGATTTACAAGTATCGATAAATGAGGACAATTCACCGTGCTTATTGAAGACGATGCGAATGTTCGAAACAGAACGAATACAACATTGATGATACTACTAACATGTAGCTATGAAGAAGTTGTGCTGGTCACGCCTGTTTGAGTGGCTAGAACCCTCATTGGGAGAGGGGTCATCGTCGGGAACATTACTTTCGCACACAATGTCAGTGGACGTAACGTAAACGTAGCATTTCTCTAATTATCCTTTTATTGTAGCGAAAAAAGAACTGTTGGCCGCTAGCTTTAACAAACTCCGTTTACGTCTTCCGCGTATTTCGAGTTGATGCGCAGAAGTCTTCACTATGGCTCTTTACAGGAGGTTTTAGCTGTACCGGCTGGAAAATATCGTATCCTTGGTTTTGTATACGAAATATTGACAATCACAGGCTGTCATTTATTTGGAACAAACTTCCAAAATTGATATACTCGTGCGATTAGTTCATCCTCCAGCTAAATGTTCCACGCAAAAGAATACGCTTCACGAATCCTGGTTTAGGATTCGGACCAGTATTAGGCCATGGTGTCCCACAGCACATAAAAAGGAGATTTTGCCGCCGAAAACTGTTTTCGAATTATTCTTAGACAATTATTTAAGGCGTCTGTGTCACCGCGCACAGCATCGGAAATTGAACAAGAAAACCATGACGTGTACACACACCGGAACAGGGCGCGCCATCCACAGCCAGCGCGTCGGCTTCGTGACGGGAGCCCCGAAGTCAGCAGTTTGGGGCAAGTAGCAGATTATGTCATGTCGGCCCGCTCTGGGCTTTCTCGTGCGAAGGTTAAAATGGATTTAAAATATGTTACGCTGAAAGGCGGCTGTTGAAAATTGCTGGCAGATATCTGCTGATAAAGAGAAGGATTTTACATAGTCACCTCCGCTTTGAAATTTTGTGTGAGAACTCCTTTACTTCATTTAGCTGTGAGGGCACCTCGACATGATTCTTATCAATTTTTGCGTACAGTTACCTAAAAAGGGAAGAGACATCTGTTGTGGAAGTAGAGGAGTTAGATTCGGGATCGTGCATACTATCTCCATTAGTGAATAAAGAAGGAAGAACCGCGTTTCCAGTTTGGTCCTACCGTGGCATCTTGGTTTGTTGCCCTTCATATTACCTTCGGTCCCGAAACCGGTTCCTCCTCCTTTATTCGATAATGAAGATGGTATGCACGCCGGGCTTCTACCTCCTCTGCTTCTACAAGCATGTCGTTATCATCCTAACACCATAGGGTGGTTCGGAGTTTTCTTCAACATTACCGCCTAAGAGCAAAAAAAAAATTCCCCCGCACCTCCCCGAAGGGAATCGTGCAGAAATGCGAACGCATTGGGTGCACCGATGAGTGTGTTGCGAGTAATGTTGTAATTAATGACGAGATTGTGGACGTAATCATTTATTCATCAGCACCTTTTTGTGTTATCGTTGTAACTGACGGCCACAATCACGGCCTTGTGATCGCTAAAGTGCACGGTCAAAGGGTCTTTGAGAAGCATACGCGCGTCACAGTTTCGCGTAAAGACCAGATCAATGCAACTCCCGTGAATGGTAGTGGGGCACGTGTCGAAGCCGGCAGAGAGACAATGCATAGAGTGCCTGGTCTGCATGTAGTCGACCAGCCACTCGCCACTCTTCTTGCGCAAGTCAACGTTGAAGTAGCCAACCAAGACTATGGGGTCAGAGGGTTTGGAGCGCACGCGCACACTTTCCATAGCCGCGTCCCGCTGCGCGGCAACGGCGTCTCGAGCGAGATTGGGCGCGAGGTACACGGTCACCACAAAGACTCCGTCTCCGGTGTAGGCAAGGGTGTACAAGTCCTTGTACGGAGACGTGTCTCGAACGGGAGACGTGGCAACGGCGTGCGATATCCAGTTCCCATACACGTTAGACACGAGACTAACACCGCAGTACTCGCCGTCCTTGCCGCTTCGAGCAAACTAGTACAGCTCGCTTCAAGCGCATGCGTTCGGCATTGAGCGCGGAGAGATAACACCTGCGGGCGCACGCCGACGGAGCACGACAACCCCCGACTAAGAAATGCATTCCCATTTACGACGACGACGACGACGAAGGCAGAACTACGAGGCGCACGCTCACGTGCGCTCGCGCTGGAGGAATGCAGGCGCACGCCGCTCGATGGACGCAAGACAACCCCCGACTAATTAATGCATTCGCATTTAAAAATTTCCTACATGAACAATATCGCAAAATGTAACAAAAACACTAAGCCATTGGACGAGCAGCAAGCAGACGTTACTGGAGCATTTTGAAAACAAAGAAGGGAGCGGACCAACCGGTGTAAAATTGTAGAGGAGAACATGGCGAAACTTCATGACGGCCGCTCTCCCGTGTCCACTGAACAGGCGACTGGCAGTATTGTCGCTATATAGGTGCCGATGAACTCATCTTGACGACGAGGGGGTAGGTATGGGAGTTGTATGTAGCAGAAGTGTGGCGCGACTGTCGGCTGGCAACAACGGGCACTGCAGTACTATTCCTCCTTGGGGCCGGATGTCCCGTGCCGCTACTCAAAATTACCTGTTCAAGATAGCATAGGAGAACACGAAGGAACCGCATGACGCCCGCTATCCTATGCCGGATTGATACCGTTTGAAGCTTTTTCTTCCGTGCTTCATAGCTTAGGTTAAAATCTTCCTGTTATCCGCATACCATCATATAGCCGTTTGGCCACTACAGCTGTTTAAGCTTTGCAAGGTTCTGCTGAATAGTTTTCGAATTTTATAAACTGCTTTCATTTATTTTTTTTTTCAATTTCTTCGGGAATTTCGCTCACGGACTCGCGTATACATCCAATTAAGCAGTTATTCAGAAAACAACTGGGCCATCCTCGCTAAGGTAACTAGAGAGCAAGGTCCAATTTTGGCTCAAGCTCGAAGCTTCTGCGAAACATCATTTCACATGACATTTTCTTGATGAGCTCATAAACCCATTGTTGGAATTACACTGGTTTTGTAAATTAACTGCAAAAACTAGGCATTCAATGTTCGAAAACAGGCTTCTCCTCTGTTTAAATATAAATCAGTTAAAGTACACAATGCCTTCAGTTTTTTTCCCATTCCATAATAATACCCAGTTTAGGCGGGTTCGTTACGCTTCCATCATTGTAAATATCGGACGGCCCTAGACATGGCCGAAATAGGGGTAGAATGCGTGTGGTGTCTTCTTAGCGGTTGCATTAGAAATTCTAGAATAAAGGAAAGGCTCCGCGCAATATAGGAAAGATGGGGGAAACGGATAACGAGACACAGCGGCTCCCGCTGCCCTTCTTTCTACCGCCGCCGTACAGTGATGCTCTGCGGTAATGAAAACATTTTGGACTGCATACAGATCAATAGCATTTTGTTACGAGTACGAGTGCAACCAAGTTGAACTGAAGAGCCTTCGCAATGAAATTCGCCATAATGTGAATGGTTTGACCAACAACTTTTAAGCTTGATGTTTTAAGTGCCCCATTGAAAAAAAACGACCTCGATGTCACTGTGCGGTACTGGAAACAGCCATGGCTCTTGCGCTACTGGAAACAGCTACTCGAAATGACCTGTACAAGATAGCATAGCAGAACAGGACGAAACCTCATGACGGCCGCTATCCTATGCCCAATTCGTAAATTTTGAAGCGTTTTTCTTCCGTGCTTAATTGGTATAGGTTAAAATCTCCCTGTTATCCGCGCACCATCATAAGGCTGTTTTAACTACACAGCTGTTTAAGCTTTTATGTCAGCCGTATCCGCCTCGAGCGCTGCCTGTAGGGGCGCCACTGAAACCCCTCTAGCGGCCCATTTCGAAAGCAGGCGCGGGAGTTGCCGGCCCGCTCACCACTGTCGCCGTTGATTCTGAGGCACTTTCGCGACTGATATTTTCCGTTTGTATGCGTTTGAAATACATAGCTATGTGGAGCAGTCACTCTGTTTGCAAACGTGGGTGCATTTACGAGAGTGTAAATGCTTCTAAGCTATCTTACTTTGGTATATTCGGTCCGCATAAGCGCCAGTTGTGTGTCACAAGCCGGCGTCACGAAACCGGCATACATGCATGGATCTGATTGTCATTCCACTTCCCTGAAATTTACTAACAGTAACTCCGTAAGCAGGGTTCGTTAAGATGCTCATTCTACGGCTATACACTGCGCTTACGCTTCATATCTCAGATATTGATCACTACCCTGAACAAGCCAATGTGGCATAAATATCACTGACATATTCTATGCAATAAATAATATTCAATAATGCAAAGTTACATGCGGGAGTCAGCAACAAAGAATTTATGGCTTGGTCGTCTTGTCGCGAGGTGAGCTTCCCCAAACAGTCATCGGTTACATATATCCTCCGCTTATATTCGCGGCCGTGACGATACGCGTTTTCGGATTATCATCATATTACACAGGGAGCCTGCAGAATTTAGCACAAAAGTGAAATCAGGGGGCCTTATCAAATACCACACTCAATCCAACGACCTTTTATCGCTTGTGAACTTCCTTACTGTACTTCAAAAAATGTGTCCGCCGAGTGATCCCCTGATCGTTAAAGTCGAAAAAACAAAATAAAGGTGAACGCGCAGCTTGTGTGTGATTTACTAAAACAGCCTTTCTTTGATTTCGCTCCGCATTTGTACACAACGATAGTTAAGCACCCCTCCTCCTCCTCCCTGTTTTGGAAAACATCAGTGCATTCCGTCTAGTGAGTTCAACCTTGGTTAAGTTAAGATGAACGTCTCTAGGATTTGCGAAGCTGCACTGTTTTTTTTTTCTATCGCACGAAACTATTACATGCTTACGGACTTCGTAGACCATTATTTTTCGTGGTTTTATTAACTCTCCTTGGTCTGTTCTATCAGGCGGGAGTTGGGCATTAATTTAACGACCCATAGACTTGGAATATACTTAAAATGTCCGCGTGGCCTCTATTTCTATAAAGGGCACAAATTATTGCCAGGTATATTAGGTAATCACCTCCCCGAATTATATTTTTGGGCGACATATACATTCAAAACAAGGCCGAATTCATTGCCCGCGCAGCAAAACGAAACCTTCCGCTCACTGTGCCGTTATCAGGTCTAAACGAGGCGTCAATAGATTTCACTTGCGCCTGAGATATTCGGAGGTGACAGTGGTGATATGCCGCTGCCGTCGCCGACGCGAAGAAGCGCGCAGTACCGCGTCCCCAGTAGCTCTTGTTGGCGTTCGAGTTATTCTAACAACTCTAATCAGGAAGTTTTTTAAGTGCCCTAAACCTACTATTGGCTTACAGACATCACAATAACAAGATGTTTAGGGCGCGGAAAGGCAAAAAGAAGCGAAAGAGAACCAAAACACTGCATGAGCCGCTATCAGCTGCGCTGCGGACATCCCGTAAGCGCCGCGGAGTTGTTCGTTGTTCCTCCCCTCCCCCCCGCTCACACACATACTCTCACACACGTGGACGCGGAGCTCTTGTGACTTTTCGGCGACTCCTGTTCTATATGCTGCGTCAGCCTGTTTGACTTGAATTCTTGATATCTTAAACCATACGGCTCTGTTTAGGAGTACGTATTTTTTTATTTATTTATTTATTTTTTTTATTTATTTCTTGTACCCTCAGGGCCAAAGGCATTGAAGAGGGGAGTGGGTTTTACAAATAAAAGGATTCAGAACGTGAGTAAAAGGGAGTACAGGATTCAACGTTTTCTGAATAAGCAATTTTAGCTGATAACAAAGTCAGGACACAAAAGCAGAATAAAAGACACCTAGTGTTACATGTAAATGATTTTGGTATACAATGCCAGCTACGAAACACATTAGAACACACAAGAACAGAAAAAACCGAAAAGGGCACACGTCATAGGTAATCTCAGTTTACAATGTTTGTTAGTGCAGCGCGAAACAGCTGATAATCAGTAATCGCAGCAGTCGAGCCAGGAAGCTGGTTCCATTCCTTGCTGGTGCGTGGGATAAAAGATTCAGAACACGTTCTTGTTTGACACACCGGTATACCAACTTTGTGCGCATGATCGATGCGAGATGACACGTAAGACGGTGAAAGAAAAAGATTAGCTCGAAGGTGTGGGCTGTTATGGAAGATTTTATCAAAAAAATTCCCCCACATTTCCCCGAAGGGGAGCATGAGGTAGTGCGAATGCACGGGTGATGCTATGAGGGGGAGTTTGTTGAAATTTGGTGGCATTTGCCCGTTAGTTACATTAACACCCCCGCGTGATCACGTTCGGGCCGCGACAGCCTCGCCTTTAAACCCTCGCGCAGCGCGACGGCAGGCGAACGAAGCGGGAGAGAAGGCGAGAGCGCGCAATGGCAGGCAAGTGAAAGGGAGAGGAGGCGAGAACGCGCAACGGCAGGCGAGCGGAGGGGGGAGAGGGAGGCGAGAACGCGCAAACGGCAGGCGAGCGAAGGGGAGACGGAGGCGAGAGCGGGCAAACGGCAGGCGAGCGAAGGGGAGAGGAGGCGAGAGCGCGTGGCGTCACGGCGAGAGGAAGGGGAGAGGAGGCGAGAGCGCGCGACGTCACGTGGCGTACTACGTCATGGCGCCGTTGCTACGCACGCTCTCCCCTCCGCTCCGCGCCGTTGCTAAGGGCGAGGAGGCGCGCGCGCGATAACACCTGCGGCTGAAGACGGACGGCGGCAGAAGCGTGACTCAGGGTTGCGTAAGAAGTGCATTCGCACTTAAAAGGCCCAGGCGAAAGAACTTACGATGAGAAGAAAGGGAAGTCAATTGCAACGAGTTTTTCATAGCTGTGACGCTTGCTGTTCGATCGTAATTGTGTAGGATAAACCGGGCAGAGTTATTTTGGACCAATTCGAGGCCTTTAATTAAATAATCCATGCTGGGGTCCCAAAGTGAAGCAGCATATTCTCATTTACTTCGAACGAAGTTTTTATACAACAGTAGTTTTAGAGAGGCAGGTGAAGAAGAAAAATTGCGACGAAGATAGCCTAGCATGCGGTTTGCATTGTTAATAATGTTGCTTATGTGAACGGACCAGGTCAGCGAGAAGTAATGTGCACACCTAAGTACCGGTAGGATGAAACACAGTCGAGTGAAACATTATTATGATGGTACGAAGCGGGAGTGGGTGACGATCGACAGACGCGTAATACTTTACACTTATTAATATTTAGGTTCATTCGCCAAAGACTACACCAGTTTGAAATATTATTAAGGTCGTTTTGTAAAATACTAACATCACTTGTGTCGTTAATTTCGCGAAATATCACACAATCATCAGCGAACAAGTGTATGTTTGATGAAACACAATCAGTGAGGTCATTGATGTAAATTAAAAATAAGAGGGGGCCCAGGACTGAACCTTGGGGTACCCCCGAATGAACAGGACATTCTGGTGAATTATAAGAGTTGGCTGCAACAAACTGTGTACGGCCACACAAAAAGTGTTCCAACCATTTGAACACATCACGATCAAGGTTAAGTTTGCTTAGTTTCAGTAGCAGGAGATTATGGGACACTTTCTCAAACGCTTTTGCAAAATCCAAGAAAATACAGTCTTCTTTGGAGCGACTGTCAAGAATGCGGTGAAGCTGGTGTGTAAAAGACAATAATTGTGTTTCACACGAAAATCCCTTTCGGAAACCATGTTGTGCATCCGTGAAAAATGAGTTGGACTCGAGAAATGTAACGATGCTTGTGTACAAGACATGCTCCAAAACTTTACAAGGAATGCTCGTAAGGGATATAGGGCGGTAATTTAAAGGCGATTCTTTGCTGCCTGATTTGTGAACGGCAACCACCTTACCTATTTTCCACTGAATGGGTAGGGACCCGCTGTCGATGGATTGTTGAAAAAGTTTGGAAAGAAGAATTGAAGAATACGTGGCCGTGCCTTGAAAAAATTTAGAAGTTATAAGGTCGACACCAGGGCTTGAAGAGGGCTTAAGTGACTGTATTATTCTATAAATTCCCTGAGCGTCAATAATAATTGAATTCATGAGTGGATAATTGTGCAGCTTTGAAGAAGGTAGAGATGTACTGGAAGAAACAACGAAATTACTAACAAAAAAACTTGTTCAGGACAATCGGACACTCATTGACAGGAATGGATTCGTCATTATGGTCCAGCAGTTTAATTGAATCAGTCGTGCTTGGATTAATTACGCGCCAAATGTTTTGGGGATTGTTTAGAAGCAGGCTAGGTAAGGTACTCCGGAAAAAGTTGGACTTCGCATTTTTGACAGCGGATACATAGGAATTGTTAGCCTCTTTGTATGCCTCCCACCGAACTTTCGAGGGCAGCAATTTCGCTTTACGGTAAAGGCGCTTCTTGCGGTTTGATAGACGTTTTAAGTAGGCATTATACCATGGAGCTCTTGCGTGATAAGAGATTTTGCGAACCGGGATGTATCTGTTGGTTAGGTCGCGTACCTTTTGCGGGAATAATTTCCAGTTATCTTCAACTGTACGGTTGTCGAAATTGTCTAGAAAAATGTCAAGAAAAGTGGACAGTTCAATGTTAATGGCATCAAAATTTGCTTTCTTATAATCCCTAATTTGCTTAGTTGTCTTGCGTGTTTCTAGAGCTGGTACTGTGATGTCGAACGAAAGGATTAAATGATCAGATAAACCGGGTAAATATGTCATGCACGAGACCGAGTCGGGTCGCGAGGAAAGTACGAGGTCTAGTACTGTTGCTGTACTGTCTGTTATTCTCGTCGGCTGGGTAACTAGTTGAGTAAGAGTAAAGGTTGAGCAAAGGTTCACGAAGTCGCTAATTTGTGAGGAACTTGAATTAAACATAGGCGATTCGGTGGACAACATGATTTGAGGGAGATTAAAGTCACCTAGTAAGAAAATCGGGGCGTCTGGAGGCGAGTTACAACGGTATTAAGAACATCGTGTAAGGAGGCAGTAAAGGTTGGCGGAGCGTTAGGGGGGCGGTCATCATCATCACTAGCCTGTCTACGCCCACTGCAGGGCAAAGGCCTCTCCCATTATTCTCCAATTACCTCGGTCCTGTGCCAACTGTGACCAATTTATCCCCGCAAAATTCTTGATCTCATCTGCCCATCTAACTTTCTGCCGCCCCCTGCAGCGCTTGCCTTCTCTAGGGATCCAATCTGTTACCCTTAATGACCAGCGGTTATCTTGCCTTCGCATTACATGCCCTGCCCAAGTCCATTTCTTCTTCTTAATTTCTACTAATATGTCTTTACACCAGTTTGCTCCCTGACCCACTCCGCTCTCTTCTTGTCCCTTAATGTTACACCTATCATTTTCCGCTCCATTGCCCGCTGAGTCGTTCTCAATTTGAGTTGAACCCTCTTAGTGAGCCTCCAAGTTTCTGCCCCGTAGGTGAGTACCGGTAAGATGCAGCTGTCATACACTTTCTTCTTCAACGACAATGGTAGGCTGCTATTCATTATCTGATAATGTCTCCCATATGCACCCCACCCCATTCTGATCATTCTAATTATCTCTGCCTCATGGTTGGGATCTGGGGTCACAACTTGGCCTAAGTATATATATTCGCTTACCACTTCCACTGTCTCGCCATCTATCTCAAACTGCTGGGCTGTCCCGAGGTTATTGATCATTACTTTATTTTTCTGCATTATTAATTTTCAGGCCCACGGTTCTACTCTGTTCGCCCAGTGCGGAAAGCATGCTTTGCAATTCGTCCCCCGAGTTACTTAGCAAGGCAACGTCATCAGCAAATCTGAGGTTACTGAGGTATTCTCCATTAACCCTTACTCCCACCTGTTCCCAATCCAACGTTCTGAATACTTCTCGTAAGCATGCTGTGAATAACATTGGAGAGATTGTGTCTCCTTGTCTGACACCCTTCCTTATAGGTATTTTACTGCTCTCCTTATGGAGGATGATGGTAGCTGTAGACCCATTATAGATATCCTAGTATATCTTACATAATGCCTCATCTACCCCCTGGTTCCGTAATGACTGAATGACTGCTAGGGTTTCGACCGAGTCAAACGCTTTCTCATAATCTATGAAGGCTATATATAGGGGTTGAGTATACTCAGCGCACTTCTCTATCACCTGATTGATCGTGTGAATATGGTCCATTGTTGAATAACCTTTACGGAACCCTGCTTGTTCTCTAGGTTGACTGAAATCTAAGGTTGCAGAGATTCGGTTAGCGATTACCTTGGTAAATACCTTGTAGACGACTGACAGTAAGCTTATCGGCCTGTAGTTTTTCAAGTCATTCATGTCGCCTTTCTTATGGATTAGGATGATGTTCGCGTTCTTCCAAGATTCCGGTACCATTGCGGTCATTAGGCATTGCGTATACAGGTTTGCCAGTTTTTCGAGTACAATTTCTCCGCCATCCTTCAAGAGGTCTGCGGTTATCTGATCCTCACCAGGTACTTTGCCCCCTTTCATTTCTTTCAAAGCCTTCCTTACTTCTTCGGTCATTACTGGTGGGATGTCTATCTCCTCTGAACTACTGTCTCGTTCGGCATTATCCTGTATGTCCCGGCTACTGTACAGATCCCTATAGAACTCCTCGGCCACTGTGACTATTTTATCCCTATTTGTGATGACATTGCCTTGCTTATCCTTAAGTGCATACATCTGATTTTTCCCCACGCCAAGACGTCTCTTTACTGCTTTCAGGCTACCTCCGTTCTTTACAGCGTATTCGATCCTCTCCATATTATACTTCCGTATGTCAGCTGTCTTGCGCTTATTGATTAACTTCGAGAGCTCTGCTAGTTCTATTCTGTCAGCTGCGGTGGAGATTCTCATGGTTTACCGTTTCCTGATTAGATCTTTCGTCTCCTCTGAAAGTTTACCAGTATCCTGTCTAGCCATAGTGCCCCGACTTTACTGCACACTCCGTGAGAATGCGTGTAAGGTTGTCGCTGGCTTCCTGTGTCGTAAGCTCGGCTCCTCGTTAAGGGCGGAATATCGGTTCTGCAGCGCGATCCCGAATTCTTCTACTTTACGTCTTACTGTTTGCTCATTTATCGGCTTATTTCGTACTAGCTTGTTGCGGTCCCTCCACAGCTCTAGCCTAATTCGAGATCTTACCATACGGTGGTCACTACACCTTACTCTTCCGAGCACTTCCACATCCTGCATGACGCCAGGGTTATCGCATAATATGAAGTCTATTTCATTTTTGTGCTCCCCATTCGGGCTCCTCGAGGTCCACTTCCGACTCTCCCGTTTACAGAAGAAGGTGTTCATTATGCGTAGGTTATTCCGTTCTGCAAACTCAACTAGTAGGTCCCCCCTGCTATTTCTACAGCCCAGGCCATAGTTCCAAACTGCCTTGTCTCCAGCCTGATTCTTGCCTACTTTAGCATTGAAGTCCCCCATAACTACAGTATACTGCGTTTTTACTTTAGCCATTGCCGATTCCACATCTTCATAGAAGCGTTCCACTACTTGGTCGTCGTGGCTGGATGTGGGTGCGTAGCCCTGCACCACCTTGAGCTTGTACTTCTAATTGAGCCTAATTATAGGAGTTGCTACCCTTTCGTTAATGCTGTAGTATTCGTCTATGTTGCCAGCTATGCTTTTATTGACTAGAAATTCCACTCCCAGTTATCTTCTGTCCTCTAGACCACGGTAACATAAGGACGTGTCCATTTTTCAGCACCGTAAAGCTTCGCCTGCCCTCCTAACCTCGCTAAGCCCTATTACATCCCATTTAATGCCCTCTAATTCCTCGAACAACACCTCGAGACTTGCTTCGCTAGATAAGGTTTCGCACGTTAAACGTTGCCAGGTTAAGATTCCATTGGCGGCCTGTCCGGATCCAGTGATTCTTAGCACCCTCTGCTGCGTCACAGGTCTGACCGCCGCCGTGGTCAGTTGCTTCGCAGCCGCTGGAGACTGAGGGCCGAGGGTTAGTTGGCGTATTCATGGGAGGTTGTGGCCGGTACTGCACCAGGGTAGCCAATCCTGCTCTGGTGAGGGAGTGCATTACCGGCAATGGTCGCCGGGGTCAGGCCGCACCCCAAGCCCCTTTGTGCAATTCCATCAATACGCGGATTTTTTTTTTTAATCCGGTGGGAATTGTCCGGTACCGGGATTCGAACCCCGGTCCTTCTGCACGCGAGGCGGGTGTTCTACCTCTACGCCATCGCTGCATCGCTGGGGCGATAACATGCCGCAAAAATGAATTTCTGGTGCGCCACCTCAACACACGATAAGATCATCTCAATATCGGTTTCAACAGCAATGTGGTAAGAATCATGATCATTCAAAACAGCAAGCATAACGCCGCCACCTTGGCGAAGGGTACGGTCACAACGGTAAATTGTGTAGCGGGACGCATCGTAAAAAAATTCCGCGTTCCGAATGTTATCATTAAGCCAAGTTTCGGTTAACGCGATAATATCGGGTACGCACGTGTCTACGACCGAGTTATAAGTGTCAAGTTTGTTAAGCACGCTCCTGACATTCGCTAGAAGTACAGATAAGCGTGACGAGGGCAGCGATCGTCCACATCCCCTCACATTTTCCTATAGTGTCTCAAGGTTTCTGTTTGGGTAGCATCTAGGCCGTTATTTTGTGAAGCTTTGCGTTGGTGGTGTTTCTGTTATAGTATCGGTTGAAGAATCATATAGGTAGCATTGTTCGTTGACATACAGTTTCGTGTAGCGCAATTTGTATTTCGGGGATCCAGGTAGACCCTTAGCCAATACAGACAGTTTTTTTCGTGCCACACTAGTCGCAGGCGAAAAGTCTTCGGATACCGAAATCCAGGATTCTTTAAGATCAGCGCGCGCTGACAGCACCTTATCTCTGGTTTTGAAGGAACAAAATTTCATTATAATGGGGCGGGGTTTGGATGCAGATAGCGTCCCTATACGGTGAGCTCTTTCGACCTCTGCGGGGGGTATTTCGACGCCAAGTGCGGAGTGCAACGCGGCAAGGGTTTTCACCTCCGTGTCGTGCCATGTTTCTTTCGAATCTAGAATACCGTGAATAACAACGTTATTCCGTCTGGAGCGATCCTCCAAGTCGTCCAACCGCGTCTGCAACATCTCTTGTTGGGACGTCAGCTGGGCGGTAGAGCTCTTAATTGACACGATATCTTGCTGGAGTGTATTTAGGGTTCTCGATTCATTCTCCAAGGCTTCAAGGCGGGTGAATATATTTGAGAGACTAGTTTTTATAGTCTCCTGGTTATATTTTATTGCTTTAACATCCGTGCTTAGATTGGCTTGGCTCTCAGCTAGATTAATCGTTCGATCGTTGATACTTTTGAGCATTTCAAGTATGGCGGCGCTATGTACAGGAGTTTGTTCTTCATCTACGTCTGCACTGGAACTGCGAAGAGCAGGGGGGCCAGGGTTAGTTTCTACGTCGCCCGAACAAAGCAACAGCAAACTCACATCTAAGCATTCTTTCAAAATAATACAAAGCTCACGTGGGCATGGGAGCACAACTAAGAAAACATTGTCACTTTTTCTAGCATGCAGTGGAGCATATTTACACACCTGTGGGGCGAAGAAGATCAACATGTTAGCCATGCTTTCGCAGTGGCTGCTCCCATGCCCACTGAAAGCGGGGAAGGATTTCCAGGGCCTTAAGTAGACTTTGGGTCCAGGGGTCGCTGTAGAGTCGGTGCACTTGTGCGCAGAAGCGAAGGCCAATGAAGATGCTTCGATGAATGTGCACGCCGAATTGTCCGGAAAGGCTGGTACCGTATCGGCGTTGGCACCCAGAAACAGGCACGAGGCAGGGCAGGGTGTTGCAATCAGCAAAGAAGCTGACAGGGTCAAAAAAACCTGTGGGGCGAAGAAGATCAACATGTTAGCCATGCTTTCGCAGTGGCTGCTCCCATGCCCACTGAAAGCGGGAAGGATTTCTAGGGCCTTAAGTAGACTTTGGGTCCAGGGGTCGCTGTAGAGTCGGTGCACTTGTGCGCAGAAGCGAAGCGAATGAAGATGCTTCGATGAATGTGCATGCAGAATTGTCCGGAAACGCTGGTACCGTATCGGCGTTGGCACCCAGAAACAGGCACGAGGCAGGGCAGGGTGTTGCAATCAGCAAAGAAGCTGACAGGGTCAAAAAAACCTGTGGGGCGAAGAAGATCAACATGTTAGCCATGCTTTCGCAGTGGCTGCTCCCATGCCCACTGATGTTGCGTGCCCACGTATGCAAGTGGGCACGCAATCTGGCCGCCTCCTTGTGACACACAAGCCGGGACACAGAGTTACTTGGTGGTTACATTACTTTTTGGTAAGAACCGCCAAGGTTATGTGGTTGGAAATATTTGGCCTGGTCCACCGTAGTTACATTTTACCATATACCCCTATTCGGGCAAGGGCTGTTTACACACTTTCACTCTAACATTTTTAGAGGGAGGGCCTCTATCATCATCATCATCACCAGGAAAGCGAGAATGGGCACCAGAGCCTTGCGGTTCCACCTTGCGAGAGCGGAGACTCAAAGGCTTTTTCAAAATTCCCTTAGCGGTGAGTAACGCGCCCTCAGTGGACGCTCTCTTGACAACAATGTAGAATCCACAGTGCTGCTTGCCGCTTGTCGTATGGACTATACGTGGTATGGACTATACGTTCTATCTAAATAAGGTCAAAATAGTTCTTGCAAGTGAAAAGAAATCCGTACTCGTAAGAGGAAGTGATCCTTGGTCCAAAGTGCCAAAGCCAGCCCCTCACACTAACTAAACGAACAATCGAAGAAAAAAAAAGAAGACAAACAGAATGGCAAAATAACGGCTGATTGTTATTGCAAAGGGACAAAAAAAAGAACCATCATCAAATTGCTTAGCTTCACTACAATAACAAGAAAGCGAGAAACCAAACAAATTATTCTGCTGGCGGGCCGATTGTTACAAAGCGAACACCTCGCTCCCCAACAACAGTATTTCTTTTGAAGATGTCCGCGCGTTCGCGGATATGTCTTTAGGGCTTTTTAGGGAATAAAGTTCTCTCTCTCTCTCTCTCTCTCTCTCTAAAATGCAATCGCCTCGCAAATATTCTGCGCCTGCAAGCAGATCCGGAGCTTCCAAAGTTCTCTGAACTGTTGAACTTTTCAGGATTCTTCCGCCCCGTCTTCTAATGCTGTTCACCGAATCTGGGAGGGCACCGGGCGCTCGAACACAAAAGAGATGTGCCAACCACCTGCACACTAGGCGATCAATGAACTTTGTAACGCCCACCATGGGGCTGACTGTATCAGTCGCTTGGTGCACTCGCTCCCACGTTTTTCGCCAGCAACTGCGGCTAGAACGCACAGATCTCCACGAGCGCGCCAAGGCTGCAATGCTTAGGACGAATAGACACAGGGTATATTAAACTTCTCGCCGGTGAGTGGCATTTTCAGCCGCTGTTCCTTCTATGAACCCCGACTACGCCAAGCGGGTTCGCCAAACCTAACCTGGAAATGAACAGCCGCCACTCGTGGCGAGCGCCAAATGCCACGAATGCCAGCCTGCCAGGGCTAGTGCTCCGCCTTCGCATCCCGCCTGGGCCCACGGGCTTTGCCCTACCTCTGAAGTCGAGTGCACACTACTAAGATCCCCTCATGCCACTAGAAAACCCGAAAGGAGTGGAAGGCGCAAGTTCAAGCGCCAACCCGCTTTCCGAATCCTGACATGCCACGCCTCTCACAACGAAGCCTTCACACGCCATGAAATTAGGAGCCGAAGACAACCAGACAAAGGATTTCGAATCACTAGAGGAACATGCAGAAGTGGAAGAAGGCTCATGAATGTAGATACACAGCCGCACCAGCGACAAAAACTATCCAAGGAATGCCAATACCTGGCACTTCAGCAGCACCGCCAGAAACCAGTAGGCCTTCAGAGAACCAGAGAAATCTACCCAAGCTGGCGCCTCTGCCGAGAGATGACTTCAAGGTGATCACCCGACAGACCTTGAGATTCTTTAGACCTCAATCATTGGACAACCCCACAAGTCGATACAAGCCTACGCAGCGGACTCAACGCAGACACATCGAATTCTTTTGTCAAAACGAACGTACGACACAATAAACTGCGAGTATACCAGAAGCAAAACATTATAATTTACAGCACTCTGTATTTGAACCTCGCGAACATCCTTACCAAACTCCAAACATTGCGTCTCCGAGCAGGCGACTACACGTCGCGGCATACACGGAAGCCACGGACAAATCAGTGAAGAAATGCCCCCCGGATAAACACCAGACGATATCTTTGACAACAGGGAAGATCCAAGGCATGAAATTTTCTTTGCCCGAATTTTGGGACAGACGTACATGGCAGTAATCACTTTCGCGGAAAAGGGCTCCTTTTTTTTCGTGTAAAACATGAGCGGCGAACTCAAGTACACTCCCTGCCGCCCAACTAGACACGTCAGCCGAATTTGCCTCCAAGAGGGACTACATTTCAAGAGAAGGTGGCCCTCGGAAGGTAAGTTTTATCCGAAAAGGACGTTTTGGTCGCTCAGCATCTCCTATTTGTTTTGGGACAGACGTACACGTCATTTTGGAAGAGACGTACACGTACACGGCAGTAATCACTTTCCGAAGAAAGCGACTCCGTTTTTTCGTGTACTACATGAGCGGTGAAACGCGGTTTACTCCCTACCGCCCAACAAGACATTCCTGCCGAATTAGCCTCCAAGAGGAACATCGAGATGACTTGTGCTTACCTCCGACACTGCAAAGTGTCAAACATCTGGGCCAGCCTCATCCTGACCACCCATATGCGCCATAGTGTGCGCACTACAGGGAGCACGCCCAAAGGCAGCGCGCAAGGGTACACAGAGACTGAAGCGCCTTCTACCCGGGCTATCTCCGGACTGCTTCCTGCATATGGCCGAATGAGCCGCAAAGACTTTCCGCATTTCCGGACAGAACACCCCCCCTTACCGGTCCCAAACGCCAGAATACAGAGTCCGCTACCGTTCTGGTCACCGAGATAAGAGGGGGCAATCCAAGGACACCGCTAGAGCCGGCAGCCAACATCAGCCTGACACAGGAGCACCAAAGGTGAGATGGGCAGCGCAGTATTTCAGAGTACCATTACCAGGCTACCAATGATCTTTATTTAGAGGTTTGGTAACAAATTGAAGGTCATAACCTAATTTCTCAGGAGCGTTTCAAATTTGTCCTATTTTTGTATTATGACCTTTGCGTTCACGTTATAGGCATTCCCAAAGATAAATTAATCAACGGAAGAACTAATAGCTCTTCGACGGAATGGTATAAACTTGACTTCGGAAGGAGTCACCAACATGTACAAATTCTTAAAGAAATAAAACACAATCCAGATCAATAAATTTCCAGCCTGTGCTTTAACATTCGGATTTCTACGTAGACATTACAAGCTTTCACTGAATAAGCTATAACCCTATCACATTTACCGCTGGCCCCGCTTCTAGCAAATCGGGAGGATGTCGATTCTTTACCTTTTTCTGAACGTGTTGTCGTAAAATGCAATGGCGGTCAACTTCCTAATTAGCGGCCCAACTCCCACCAATCAGCGCAGCCCGGGGCAACGCTGCTGCCTCATTCAGGGACATGTGTCGGCAACGCCACTGCGCTATACAACTTCGGAATGCCGGCCCCCTCTTTTGTCGGCATTCAGTGCAACCAATCAGTGGAGTACCAGTAGCAACCGCAGCTCATTTCCCGGCATGCAACGTGGCCAAACGACTGCAGCGTACATGGCAACGGCGCAGCAGTAAACAGTAACAAGTGCCTGCAGCCGAGTCAAACCCCAAGCTCCACCATTTCTAATTAGCAGCCTATTTACCAGCCCGCAGCGCGTTCTAATCACGACAGCGTACTGGGCAACGGCCCAGAGCAAAGACCGCCTGGAATGCTTCGCATACGAACAATATTATTTTTTAAGCACTTGGACTCGTAGTCCGACAGTCGCTGGTTCTATTAAAGGCAAATATAGAAGCCTCTGCTCACGCCGAGCAGACCGTCGTGGGTCGTGGGTCATGTTAACATAGAAGTAATCAATTAGTTATAACGGTGTCAAGTGAAAAACTGCATCATGACGACACTTAGAGAAATGACGGCCCTCGGAAAGTACGTTCCACCCGACAAAGCCGCTGCGGTCGCTGCTCAGCATATCCTACTCGTCCATAGATAGGGCCGCCCGAAATTGATGGTGATCACCGCCAGAACGTCCACGCCCGGTTTCAAATTTCTTGCGGACGTGCCGAAACACAGCGCGAATGGTAGATGATAATTACTGTGACATGACGTGGTTAACCTAAACAAGAATGCTAAAACAGCTGTCAATTTACACTACTTAGGACAGCAAACCAAAGGTAGTATTACGTCGGTACGCTGAATTGTTATCACCCTTTCTGTCTATGTTTGCCTTATCCTCATCACAAGGTTCTCTACCCGTTAACTGGCGCCCCGTTCGAGCAATCCCAGTACATAAAAAAGGGGTAGTCTGCCCGCAAAAAGCTACAGTGCACTTTCTTAGATGCGATATATACCGGAACCGGAAAATAAAACGTGTTATGCGGAAATCGTAGTATCGTAAGGTTGTAAAGACGGAGAGAAATATGCATATGGCCGCTCTAGCTGGTCAATTTATACAACGCTTTCTTCATTTACACGCCCAGGAGTAAGTTATTTGGAAAAGTTAAAAAAAAGAACGTGCCAGTATTCTTCGCCTCACCGGAGAATGTTTTACACTACAATACGCGTCGAACAGTCGTTGTTAATGTTCAATGACAGCGCGATGTTGTCAACTTCTCCGCGTAGGATTGAACCGTCGAAGTTTACTCCTGCCGCTATTGCTTCCTTGAGTACTAGAAGCAAGGCGTGTTCAATGTGCTTATGCTTCGCACTTCACATTTGTTTTACACCGGGGCAGAAAACTTGTAGCTTGTTTTGAAGTTCCTCTTGCTGACCGACAATAATTTGGCGAGTACGCTGGAAAAGCGAGCTCGCGTGCAACTCTACGCGTTTTCTTTTCGGGTTCTCTCGAATTTGCGTACAATTTCCACTGTTTCTAAACTGAGCGCCTCGCCTTCACTCGAACATGTTACAAGGCCGGTAGTACCATCACGCACAGCTACAGGCAGACAAAGACGATAACAAAATCCTCAGAACAACGGCTGCACCACTGAGCACCGCACCAAGGCCGACAAAGAATAAGAACAGTGTGGGAATCACGGCCAGAAGTCGTAACAGAAATCGTTGCCTGCCGAGAGCATTTTGTACGTTATTGCGGAGTGGAGTGGAAAACGTTTTTTATTATCGCATTGAATTCTACCGTATGCGATGGGTCGACATCCTAGTCCGGTAGTCCACGCTGTGCTGCGGCGGCGTGGGCACGCTTCACAAGAAACTCCTGATCCGCGAGCTGGCCACTGCGGACCAAGCTCTCCCACTGCTCAAAGGTGTGTGGTTTTGGTGGTGGGGGTTGGCAGGGCACATCGGAACCAAATGAGGTGTTGTATTAGGTGTGCCGGGGTGGTATGGGCAGTTGGGAAGGTATGCGGTTGGGGAAATTCAATGGAGGAAGGTTTGGTTGTGGTAAGCCTCGTTCTGGAGTCGTCGCCAAATGTGTGCGTCGGCCACACCAAGGGATGTGAGGGCGGTAGAGCCGTGCGGGAAGCTCTGTAGTGATTAAGGATGTCGGAGTAGTTTTGTGAGAGTGGGTGCAGGACCGGAGGGCAGCTAAGTGGGTAGTCTTATTCCCCTTCTGGGAATGCCCGGAGGGTAAGGTTGCGGGCAGTGGCCTGCGCCACCTGATTCCCAGTTGGGGACGTGTGGGCTGGAGTCCATACAACGCGGGTTTCTGGCAGTTCTCGTCGCTGTTGGAGGATGGCAGCTGCAAGGCCGGTGATGTTCCCCATTGCAACCGTCGGCAGGCTGTTTCTGAGTCGGTGGACACGGTAATGTTGGACGGCAGTGCGTGCACCACCGCTAATGCAATGACCGCTTTTTCAACCGTACTTGTAGATCCGGTATGAAATGTTGCTGTAGCCAGTGTGCAATCATCCATGCTGACACCGCAGCCGCATCTGCATGTCGGATGCGGTAGCTCGCGGCGTCCGTGTAGCATGCTTCGGGGTCAGAAGAATATCTCGCAGTGAGAAGTCGTGTGCGGTGTCGCCTGCGACCAGCATTGTAAGTCGGTGCATATGCTTTGAACTGGAAGCACCCGTATGGCAGCTCGTTGGATCGCTGTCATGCGCTGCAGGGTGTCGATTGTTGGTGAAAGGGAGTAGCCCGGAATGTTTAGCAGGGATCACCCTGTGGCAGTTCAGCCAGGGTGTTAGTTGAGCCAGGGTGTTATGCAAGCCCAGAAGTAGGAGGCGAAAAGTTGATGTGAAGACAGGTAGGCCAAGAGCTGTTGTGTAGGCTTTCCGAATCATTATGTCTATTTTGTTGGTCGCTTTGGTCTTAAAAGCCACGTAGGGGGTTTCATAAATTATCCTACTGATCAGCATGGCCTGAAGAATTCTGCATGTGTCTGCTTCTTTGAGTCCATGACGGCGGAAGCACACACGTTAAATGAGATGAGTCAGCTGGGCTACAGTTTTTTGAAGCCTAGGAAGCATTGCTGCTCCGCTTCCATCATGGTGGTAGGGAATTACCAGGACTCGGTGCGTTTGCACAGTCGGAACGACAGTACCCTTTATGGTCACAATCGGATCTGGGGTTGGTGGAACCGGTCGGTCTCGTGTCCGCGAGCGCATGATGAGTAGGGCAGATTTTTAAGGTGTGCACGTAAGGCCTCAGGTTTGCAGGTATGCCTATGGGGTGTCGACAGCTCACTGTAGCTGATGGTGCTGGTGGCCTGATGACCCTTTGCTGATCCAGAGTGTTAAGTTGTCTGCGTACAGCGTGTGCCAGACATCCTCTGTGGAATTGAGCTGGGCTGGTAACCCAGATAGAGCGATGTTAAAAAGCATAGGTGAAATCACCGACCCTTGGGGGGTGCCTTTCGCTGGTGAGCTGACCTTTCCAGAGACACCGCTTCCCAATTGAAGGTTGGGCTGTACGGTTCGGTTAGAAAGGCACGCACATAGTTGTATGCCATGGCCCCACAATTGATGGTTTGAAACTGGTTGAGAAGGGCTGCATGGGTGACAATATGAAACGCACCCTGTACATCCAGTGCTGAGATGGAGCTCGGTTGAGTATTACTTAGGTTGTTCATAATGAGCTCTTTTAGTTATAATGGGACATCTTGGATCGACAAATGGGGTCTAACAAACCAACGTTATATGTGGCAGCATCTCTCTCTCCCTTTAGTAGTTGGTGAGTCGGCGTGTAACGACGGGCTCGACAACTTCCCGACGCACGATGTTAGAGAAATAGCGCGCAGGTTATTGATGGCTATGGGTTTGTTAGGCTTTGGTATAAGCGTTATTTCGGCATGTCACCAATGCGCCGGTACCATGCCCTGAGCCCTGTGATGATTGTAGCACTCCAGTTGCGACTCCTGGTGTTCTTCGTTCAGGTTCCTCAGAAGGCCGTAAGTTATCTGGTCGTGGCCTGATGCAGTGGTGCGGGTTTACTCGGCCAAGGCTTGGTCCAGTTTGGTCTTAGTAAACAGGTCGTCGAGAGAGGGGTTGGAGGGCTCCCATGTAATCTCGGTGTGTTATTACGGTCGTGTCATCCCCAAAAATCTTAGTCGCGCTTGGTCCAACAGTTGGTCAGGCGAGGTGAGATGGTTGTGCAGGAGGTGGGTGAAATGTTGGGCCGTACATGTCTTCGATGATGACGAGCCCATAAGGTGCCTCAGTATGCACCAATTTGGTTCGGTCTTGAGATTGTCGCCTAATTGATCGCAAAACGTGCGCCAATTTCGGGAGTGCTGTTGGTGGGCGTAATGAAGCGCTTGCTGAGTAATCCGAGCAGTTTTCCTGTTTCAGAGACCGGTTGTGCTTTTGGCACCGCCACCTGTTCAGCTGGCCTCTTCTGGCTCCGCAGAGATGGTCGAAGGTAGTTGTCAACCATTGGTTTATTAGATGTGAGGGCTATGTGCTTAGTGTGGGACCTGCTGTAGGTCGTATAGGCGCTGGTACCACAAATCAATGCTCTCTGTTGGTGATGGTAGGGTTGTGTTCCGCTGTCGGAATTTCGGCCAGTTGGTGAGTTTGGCAGTTCCGATTCGGCGCCAGCCTACTGGTTGTGAGAGCGTGAGTTTGATGATGAAGTGGTCGCTGCCAAGAGTATCAGCCAGGTCTCCCATGTTAGTTGTGGCGCGTTTTGGGCAAAGGTGAGGTTTTGAATGGTATCCCTCGTTACGCTAGCGCCCATGCGCGTCAGTACCATTAGGTCGTAGTATAGAGTTTCGTAGCATATAGAAGAGCCGGGCCCTTTTCAAAAGCATGAGAGTATTCCCACGCTATATGCGGGGCATTTACTGTCTGCTTGTAGAAGTAAAGGGGTTGTTGCCCGCACGCTTCACGGCTTGTCGGAGTAGGTTTTCTATGGCTGTTAATGGTCGTGGCGGTGGGCTGTAGACATTCACGATAAAAAGGATGGGCCTGGTGGTTCGCCTCGGGAGTATTTCTACAAAGACATGGTCCAGCTGAGAATGCAACAGTACCGCTTTGCAGTAAGATTGTGATTTACTACGTGTCATAGGCCCTTACAGTAATGGTTTGGGTATGGGTCTTCTGTAAAGCAACGATGTCGGCGAGGGATGCTGTAGTTAGGAAATCGATGGCTGCCTTTCTCCCTTTCAAGTAGCGGCAATTCCATTGGGAGATGACGAAAGGTGGAGACCCAATATTTCGGCGGTGGATCATACAGCGTTCGGATTCTCTTTGCTTTCTGGCGGTGGGGGACGATTGCTTGTTCTAAGGCCAATATTCGTTCGGTAAGGAGTTTGACGATTTGTTCTGCAATGTCGGTGATTAACTCGGACATTTGCCGTGAAGATTGCTTGACTTGTTGCGCCAGGTAGGCAGTAAATTTGGCGGTGAATTGAGCCTCCACTCAGGCCTCCACCTGCTCCTGCATAAGTGAGGGGTTTGGGGTAGACGAAAGAGGTGCGGTTGCGAGGGAGGCCTCAAGAGTCTCTAACCGTGTTATCAGTTGGGCGTTCTGCTGTTGAAGGTTCTGGTTCTGCGCAATCAACGCACCTATCTCCGGCGACGGTCGAAGGGGGAGTGGGGGAGTGTGTTTGGTTGACTGCTGAGGGGGTAGATAGCGCAGTGCGTATCTTCGGTCACAGTGTGTTGGTGGGTGGGGGGTATGTATGACGGTTTGTTGAGGGTGATTTTGGGCAGCGAGAGAGCGGGCGGCAACTGCTGACCAGGTCAACTGTAGGCTGTAGTTGGCAGTCGAGGAGGCGGTCCGTGCACCCGCCAGAGTAGTTGGGATGAAGCGCCACGGGCAGTCCTTCCAAGCCGTGAGGTGAGGTTGGGAACACAACTGGCACGTAGGGTTGCACACGTGTTTGGTGTTGGTGTCAGTTTGACCGCAGTCGGAACACCGCGTGTTCTCAGGTTGGGGGCACACGTCCATGCGGGCCCCACTCGCTGCATAAGCGGCACACTGGCGTTTTGCATCGAAACGGTCGGCAGCGTTTGAGCATGCTCCCTACTTTCACGTAGAATTATATGTGCTTGCCTTGGAATGTGAGCAGCGCCGACTGAGATTGGCTTATCATGCGTGCGTGGAAAAGTGGATTGATGGCTTGCAGAAGTTCATGGAGATTGCATGCAGTCACTCGCACTTCCTGCCCTTGGATAACCCCGCGGCACGTATCCGGTGGCGGTTTTTTGTTAGTGGAGAACTGTTAGACCGTGTGCAGAACTTGCAGGGTGTCGATGTTGCTAAGGGTGATGGTGAGCTCCGGGTCTGCGGTGCTCGCGACGATAACATTCGGCGTTGCTTGCAGCACCAGTGTGACAAGATTGTATAATATGGCCAGTGGATTTTCGCACTTTCCAGCGAGTGCTACAGTCAGTTCAAGGGTGGTTACCTTGGCTACACTTAGGCCTGCCATTGGCCTGTAGCCAGCTGTGTAGTTACCGGTAGGTAGCCGTGGACTTCGTTACTGCTCCGGCTTGAAGGTCACGGCCGGACGCCACGCCAGCTCTTGGGTAGTCGGGGCGGTCTCCTTCTTTGTAGTCGTTGCGAGGGACTTGGTCTTCTTGCGAATCACTTCCACCCACGGGTTGTCAGGATAAAGTGTTTTCCCGCTGAGCGCGTCGTCTTCATGTTTGTAGCGCGGTTGGCTGTCGGCGGCAGGGCGGTGTTTATAGAACGACTAGGCAAAACGGCGAAGCCTACAATGTAGGCCTAGAGCCATCAGTGCGGTTGGTTAAAGTTAGGAGGTCGTGTGTACCAAATTGTGAAGTCTGGTAGCAGGTCCAGGTCTGAAATTGTAGGTTTTGACTTCCGGTGTCCGCTGGTGGTCGCCGTTTTGTTGATGGTATGCGAAATTCACTGACTGGATGATCAACGTGGGGATCGAAACGTAGCCGGACTGCTCGTGTCCACCCCCTGGTGGCTAATCTCCACGTTCCTAGGTTATTATTTTTTTTCACTGAATTGTGCGGTTGATTGCTTGACATATCATCACCAATGAACGGAGCGGTCACGCCTGGCAACTACGTTTTTGTGGAAAAACCCGCGCTGCTGCGGTCTCACCAGCCGCTCTCACCAAGACTTGCAAGCACAAAATGGGTGAAGCATACCTTGAGCAAGAGCATCGCCTCAGAAAGGCGGGGTACCCGACATCGGTGTTGCTGACTGCGAGTGAAAGGCTATTGAAAAGAATAATGTCGGAGTGCAAGGCAAAAGAAAATTGCCCAGATAGTAAGTTTTCAGTAATCCCGTACGTGCACGGACTGTCGCACAAACTTAAAAAAGTTGCAGCCAAGTATAACGTTAATGTCGTTTTCGCAGCAAAGAACAAAGTGGGGAGTGTGTGCCCTGCAGTGAATAAATTGTACGAAGGAAGAAAAAGACCTGAAACTGGAAGTGCCCGATATGATCACAACCCAGGTTTTTAGAATGCAAAAAGAACGTACTTTACAAAATTCCTTTCACTTGCGGGCAGCATTATGTCTGTCAGACAGGCAGATGTGTAAATATTAGGCTAGGGAACACTTTGTCTAGCTTGAAAGGAAGGCATATACGCATTTGGCAAAGCACGGTGAGCAATGTACTGTAGACAAGTTGTGAACCTTTGTTGAACCAAACTACTATTGTGTTCTGTCACCCTAATCAGACTACCAGGGAAATTGTAGAAGCTTGGCAAATGGCTGCGACCAAGGGAGCATGCGTGAGCCACCCTTCAGTCACTTTGTCAGAAAAAGAAATACAGTTGCTGACCAATACAAGATAGTATAATATTGTTGCGAGGCGGCAGTTCGCCTTATCAAGTCAGTTTGATTGTGCTGTTATCATGCTTTGCATTTGATGGAGAGTGTACTTAACCGGCTCATGCGCGGTGATCAAGGGTTGTTAGATAGTGTATATATATGTGTTGTTTAAGAAATAAATTTCAGTTGTTAGTCTGCGCTGGTCTTCGTGTCCCTTGTTGTATCTGTCCTTGTCGTACGCTGCGCAAAAATTCAGCATGAAGAAAATACAAGACGCTAAGAATAAAAGAGTTATTCGCCTACTGTTACAACGGTGCCCACACTTTATCTAAAACTTCAAAAAATAATAAACTAGTTACGATACGTATGAGGCATAGACGACACCGTAGCACCGTCGCAGCGATTTTCGACGACCTTCATCTTGTTTGGTGTTGGCAGCCACCGTCCTGAGTCACCGCCGCGAGACATGACTTCGAGAATGTATTGTGGCCTTAAATTCATTTTGATCCTATCACTCCAATCGATGAATGTGATTCAACAATGATAAATTATTTGTAGTGCTGGCGTAATATACATCGCTGTGGCTGATGCTACGTTACTGTGGCGTGAAGGTGAAAAGGTTTTTAATATTTGTTGCCTTCGTTTTAAATAATTCGTCCTTTTGTCGGCAATGTAGCTTAGTGAGTTACAAGGAGTACTCTCTTTTCTTCAAATTAAGCCAAGTGCTAATTATCCTTATGGCCCCTTTACCTTGTCGTTAAGAAGTCATTTATAAGCTTTATGGTAAATTCACAGGCGATAGCGTTAGTTAGAAATAAGCAACTTTCCAAGAGTAAAAGATTTATTAGGACTTTCAAAATTTTGTCAAGACGTGTGCCGCGAGTTATTCGAGATGTGAAAAGCAAATTGCTGAGAAGTATGCAACTCTGCAATGTATCCGCGCTCTGAAAATCAGTTTTGGTGTAAGTGAATTTCGGGTTGCCAGAGTAAATGTTTTTTTCTGAGCATGTGCTCTTTACGAAATTGTCGACTGCCGGTAGCCAATGTCTTCTGCGTTATTGTTCAGGTCGTATGACGTCCGCGATACGTAAAAGCAGCTTCGGTTGAATCAATGAAAAAATATTCCGAGGACGGACGCTGACCCGACCTGGGAAAAACGTCTGAACGTTTGTTCCCGAGGTTCCCGAACATAAAATAGCAGAACTTTCGCCACAACAGGGATGCTCAATGGACACCTGCAGCAGATTGGTCAACCATTTTCACTTATATAAGGAACGCCTAACGTTTAAATAAATAAATTGAATTGGATTGAATAGAATCTGTTTCTCCACATTAGGCGATTTTTCGCGTTAGGCTTTTCCACATCGGGGACTTTTGCCCGGGTTTTCGATTGAAAGAAGTTCATGATTATAAAAGGCGCTTTGCATCACCTTAAAATGTGTCAACGTTTAAATGAGTGCAAACTAAAAATATGGTGTAAAATTAGCGCACATTATTGGGGGCCTTTTTGCCTACATTTGCAAGAGCATTGTTTTAAGATATAATTTTAGGTGTTTACTCTCTACTGATAATGTATTCGTTTCTTTGGAAGCAACGAAAAAAAAACTTTGTAGCTGTACTCATCACACATGCATGTTTACAAGAAAGTAAAAAACAAAAAAAAATGAAAGAAAAAACAAGTGTCCACACGTCCGCTATGAGCCGTACATTGTCGTCTTTATTTACATCCATTTACGCACACAGGCGCCATAAAATATATGAACAGACGTTTAAGGCCATTGTGATACCAGCGCCGGTGTTCATTTGCATACAAAACATGTGGGGAGAAGGAGTAAACGTGTATCTGAAGTTGTCAACCATGGGAAAAAGTCCTCATTCCAGGAATAGAGTTTCATACTAATATATACTAGAAGAAGATCTCGCGCTGCATTCGCGGGCCGCCGTGGGCGGCACAATTGCAGCTAGCGACGTTCCTCGCCTCCTGGGCTTGGTTAGCCACATGGCTCCCTTTTCGACTCGAAGCCAAAAGGGGCAATATTGTTTTTTTTTGTTCATCTTCTATGAAGCTTTTAAATAATTCCTGACAAATAAAACTTCCTGCAGCTTCGTTTTACAATACCAGAAGGAATTCGATTAATTTTCTGCAGTAATATTGTTTCATTTTTGCATCCAAAGCCAACATTTCAGACTGCCTGCCCGGTACATGACGTGCCTGCCCGGTACATGACAGCACGCTCGCTGCAGCGCGGCTCCCCTAGTCAGTGGCGCCAGATATCCCTCTAGTATATATTAGTATGAAACTCTATGATTCCAGGAACCCTTCAGTCCGTCCGGCTGCTTGGGCTCGCTGCACCAGCCAAAGCTGGTCGTCAGGGTCCGAGCTGGACAGTGCTCTCTCCCAGTGTTCAGGGGAGAGCAAAAGCAGGAGGTTATGTGGGGGTTCTTATCACAGCCCCACATGATATGGTAGAGGGTGCCCGGAGCCTCGCAGAAACGGCATTGCCAGGAGTACAGGGTGGGGGCCAGAATGTGGTCTCTAGTGGGGTGGGGAAATGTGTTTGTCAGAATGGCTCGGAGCTGGCGCTATTGTTCTTTGTTGATGCTTTTGTTCTCAGGAGGATATTGCGTTCGTTCCAGACGGTAATGCTGAGTGATTTCGTAGAACGACGACAGAGGGGAGACCTGCCACTGCTCGCCGAACTCCTGGCTTGCCTGGTGGATAAAATCTCAGGCACGCTGAAGGGCAGCTTCTTTGCCAGACACGGCGGGTGGGATGGAGCCTAAACAATCAGTACGGGATGTCGAGGAGGATTCTCGAGTAGAATGTTTCGGGCAGGTTGTGATACGCAACCGCTGGAGGAGGTTCTACAGGCTTGTTGGCTGTCTGTGATTACTCTTTCTGCCGAAGTTTGTGCAATCGCTATGGAGATGGCCGCTTCCTCTGCCTTCAGAGACTGGATGGTGGTAATTGAGCCGCATGTAACGAGGTGTTCGGTAGTAGAAACTACAGCGGTCATAGCATAGCTCTTCGACGGGGTATGAAGAGGCGTTTCTATAGACTGTGGCAGAGCTTCGGCCGTACTGATCAAGAATACCTTTCGCTCTGGCTTCCCTAAAAAGCCTCGTGATGTGTAGGATGAATGGTGCGTGGTAGTGGGCCACATCAATGAACTTGCGATCCCCATCGGGAAGCTGAGTAGCACCACCTGCGGGTGTTGCAGAGGACAGCGCAGGTGTAGTTGAGACAGAATGGCTCTACAGTTCGGGGTAGAACTCAGACGTAAGAGTTGGCTGAACTACTGGTCTTCCAATAATTCATCTAAGGTATTGTGGACTCCCAACCGCAAAAGCTTCTCCACTGAGGCGGTAACAGGTAGTCTTAATGTTAGTTTGTACACATTGCGTATCAGGGCTTCCACCTTGTCCTTTTCGGTATTGGAGAGTATGGCGTAGGGGAGGGAGTAAGTGACCCTAGACACGACGAAGGCTTGAACCAGCCTGAGTACATCATCGAAAACCACGGACGAACATGGCGTCGCGTTTCAGCGGTGATCACAAAGCCACCATCTTTTCGTTGTACATCAAGTGACAGTTCGAATTTGGTGCGATTAGCCATCAAAACGTAACCGTAGGACTACGCTAAGCCCGGGAAACGGTCATATCATCCCAAATTCCGCTTCTAACGTGATCTCACTTAGTTCCTTAGCAACGGTTACGCACTGTTTTAGAGCGGAGCTCTTAAAGGGACCCTGCAACACTTGCGATCGACTACTAGTAATGTATTTTGGGATAAAGTCTACTGTCCCAGAAATCTCCTTCGCAACAATTATGAAAATCCGTTCACAATTAACGAAACTACGCGCGATAAGAACTCGCGCATAATCGTTCCCTCTCAACTCGACCGCAGACAACGATGATGATGATGATGATTAGTGGCTTTCCCTTTGAATCGGGGCGTCGGTTGTCAGCAACCGACTTGCCTGTTTTATTACGTATACATGCCCTACTCCCAGGTTAACCTATAGATTTGCTTCCTCCCTCCCATCTCTCCCTCTTTTCTGTTTTAAACTCATCGCCCCCACCCCCATTTTTTCTCCCCTCGCTGTTCTAAATTCTCGTCTGCCTGATTACTTTACCTGCGTACCCATCCCTTCCCTGCTTTTCCTCCACCACCACTCCAGTCGCCTCTTCGTCACCTCTATGGCCTTGAAGTTGAGGTTCCCCCTCGCCCCAAATCCCAAAGCCTCCGCCAGCGTCGTTTCCCCCTCACCCCCGCGGTGTTGGCAGTATCTCTGTGCAGCTCCTGACAATATGGTCATAGCTTTCCCGATCACTGCCGCAGCATGCACACGTTTCATCCTGCTGCCTGTAGCTACCCGTGTATGCCCGTGGTTCTCAGGCACCCTGCCCGTGCCTCGAAGAGCAACCCACTGCCTCTCGTATTGCCATAGAATCCCTCCTTCTTAATTTGCCATTTCTCTGTCCTATAAGTCTCCAGGGTTTTTTTCGCTTCCATTCTCTCTGCCCACTTCGTCGTCTCTGCTGCCTTTACATGATTTTTAACTGTTGTGTAAACCCTGCTTTCCCCTACCGACTTTCCGTACCGCTTGGTCAGCTGTCTGGTCCTCCGTCTCCACCGCGTGTCCACGCTCCTCAAATACAGGTACCTAAACACCCTCGCGGCCCATTTTTCGTCCTCCATGTCACGAAGTCGTTCCTCAAACTTTATCTTGCTCTGCGCCTCCCTCGCCTCGAAAGACGACCAGCCCATATCCCCTTGTACCGCTTCATTTGTAGTTTTGTAGAGCGCGACGGAAGCTTCGCGCTCTCTGCCGGAGAGTGGGGCGGCTCGCGGCGTTCTCTTCGGCGGCCTTCGATATACCACATGCGAGTAGTTTTCTCCTTTTCTCCGCAACGCGGAGGGGCCTATTTCCGGTCTGGTGCCACAAAAAAGCAGGCATGGGTGCCTGCTCGCAAGTGCGCGCTCGAGCTCGTAGGCCGTTTTTGAAGCAATAAACGTTTGTAGTCGAGTGGTCCCGTTGAAAGGGAAGTATTGAGCTCATCACTCAAACTCCGCGCGCACTCAGAACACAAAAGAAACGACAAAACTGTGCCTACAGGTTCAGCCATAGAAGAGGTTCGAACACAGCGATGACGACGACGGAAATGGCAGAATCTAGCCGCGAAGTTGACCAGCGACAGCCGATCGGGCAGCCATGGCCTATGTGACGTCCCTTAGGCCATGCCAGGGGTTGCATAATGAGGACAACTGAAGAGAGAGCGGTTGGTTTCTTCCGCGTCTTCACATCGATTTGCGCGCTCACCGCTTCACGTGCACGTGTAATATTTGGTTCACGTATTCCTGGCAGTGTAATCTAAACGCAGCGCCGGTTTACTTGCACTGCTCAAAGAGTGTTGCAGGGTCACTTTAAGCTCCCATGCAGGGTCACTTTAAGCTCCCATCGTACAGGAACGGAAGCACACATAGACGAAAGAATAAAGACCCACAAGCGCTTTCAGACGCAGCGACTGTACGCTTGTAGCAAAAATGATAGCAAAAAAATAGTACCTGGTTGTATTTACTAAATACTTACGATCCTTTCCTCCCCACAAAACGGTTAGTAGGAGTTGCGACTTAGTTTGGCCCCCAAATGCTATCAGTCTAAACCATGCACTTAGTATATAATACCAATGTTCATTGATACACGCAAGTTATTTGACTTGTTGAGCATAATAACTACATCACCCTTCCCGCTGCAGCTTTCGATTGAAATGCTTGTGCAAATATAAAGCTGAATTGTATACGGTCAAACTAAAATGCGGAATTCTCAAATTACAGCTGAAATGTTTGATTTCTCCCGTAAGCGAGCTGTCATTATCGGAGTACTTTCGGCTTCTTTCTAAAAACCAGGTGGAGATGCTTGTGCCATACCACCGAGTGGTCTTCCATCTCCCCGTGAATTCCTGTGGTTATCTTGCTCAATTCGCCTCTGTATAAGAGTGATGTGCTTGATGAATGGGTCGCTATGTCATGGTGCGGGCTCAGCCGATCCGCGTTGCCCCACATAACGTTTACTAGGTTAGGCTTATCCAGTATAGTAAAAGCATGTAGTTACTACCTCCAGTTATTAAACAGATGTAGTTTCACGTGCGTAGAGCTTTTACGGGTGACCAGTGCGCTTGCTCAGAACGCAAATGGTCTGCGTGGGCATTACTGACGTTCGTGAGATTCGAGCTTTTAAACTGCGGTATTTACGTTGCTTGTGTACTCAGAGTTGACTAACATGGCGGCGGCCTGAACTCCCGCTTTGCAGGGATAACCGCTGTGTTGGTAATCCCTCGTTGCGATATCACGTTCTCAAATCTTCATTTCGCCTCCCACCAATTGTTACCCTCACATCAAGTTCAAAGCGAAGAATTCCTTTGGTTTTTTAGATTGGTGGGCGATGTTGCTGCTGCTAATCCTGGTGAAGAAATTTTTGTCATGCAGGCAGGTGTTACAGTAGTGTTATGCAGGCAGGCGCACGCCGTGCAGGGAAAACGTTCTGTGATCAACGTGTTGAAATAGTGTCGGTGTACAAATTCAAAAGATTTTTCTCTGCTGGAACAAAAACTGCTCTGATTGAACTTCCTGTAATAAACGGCGAATATTTTTACGAGTCAATTGTTTGTATGTGATATTTTTACTACGAGCAGGAGAATGGGTTTAATAAGGGCAGGAAAGGAGATTTTTCTAATTCTTTTTACATTTTTTACCGTTGTCCACAATGGTGAAATACCAAACAACTGCTTCATTGGCTGAGAGATTATGCTCGTATTTGCTAAAAATGTTTGAAAAGGCTCAACATCGTGTCTCTTCTGAATGGCATATGACAGAAAAAAAAGCAAACAAATATATTAAAAATGCTACATAATGCAGCCAAGAGCCACAACTTAATGCCCGCAAAAAAACGGTGGCGATCGAAAAGAACGAATTTTGTATGCATATTTTACAGACGTAACTTAGCTTTAAAACTCGGAGATAAACAGGCGCTAGAAAAAGAACACAATTTTTTTTGCACAAAAAACTTTGAGGGAGGATTGTGGGCCATACGAACATGACCAACAGTTTTCTCTGAAATAAAATTTATTGCTGAACAAACAATGACCGACTTTGCACCTGGGACGTTTGGCATGGAAGGGCACTTTTATGTTGATCTTTGTAATGCGTGGTAATTGTCTCAACGTATGGAGTGTATGTGTAACACGCTATTTAAAACCGTCACTGAGGTTTCGGTATTGCTAACTAGGTGTATCTTTGTTTTGCGGTTACGTTCTTCGTGTGTTACATAATGTTTGCAATGTTCTATACCAGGTTTTGTTATGATTTGGACATTGACAGTTTGTGTTAGTTTGTTTATTTATTGGTTGATTTTATTTACCAATTTACTACAGGCCATGCAGGTAAAAGCATGAGGGCGTAAGGTGGTTACAATATCAATGACACGAAACACAAACTGCAAAAGCAGAACCATCGAAAGGAAGTATAAAACAGACGTCGCCACGCACAACTAAACATTTCCTTGTAATAAACCGAGATAGTAAAGAAAGTATTCGGTGCATTGTTTCATTCACTAGTTGAGAACTGCGCTGGTGATATTAGTTACAGGTGGTGCAGCGCGCGTTGAATGACTGCACCCTTTAGAGCATCTGCAGAAAAACTTCTAACTGGAAGTGGTTTTTCGTAAACACTTGTTCCGACGGGGGAACATGCGATGAGGCGGTTTTAGAAGGGCCTCAAGAAGTAGAGACGAACAAGCGCTCGTGCTGGTGCAGGAGGAAAAAGAGCACACCCGGATGAAGGAAGAGGAAGGGGCAGTAGAAGGGACGCGAATGGGACGTGGCAAGATCGGAGGCAGGAGAACGCGGTGATCAGGGAGTGCTCAGCTGGACGACATTGACCAGGGGACCACAAGACCGATCCATATCCTCCTCCTGAAAAGCGCCCGCAAGGCAGCCCTCACCTCAAAGCAGGTGCAGTGTCGGCAAACCGCTCCGCGCATTGCGAGGAACGAGGTGTGCGGGGAGCTACCAGCGGGTGAGAACGTCCAGACAACTCCACTATCGAGCCGAATCTACCTTCAGCCATTCTTGACTGGAACATGCTCGAGCATCCGCAAACAAGCCCTCTTCTTGGTCCAGTGAACGCGTGCAGAACAGCGTCTCGTCATCCCTTTCAGGACAGCATCAACGGCAACTCCACCGGGCCAATGCAACTGCACCGGGCAACTGCACCGCTCCAGAACTCCGAGGCCATCTATTCCACACGGCAGCCTGAACCTTTGTGAATATGATTTTGTTTTCATAACACTGTGGGCGAGTTTATAATGGATATTCATTGGTGTACTTTGCGTTGCATTATGCCACGTGTTCAGTTTTTTGTTCTGTCTCCGCTGCCACCGCGGCGCATCCTTTTCCAACTGTACTACCGCACCATCCTTCATTACTAAACAATCTGCGTCACACTAGGTATATGTGATGGTTGAATACACAGCAGTTCATAGCGCTTGTGTGTCCTTTCTTTGCGTCTTCCTTGTGTGTTTGTCTCGTTGTACGATATGAACTTACACCAGCTAGCCCAGTTAGATACTTAACTTAAAGAGGAGCACACCAAAGATAGACAAAGCGGCATAGCGAAGGAACAGAGTATGGCGAAAGGATAATGCAGAAAGGGTATGTCTGGGGGCCGTACGAGATGCGCTCAGCGAGGCAACCACTACGACACAACACCAGATTAGTGCGGCACTTTTTGCGTTCATCAATAACGCAATAACGTTCTTCTACGAAGGCAGTGCTTCGTCGGGCGCTGCCGCTAAACCATCTTCCTGAGGGAAGGTTCAGAGCCCCCGACGCCAGCATCCAGAGCGGTGCCCCGTCGAACAAGTAGCTATGCGCATTCACCTACAAGACATTGGAGTTCGCGCTGCGCCTCAATTTTGAATATAGGAATATCGTAATGACCAACTATTTTTGAGGCTCTAATTTACCTCTGGAAAATTGAAGGTGGTAGTGGTAAAGCGCTTTCACAATCGCCCCAATTCCCCACTCCCCTACTTCCTAATGTACGAATCCACTTGCCTTGAACTAAAAATAAACAATATTGTTAATGCCGAACGATACCTACGCATTCTAAAAAAACAAGGAAGAATAATTTTAATACTCTCGTTTGGCAACACTCCAATTTGCTATTCCAGGTGTTGTCCTGTATCACTTCCACATGGAAAGTATAGCAAAATAAAATAGGTCCCAAGTCATGTTTCTCGAGCTATACATTATGATTTACACTAATGGGCAAAAAGAACTTAAGATATTTTTATTTTGCGATATTCAGATGTGATCTGTCAGAAGATAATCGATCGATGGCCATTCCCAATTATATTTAAGCTTTAATCCTACTACAACAAAGACTAGCACTCAAAACCGCATTTAATGAAATATATGCAGTTTCCACAAGTATTCAATGCGGCGCAGTGGTAGCTGGCTTGTTCTGTATTGAGCTTTAAGCATTGAATGTTGTGCCGTGTAAAAATAAAACAACCGCCAAAGCCGAATAAGCGAGACATCTTTTGTTGCACGAGGGAAACTTTTGCACACCTATTTGTCACTATTTTGGCACTGCTTTTAGATATGCTTCAAAAGAGGAAATATTTTAGAATGGCGTTTCGATTAAAACTGTCGAATATTTTGTTACGGCGAATATGACCGAAATCTCACGTGTGTCCCGCTCATGTGTGGAAAGCGAACGACGTGCCCATGCTCACCGGTCATGAAGGCAATTGCTACATTTATTTTCAAAGTGCTAAACAAACCTCCTGGTCCTTGGGATTTGCATGAATGTACGGTTATAATATTTGTTTTTTTAAGGAAAAAAGTAGTTTAGGTACGGACTTTTGTTTTGGGTCAATAGTTCGCGACTTACAACAGTGCAACATGCAAGGCTGTATTCATTGATTGATTGATTGAATGAATGTTTATTAGCATTTGTCACATGAAGTTTACAAACACTGATTGGACCAATAGCCAGAGGCTAGTGCAGGGTCCGATAAGAAAAGTAATGGACAAAAGCGCGAAATATCAATAACATTATAATACAGATGTAGCTATACAGACACTGTAAATATTTACTTTCACATAATCATGACCATATTCATTTACAGAGTAGAGAAGTGTTTCTCTCCTTAAACAATCGGGTCACAAGAAACAAAACTACACTTCTGCATACAATCAAAATGTAATGACACATCACTTTGTGGACACACCCAGAAACATCATTTGAAATACAAAAAACACTATGACTATCACGGGTTTTAGGAAGAGAAAAAACGCTAGGTTTGCAAGGTTCACCAATGTAAATTATAGAAATATAAGCGTTTGCCACAAAAAAAAAGAAGCAGTTACAGCCTGTTTAAGAATTGATTTTTTAGTTTTACCGCAGCATTGTGTGATGTCTTCAATTCAGTTGGCAAACTATTCTAGATCTTTATCCCTGTGAATTGCAATAATCTCTCCCCATAAACGTTATTTCTTGCTGCGAAGTTAAAGTTACCGAACGTGATACTTCTAGTAGGGCGAGAAAAGGAATAAAATAACGAGACATGAAATGGGTTATTGTATTTTACAATACTATTAACACAAACCGTCGTCTTGTATTCACGCAAAAGATCGAAGGGTAGTATATTTAGCGATCGAAATAACGGCCGGCTTGGCTCTTTGTGGTTACTGTGACTTATTATTCTGACTTATCTTTCTGTTTTACATGCAAACAGCGCAGTTTTGTAAATAGCTTGCCATAACTGATGATACGATTGGTCAGTGATGACTCCTAACGGGAAAAATGGGTCCGATAGTTTTACACTGTCGTTCAAGGAACTGAGTGACTTGTTTTGTACCCCTACTCACCGCAACTCCATTCTCACTTCTTCCTTCCTGCTTTTTCAGTATTTTGCCGTAATGTGATGCTTTCCATTACTGGTGTTATAATTAAAGTATGGTTATGTACAGAAAACACTTACGCCTCACGTCATACATTACTCCTTTGCCTTGATAATCGATAGCTACGAAAATATTTTCACTGCTAATCTGTCAATTTTCAGTCTGCTATATGTCATTGTTTGTTTGGTATGTCGTCCACGAGAGATTGCTGCTCTGCTTGATTTCGATACGTGAAACAAACGTGGCTGCGTTTTCGTTCATATATACACGCGTACTGTAACTGTCCATTGTTTGCCGTGTATGGCGCGCGGACCTCTTTTAGGCTTTTCTAAGTCGGTTTTCCCGTCCTACAGACGGCCTTGATATTATTATAATCGCACTTTTTTTGCATTGAATGGAATTCTAGATTCGATGTCAGTTTATGGCATTTAGGCTGATGTTACATAACACTTTTTAAGCAAAGAAACGTAGAATGGCATCAGTAAACATGCGTTGTGGAGGACAGATGGACAAGTTTTGAGGGATAGGTGCAAATCTATAGTGTGACAACTTAACCAACTTCCTGTTCCTAAAAAGAAACCAAGAGATCTCATATCACCATTTTGATGCGGCTTTCTTAAGTTCACGAAAGTACAGGTAAAGCTTGGTGAGAAGTTAAGGCCTACGAAAGTTTCACGTGCCGAGCAGTACTGGAATGAATTTCACTGTACCCTTTGTAACTTTTACTCCCTGGTTTCGAACAAACACGTAGGCTAAATGGTAAGAACTGGTGGTTGTCATTTAAGCTCTGCGGTACTGCTGCAACTTTGGAAACGACACAAACCATTTGTCGCTGTCCCTCGTTCTATCTTGTGGGAAAGTTGAGGCAAACGAAAAGCGAAACCGAATGCCCAAACCCTTGGGTAGGGCTTCTGGTGTATGGGAAGGCGAAGTCTGGTTTGTATGGAAAAATCGGTTGCGCACACGGAACACAGCCCGTACGTGAGACCCGCATATCGCGGAACTACCGCGGCAGCGTTATTAAAAACAGTAATATTTCTTAAGCAACCCAAATGTGGAAATCTGTGCCCTTCTGTCTGTCTGTCTGTCTGTCTGTCTGTCTTGTCTGTCTGTCTGTCTGTCTGTCTGTCTGTCTGTCTGTCTGTCTGTCTGTCTGTCTGTCTGTCTGTCTGTCTGTCTGTCTGTCTGTGTGTCTGTCTGTCTGTCTGTCTTTTGACTCAGCTAACCGGTCAAAACCGAGAAGAATCTCAAACGAGAAATTTTTTAGTGAGACCCTTTACAAAATACTAAATTTCTTACCATATCCACTAAATCTCTTATCTATGAACCCTGTTCCACAAAAGTAACTCATTAGAGAAAATTACAGAACAATAACGTCACGTAACTGCACTATGCATTTTTGTCTCATTAAAAATACCTATGCGCCATTTGTAATCGATACTTTCGTTACAAATTTAAAGATATGCCTCCAAAACAATATATTCCCCCGGAAACACAAAACCATCGCGCCCGAGCTTAAACCTTGAGCCACCATTCCAAGTCCAACAATAACGAAATACTGGAATACATGGCGCGCGAGAAGAGAAACGCCGCCAAATTTATTAGGGTTGGGCAAAGCTACTCAATCTTTAGCGTGAGAGATCCTGACACGAGAAGAATAGCTTCAGTAGACGGTGTTTGAAAGAAGAGATGCTCTTGCGTGCATGGACATAAGAAGGCCATAGTCTTTTACGATATTTGCAGCGAAATAAAAACGAAGATGAGGGAAGATACAGGATCAATATTTTGAGAGAAGGGTTTTCTGGAAATTTTTTTCCTTATATGATACTTGAAAAACATAAAATGAATTAGGTTTTTGTATCGAAAGACTTTTGATATACGCCGCTAGAGTTTTTATATAGTACCATTGAAGGCATTCACCGTTGCGGGAGAGTAAATTCGATCGGGGACTGAACAAATTAGATGCTTTTTTTATCATAAGTTTATTTTTATATTTGTTTCGAGTCCTCGCAAGTCAGGACATTTTTTCGGACCTGCGGTCGCCCATGGTATGTGTGTGATGGCCTCGTGGTTTTCAAACAGCCAATACTTGCTGAAGCGAATGGGGCGATGGCCAGAGTTATGATACCATGCAATGTAATGAGACCTGTACCAGGGCACACAATCCATCAGTTTTACCCGCTGCGGATTTTGTATCAAAAATTGTTAAAGGGCATTCGTTATTCGAAAGTAACGATGCGCGTTGGCAGCTTTACAATATGCTAAATGTCTGGTTCTTGAACTACGCTTTGCCGTAGCATACGAGCTAACTGTAACCGTAAACCTACCAAAACACGGACTCGTTTGAACACCCAAGAGCAGTTAATACCGGCTGAAGGCTGCGCATTTTAAACACAATATATACCACGTCGCTCTATTTTTGACGCAAACCGAACACGCTTGGGCTGAGAAAACATCTCACTCAAAACTGTACCCCATTAAAATCTTGTGCACTACCTCTTAGCAGGAGGATCGTGTTGATACGTTGATTACCCTTTTTTGAATAGCCGGTGAACGAATATTTCAGTCGGCGTTGATATTTTGTCTTTGCTCGAAGGAAAGTAGTTCCTTGAACCGCTGTGCTAAAGGTAACAATACCGGCAGAGAAGTGAAAGTTACATGGACTTCCCGTATGGAGTCTCCCCATCTAAAACTGTACTTACAATCGCAATAAGCAAATGAATATATGAAGTGCCAACTCTACTTTTTCATGTTAATATTCTAAGAGAAAATTGACTCCGTCAATCGAGTGACCGCCTCGTGTCTGCTATCGTAACCACTAAGATATTACCGAATAGCTGTGCAAAAAAACGAGATTTCTCAAAAAGCGCTAATGCATGCCAACAAGTTCCGAACAAATTCCCCATAGGTCATAAAGCACATCCAACAGCATGGAAGTTGGTCCCAGAATACCGCGAGCGAAATATAACATGCAACATATATAGTAAACAAAGCTATCACGTCACGACGTCGCGGGTACGATTCCCGGCCGCGGCAAACACTTTTATGTTGTAAGCGAAAAGCAAAAACGGCCGTGTGTACGAGATTTCGGTGCACGTTAACAATCCCCAGGCGGTCAAAATTAATCTGGAGCCCTCCACTACAGCGCGCCTCATCGCCTGCGTTGCGTCAGCGCGTGAAACCCTACAATCAGTCAATAAATCAATCAAATCTACCACGTCATAAATATTTGGGTTCGGTGTAGAAACGCACCTCTGCTTGTCAATGAATTACATGGTTTATCTATCGAGTCTACCTCGGTCTTTAAAAAGTAAATCAGACGACCAATATCCGCAAGATACAGGCCAACGCATGGGGCATGTTTCTGCTTGTTTTTGGCGCTAGTGTGACCGCTACTGTTTCTAAAACGGACATTTGGGGTAGTTCGTACAATATCCTTACTAGCAGCGAAAAAAAAAAGTCGTCAGGAAAAAAGGGCACACACATAGTGACAAAACAAGAAAAAAAAAGATTGCAAATACTGTCCTCTATTTGCCGTCTACCGTGCTTCTAGAACCAATCTTATTTCGTTGAAAAGAATGCGTCTTTCCTTTTTTTAAATAAACAAAACAGGTTATATTTGTGGTTGGTAATTCATGGCCTTTATAGGTTCATACCGTGGCCTCACATTACGTTCTAAGGCTGTCGTGTAATGTATTTATCAATGTTGTAATAATACCTCACTTATAGTGCGCAGGAACATATTGCGGCAGCTCATAATTTTCTTTGCAGAGCAGATGCCTTCTTTATTAATAAACGCAATCGTTGATAGCAATCTACGTGAACACACTTTCCGAATTAAGCGTGTCGTTTCGAAGATTCAACGTGGTGGGTTCATAAAAAGAGTAGTTTTAAAATTCTTTGCACAGTGAAAAATCCTTAAAAGTACTGGTTAATTCGTGCAGTTTGTAAAGATATGCTTATAGCAATTTTTAATAATCTAACATTTTTTTCGTTTTAAAAAACATATCCCCCTATGAAATAACAATTTCCACTTATGTTCCACAGTCCTTGATTACGCAACATATTTCAGCAGAAGAAATGAATGTAAGGTATAGAAAAAATTACCAATGAGTGGTTTGTGTGGATTCTGCCAGAGCAAAAAACAAACACGAAAGCTGTCGATTAACTGCTAGTGTGTAACCAGATTGCTCTATTACACACATTGTCACTACCCTACGCTCCCTATAATTCTTTCTAACTCTACAATTCTTTCTACCCTCTAATCTGTAACATCTGAAGCGTTTTCTTCCGTGCTTCATTATTATACATTAAAATCTTCCTGTCATCTGCACACGTTCATAAAGCCATTCTTACCGCAGAGGTGTTTAGGCTTTTATGTCTGCCGCATATTGTTACTTAAAAAAATACCTAGAAGTTAGACCCAGCGCACACGGTCGTGTGCGCTGGGTCAGGAGCTTTTGGCGTCGGACGGGCTTGCGCTTTTGCTGGCGCAGTGTGAGGAATTCCCAAGAAATATATCAAGCGTACGTAAGCCTCGGTGGTCTCGGGTGAGCCAGGCGTTGGCGAGCTCGACCTTCGAGAATACTCTGACCCGCTTTCGAAGCGTGATCGCTCGCGTCCTCTTCAGAGGCAGTTCACATGTGTCCACGTATGAAATTTTACCACAAATGCGGAGTGTGCCTTATTGACGCCGAGTTTTGGAAAACGGTTGGTGAAGATTTTTGCGTGTGGTAACGTGGTACATTTGGGGCAGATGTGGAAGGTTGCCGTTTACAGAAGAAGGTATTTATTATGCGTAGGTTCTTCCATTCTGCCAACTCAACTAGTAGGTCCCCCCTGCTATTTCTACAGCCCAGACCATAGTTCCAACTGCCTTGTCTCCAACCTGATTCTTGCCTACATTAGCATTGAAGTCCCCCATAACTACGGTATACTGTGTGTTTACTTTAGCCATTGCCGATTCCACATCTTGATAGAAGCGTTCCACTACTAGGTGGTCGTGGCTGGAAGTGGGCGCGTAGCCCTGCACTACTTTGAGCTTGCACCTCTTATTGAGCCTAATTACAAGACCTGCTGCCCTTTCATTATTGCTATAGTATTCTTCTATGTTGCCAGCTATGCTTTTTTTGACTAGAAATCCCACTCCCAGTTCTCTTCTGTCCTCTAGGCCCCGGTAACATAAGACGTGTCCATTTTTCAGCACCCTAAAGGCTTCCCCTGCTCTCATAACCTCGCTAAGCCCTATTACATCCCATTTAATGCCCTCTAATTCCTCGAACAACACCTGTAGACTCACTACGCTACATAAGGTTCGCGCGTTAAACGTTCCCAGGTTCAGATTCCATTGGCGGCCTGTCCGGATCCAGGGATTCTTAGCACCCTCTTCTGCGTCACAGGTCTGACCGCCCCCGTGGTAAGTTGCTTCGCAGCCGCTGGGGACTGAGGGCCGTGGGTAATTGGCGTATTCATGGGAGGTCGGGAGAGTCGGAAGTGGACCTGGAGGAGCCTGAATGCGGAGCATAAAAAATTCCCCCGCATTTCCCCGAGGGGGAGAATGTGAAAGTGCGAATGCACGGTTGTCGGCCCGCTTGCGGCGCTTGCGCTCGGCCCCCGCAGCCCACCGCCTCGCCGCCTTCTCTTCCATCTCTTCCATCGGGTTTGTAGTATCACGTGTACACCACGCAGTTATCAAGCCGCTATAACGCCGCTGAGTCGCCAACGCACACCGCTGACGACGTAGTTTGAATGCGTTAAAGATATAAGGCCCGTTACTAACACTGATATCAGCGTCGCGTCCGTGGCTTAGTCGGTAGAGCGTCGCGCTGCGGCCGCAAAGTCCTCGGATCGAAACCTGGCGCCGGATGCCGTTTTTTTTTATATAGAGAGGACTGCGGACGCCGCCGCCGCCGCCGGCGGTGGAAGGTTTGGGGTCGCTTATAAAGTGCATTCGCACTTAAAATGAAATAGACTTGATAATATGCGATACCCTGGCGTCGTGCAGGATGTGGATGTGGAAGCCCGCTGGTGCCTTACTCTTTTATGGCTCCTGGTGCGACAGTGGTGCCGGTGTCTTCCTGGGCCGACACGAACGAGCACGCTTCCCTGAGCGACAGTGTTGGCGGTGTCTTCCTGGGCTGGCACGCGATGAGCATGCTTCACGCGCCTTCGACGTTTCATCGCCGTCGGCAGCGGTGTGCGTCGGCCAGTCTCGTCGGGCCGTGATTACAAGAATAGACATCCCACCAGTAACGACCGAAGAAGTAAGGAAGGCTTTGAAACAAATGAAAGGGGGCAAAGCGCGTGCTGAGGATCAGATAAAAGCCGACCTCTTGAAGGATGGCGGAGAAATCGTACTTGAAAAACTGGCAAACCTGTGTACGCAATGCCTAATTACCGCAATGGTACCGGAATCTTGGAAGAACGCGAACATCATCCTAATCCATAAGAAAGGTGACATGAAGGACCTGAAAAATTACAGGCCGATCAGCTTACTGTCAGTCGTCTACAAGGTACTTACCAAGGTAATCGCTAACAGAATTTCTGCAACCTTAGATTTCAGTCAACCTAAAGAACAAACAGGGTTCCGTAAAGGTTATTCAACAATGGACCATATTCACACCATCAATCAGGTAATAGAAAAGTGCGTTGAGTATACTGAACCCCTACATATAGCCTTCATAGATTATGAGAAAGCATTTGACTCGGTCGAACCCTAGCAGTCATTCAGGCATTACGGAACCAGGGGGTAAATGAGCATTATATAAGAATACTAGAGGATAGCTACAATGGGTCCACAGCTACTATCATCCTCCATAAGGGGAGCAGTAAAATACCTATAAGGAAGGGCGTCAGACAAGGAGACACAATCTATCTAATGTTATTCACAGCATGTTTACAAGAAATATTCAGAACGTTGGATTGGGAACAGGTGGGAGTAAGGGTTATGGAAAATAACTCAGTAACCTCAGATTTGCGGATGACGTTGCCTTGCTAAGTAACTCGGGGGACGAATTGCAAAGCATGCTTTCCGCACTGGGCGAACAGAGTAGAACCGTGGGCCTGAAAATTAATATGCAGAAAACTAAAGTAATGATCAATAACCTCGGGACAGCACCGCAGTTTGAGATAGATGGCGAGGCAGTGGAAGTGGTAAGCGAATATATATACTTAGGCCAAGTTGTGACCCCAGATCCCAACCATGAGGCGGAGATAATTAGAAGGATCAGAATGGGGTGGGCTGCATATGGCAGACATTCTCAGATAATGAATAGCAGCCTACCATTATCGCTGAAGAAAGTGTATGAAAGCTGCATCTTACCGGCACTCACCTACGGGGCAGAAACTTGGAGGCTCACTAAGAGGGTTCAACTTAAATTGAGAACGACTCAGCGGGCAATGGAGCGGAAAATGATAGGTGTAACATTAAGGGACAAGAAGAGAGCGGAGTGGGTCAGGGAGCAAACTGGTGTTAAAGACATATTAGTAGAAATTAATAAGAAGAAATGGACGTGGGCAGGGCATGTAATGCGAAGGCAAGATAACCGCTGGTCATTAAGAGTAACAGAGTGGATCCCTAGAGAAGGCAAGCGTTGCAGGGGGCGCCAGAAAGTTAGGTGGGCAGATGAGATCAAGAAGTTTGCGGGGATAAATTGGTCACAGTTGGCACAGGACCGAGGTAATTGGACAATAATGGGAGAGGCCTTTGCCCTGCAGTGGGCGTAGATAGGCTGGTAATGATGAATGATGAATGGTGTATCCGATCAAGCTTAAATAGAGAAAATAGGATTTTAAAACCAGCTAACCAGTTGCCGCTACGGTGTTAAAAGAAAAAGAAATGGCGCCAGTGAACTCATTACAATACCAAGATGTGTTAAAAAAAGAATAAATGTAGAAAGAAAGAAAACGCCCGCCTTCGCTTCAGCAGGGCCGCTCGGAAGAAAGTCCAGGGATGCACCGTCACTGACGAAAAACCGTCGCGCGACAGCACTCGCGGGGCGGGGGAGCCCACAATACGGAGAATTGAGAGGGGTGCGGAGGGGTCGCGGGGCGGAACAAGCTCTCGTGATTGGCCGGCGAGCACTACGTTCCTGCCTCCTTTTCGCCTTTCGGTCAAAATTCGTATGTGGCTGCGTGGCTGAGTGGCCCGTCCACATTTCACACCGGTGCTGTGCCTAGTTGAAGTTACGCGTAACTTTTTTGTAAAAACGTGCATCTTATGTCTCCGGAAAGTGCCAGCAGCAACATGTGAAGCTACGAAAGCTGTGGTAGAAGCAAGAACAGTGGTCCGGATTACAAGCATCTCGAAGTGACGACTCCTCTAGCGACGACACACCGTGGTGCTTGGGATTATTGGCACTTTGATGCGAGTAGATACGACGACTCTCGGAGGCGGCGGTATTTGGAATACGTGCGATGTGCTTCGACAATCGACTGGAATTGCAAAGACCCCTGCATGGCTTGGGCATGTATCGTGCGCGCGTACTCTTCGTGAGAGTGCTGCACCACGGAGACGTGCGCATTTCGTCACAGAATACCCTTCCAAGCCTCGCTGTACGAATGCATTGTCAACGGATCAAGGTTCAGCAAGGCAAGGAATCCAGCTAAGCATTGACTTTCTATTTTAATTCTCACGTTTTGCTGTTAAAATAGAAGAGGTTCAAGAAATATGTGTTCACTTATGTTTTAATGGCCCTAAATTTATAAGGAACGAATTTTCGAACGGTTACTGTCGGTGCTCGTTTAATATTTTTGTTTATCCGGGAGAATAAATTTGCTTTTATGAACAGGTTGAGCGCTACTGACGGAACTCGATGATGAAACAATGCATTCAGCAGGGCGAAATCAGATGAAAATTGCCCAAATGAGTCTAGCTAAATTTTGTAGCGCTACTTAGGTTTCCCCGAAGGAAGGAATTCTGTATGTCTTGTTAACAGCCATGCTGGTTTGTAATTACACGGCTATTAAAGAAAAAAGGCCTAGCGCGAGCACAGGCCACGCTATACGCTGGAGACGGCGTGGTCTCCGGCGTGTTCCTGCGTCACGTGCTAGCGCGCGCCTTGATCCACGCGTTTCCGCGTCCGGCTTCCAGCGCCCAGGGTCCGGCGCGCTCCAGCGTTTCCGCGTCCGGCGTATTTCAGCGTTAGGTAGTCCAATAATCAGGCATTCACTGGAAGCGGAGCTCCAGCGCCGCTGGGTTTTCTGATAGGGAACCTTGTTAATAACTGGTACGACAACTGAGGATGTACAGGAAACTGGTAATGATATTCTTCCCCGTCTTGCAACCTGGGCCAGGCAAAATTATCTACTAATAAACACGGACGAATCAAAGGGTATTCTTTTTAGGCAAAAAAAGAAAAATGTTTCGCCACTAACACTTACTATCGATACAAACAACATAGAATTGGTAACAACAATGAAGGTGTTGGGAGTCCACTTCAATTGCAACTTAACCTGGGATTAACATAACAACGATGTGCATCGGAAATTGGGCAGAAGTGTTGGCGTAATTAATAGAAATCGATACACACTTCCGGAACACATTAAACTCGTGTTGTATAATTCCATTATCTTGCCGCACTTCTCCTACTCCTTTTAAGTATGGGGTACCACAACACAAACAAATATGACCAAGGTATTGATCCTACACAAAAAGGCCTCAAGAATTATTGCAAATTTCCCCTATCACTATCACACAAAAGTGCTTTTCACTCAATTCCGTGTCGTTAATGTACTAAGTGTTTACAACTTCAGTTTGCTAAACGCCTTTTGTGTAGCTGTTACAAGCCGCAACTCATTCTTTAGTGGCATATCTAACCTAACAAAAAACACTGTGACGTACCACACGCATTTTCCGTCCTTATGGTACACGCCGACACACCGCAACAATTACAGTCACCAGTCATTATTGTATAACCTCCAGGTGTTGCTAATTAGAAGCGACACCATTTCCATTGATATATACCACCTTTCACCGAAAAAACAAAAAACACTCTTTGTTTCCTGAAAAAGACTTGTGCGTCAGTTTTTCTCGTTTTTTTGAGAAATTAGCAATTGTATAAAGTACCTATTGGTCACTGTTTTCCGATCTTTTATGTATACAGCCTTTTTTCAAAAAAAATTGATTCCACTTGTTAAAAAAAAAGTTATTCTATATAGTGCTTATTATACCCATATTATAGCAATTGTATACTTATTACCATTCCCGTTTCCGCTAAGTATATGGCCTTGACTGTGATTTGATTAGATTATTATGTCTTCCGTTTAATTCTGTTTTGTGTGTGTATGCGTGTGTGTGTGTGTGTGTACTGTGTGTGTGCACCGGTTTGCGTGTGTGTGTGTCTTCTCGTTTAATCCACAAGATGTGTGATGAAATCATATCGCACACGGTCGTGATATCTGCTGTAGCCGGAAACAGGGGCAGCCGCCTCGTCAAGTCGCTTGTAACAGTGGCTTTTTGCGGTTGTGCCCTCGTTTTGTAAAGAAAGGGAAATAAACGATTTGATTTGATTTGATTTGATTTGAACTACGTAGACTGAGCCATGATATGTTGCCTCGAAATATACGTTCTAACTTTATTTCTTCTGAATACAAAAGACAATTGTGGGAGATTGGCAATATTTTAACAAAACTGGTAGTATGCATGCACGGACAACTTTACATTATATTCATGGTTGTACAAACAAGTGACCCTGATGGGTTGTGGGACTACAGATTATGAAAAATATTTGTTGGTACTTTCGGCCGAGGGTCCAGAAAGAACTTCAGACGCAAGGTAGGGTATCAGAATGAAAAACAAGAAATTAAAGTTTTGTTACCCGAGAACCGATTGGTAAAGGTTGCTTCGATTTGTTTCGGTTCCGGTTTCGGGCGAAAATTAGTGCTCCGTTTCGGTTTTAGGATCGGTTCCGGTTCGACACCCAGATCACAACTACCTCCCATCCCGTGGAATAAATGACTATTGCGTGTTCGCTGTAAAGTTGACTGCGAAACAAAAACTACAAATGTGTGATGGAATTTCTGCAATTTGTCCTGCAACATGAGGAAACCTGCATTACATATCAGACCCCGGACACATGCTACATGCAGTTGCTCACGCAAAGATATACAATGTAACGACACGTTGTGGCGGTCTCCGCCCGCATTTCGTGCGCCCTACAACCAAGTGCGCGCTGTTTTAGCGATACCAATCCAGGGGTGTTCCGAATGCTTACATGTGTTTGAAAAGCACAGTAAGTCTTGTAAACACCAGGTGCTTCTTTTTATTTCCCGGGCAAAAGCCCGACCGTTTTATTAATATTACTTACCTGACGGTTGCAGCACAAAATGTTTGGGTTATGCGCAGAGTCTTACTGATAATTAAAGAAGTAAAAACCATCTCGTTTCGTAGGCCAACAACTTCCCTTCATGTGCCAGTAGACAGAAACCACGCATGGTACCACATGTAATTATCTTTTTTCACAAGGGCACTGGATAAATGGAACAGTAAAATTCTCAGTAAAAACCTTTGACCCCCTGAAGATTGAGTCCGTATCTGAACAAAGAATATCCAGTAACATCGAATAATGTCGAGTTAGGTAGGCTTTAACCGAAATCAGAATGACAGCACTGACGAAACATATAATGCCGCCGCACCTTCAGATATTATGGAAACGATCAGTTAGTATCGACTCGATCTTCTGGTTGTTACTTCTCGTACTGACATTTTATCGCCTCTAAAACACTAATAAAAATCGCGGTGTCATTCCTAAGTATATATAGTGGTTTACACCTACAGATATCAGTAGAGGCAGACAGTGCGATTTGTTCGTGGATAAAGCGGATTATAGCGCCAAGCCCTGTATACAAGCTTAACCACCGATCTTGATCCAGCCACATTATTGGTATCGTGCTCAATTGCTAAGATTTCGCTCAATTAACAAACATACTGATTAGAAACCTCCTCGACAATCATCCGGTGCCTATACTAATGGTACTTCTTTGGAATATAGCCCCATCCTGCATGTCGGTAACACTCATGCTCCGGTATCACGTAAAAAATGTAATACGATATTTTGAGCGTACGTCAAGGTTATAAGAAACTGTTTTACGATATCCTTGCATAAGAATAACTAGAATTGTATCGCCTCCTGCCAAAGCCCATAGCCACGGAGGCCTATAATTTGCTTTTGTCTTCTATTTTGGCGGTTGCCGCTTACTAGCAGCTGGCGGTTTCCCTTGTTCAAAAGATTGCGCGACACAGAAGCTGACGGCTAGCACCGCCTGTTCGCTCTCCACAGAAGACCCACTACGCAAGAAATGATTTTACGCCAGGAATGTTTTTCCTGGAGTGGTATCAAAACCAATAGTTTATATCACGCCTTGAGCTAGTCCATGAGATTTTACGTATTTCATTATGATAAAAAGTTACGTACGCGCAACAGCTGGCGCGGGGAGGCATGAAACGTCAGGGGCACGCCAAGTAAAATCAATGAGAGTGAGCCCAGTGAAGACGACGAAAAATGCGAAAATCCCTAACGCGATGTCACGGAGACGTGCTGTGCAGCGCCGGCGATGCTCGCGCTCAGCGCCAACAGGTCACAGTGAAGAAAAACGCACGCCATTGTGCTTACATCCTGCGAACTATCGGCGGAATCTTGCGAAGTCCTAGCGGATCTCCGAACGAGCAGCAAGTGCTGCACACATACCTCCACATCGCCCAGATAAATCAGTTTGCATTTGCAGAGCGGTATGATTACGGAGATTAGACAAAAAAATGCATCCCTCCTTCTACCTCGACCATGCTTGAAACTCTATAGAAAGCTTTGAAAATACCCGCTTTGTGTATATGGTAAGATGATGCCATGTGCTTCCACACACTTTTGTGTTGGTTCGTTTCAGGTTAGACTTGATTTGGGAATGCTCAGCGTTTGTTTTCACTTGACGAAGAGGGAAATTGATTTTGGCAGGCCAGCAACAAAGTGCGCGAGGTAGATTATTCAAGCGTAAGAAAGGCTTGCACCTGGTGACAATCAACCTGTTACCGTTCTTTACATTAAATGGAAAGAAATTAGTTCTTTTTAATGCAGATATTGAGCTGTGTCCTGAAGTGCGACCGAATCGTGCAGCGCACGTAGGTGGGCACTCACTAGTGTGTGAGCTGTCTGTTTTTTGGGTGGGCCTTCACCGTATGGTCAGACGTTGTGTAGCCACGAGTGAATTCTCACAATGCTGTAAGAATTAGGCCACGTCGCCGAAATTTTGTGTAAGCATTTGGCGCCCACGAAGTAATTTTTGTGTCAGTGGTGTCACTGGGCTTAGTTTTTTTCCTGGAATCAACAGCGGGAACAATGGGGATACAGTTGCCAATGATTAAGCGACGTGGTGAATAATTAGCAGCCCATTTTCCACCAGCTGCAAATGCGACGGGGGTGACTTCCTTCTGCGCAACGTGTATTTTCACCATGGTACCTCTCGCTACCTCCATCTTGATCGGAGCTGCTCATTCTTTAAGCTGCCCGGGTTCTTTAAGGAGATCATCAATCATCTTTTCTATTGTGGAACTTGCCGTGTAATTTTTAAGGTGACAGATGTCATGCACAAAATATCTCCTGGCAATCCTGCAAAAACGTACACCGTTCCCTCAAAGACATCATTAAAGTTGCCCGACTGAATCCTTATAACGGAGTCCTCCGCCGTTCCTATAACTTGAATTGCATGGCACTTTTAGGCGTGGGTGTTAAGCGACATTGTCTCAGCTGATGGGGAGAGATAACGCACTGGCACATTACTCACGCATAGTACTCGAACATGTCACTGGTACCCGGCATTTAAGATAAAATTTCGCGCGCTCATCGTTTGAGTCACGGCTAGACCGATGATGTAGAAAATAGAACTCAAGTCATGGCATCCCCGTAGCTCTGAGGATTGCAAACAACTTAGAAAACCTGCATTCGCTTCTCTTCTTCCTTACCGTAACATCACTGCAACTCGCCGCACAAAGGACTTCACTGTTTCACGAGGACTTCACCGCGCGGCGATTCCCTAGAAATTCACCTCTAGAGTTATAACTGCTGGCTAAGCGGGAAGACATCGGTCTCTTCTCTGCATGTACCCTTCATGGGTCACTGAAGGAATATAATGAGGCATGTCATTTTGCCTCGAGCCGCCCAAAAGACATTCAACTCTAACATTCTTCTCTACCCCTTTCTCCAGGGGCATCTGCAGCCATGCCATTGAAAAAACTGTAGGGTTTAGTCGGAGCCCACTCCAGAAAAACTGCATGGCAAGAAATAATCATTTGGCCTTTCATGGTTGTTATCGTTCTTATTTTGTTGTGAACGTATTTTTGGCGTTCTGCGCATGGTCAAATTCATATATACTTGATCGCTTTGTTGTTTCTAAGCTCCTGTTATACTGGGCCGCCAACCTTTCGAAGAGAATTCCAGAGTAGTCCATGTGACTACAGCTAGAACTTCATTGTTTTCCGTGGTACATATCTCCATTCCAGCGTTTTGTCAACAGAATCTAGTGTCCTAAAGTGCACTAACCGATCTTATTTTGTTGCATGTGTGGCGTGTGCTTCTAGTAGTGTTATTTTTTATACAGCGTGACGATGTATATCTGGATTTCTCTTTATACCTTTTAGCCCGTATCCTTCCCATTTTTTGCCACTCCGAAGGTTCTTTCGTTTTTTTAAACTATGTAATATGTGTAGACAATGCTTTTGGGTAAGCTCTATTTAATTAGCACAAACACGAACTGACCCGACGGATATAATTCAAATATCGTCACCTTTGGGGTAAGATAGGTCGCGTGTCTTTAAAGAGCCACATTCTTCACCTTAGAATGTCGCTAAACGCCTGTACATTTACAGTGCATGTGCCAGAAGCGAGTTTTGTGTAGCATATAAAATGGGTCTAGGTTTTTACTGTAAAATTGTTGCCTTCGCTCAAATCGCATGTGTACGTGATTTTTAATTTACTGGTTGCCTAATGAATATATGTTTATGCTATAGTCGAATTTGCGCCCGAGTGTTAAAGGTTAGAAGGGGTAAATAACGCCAGAAGATTTTTCCACAGGCAATGGGATTTTTTTTTATTGTCATGGTAGTATCCTTGCCTGGTAAGTGGAGTAAATTTATTATTGTAAAATTTTTATTGGAAAAAAAAACACCGAATAGATTCTCATTGCTTTTTTGTAAACAGCAATGGCCAAACCTTAAGGCATAAATACCGATCTCTCGAAAGCCGGGATGCAACTTTGGCATATAAAAAGTGGACGCAATTTTGAATATCAATAGTCGGTTTCGGATTTCATTCAGCCCAGAACTGTCACCCAGGTAGAGCGAACAGCCACCAATCCGACCATAACAAGAGGTTGACAAACAGCTTCTTATGAATTAAATCATTTGAATGATGTGTATAAAACACGGAACAAAATTTGTTGCGGAGATTGGGGAAAACTTACGGTTTTAAAAATGCCGGTATGCCAGTCCTCTCGTAGCCTAATTCGACGTACTTTTCCTTGATATTGCAAATTCTAGACAAAGCCGCTTGATTCTTCGGCTTCTCAACATGCTGGATGAACGGAGAAATGGCTATACCTGACAGGGACAGGTACAGTCATACCTTAGAGAATGATTTGTGTGAATACTTTACATCGCCATAACATAGCTGAACGAAAAATAGCTTCATAAATAGGGGAATAAACTCGTAAGGAATGTCACAATTTGCCCGCAGAACATCGGGCCATTTGAAACCCGCTGCCAGTACGGTAACTGGTAGTATAAAAAGTGTGAAACACTCTCGGTAATAAAGGAGCCTAATTGAAAGTGAAAAAAAAAACGCGTTATTTGAAGCGTGCAAATCGGATTCCAAGAACCCGGCTAATGGACAATACAAGGGGGCCGAGCGATCAAAACTGAGTCGCTGATAACAATTGTGGATAACGATGATGTTCCTGAGGGGTCACTTTAGATTATCTATACCTAGCGAGGTGCTCTGATCATGCTCAAAATGCTCTTGCAAAGATATAATTCACCAGCCTGAAATAACTGTTCAGGAACATTGGACCAAGGCGCTAATTGCGCATTGTGGCGCGATACACGAGGTACGCTGAAGGACTACGCAGTAGCGGAAGTTGGAGAGGCAGCAAAGAACATACTGAGTAGAATAAAAAAAAACTACACGGAAGAAAGAGGACCGAGGCAGTCGCTACAAAACTGTTTAATACCAAAAACAGCATCGTACATTTATATATTCATCCAGACATGCACATCGGGCGCGCTAACAGGCGGCGGCAAGGAATTGATCCTAAAACCTCACCTCAGCAGTGAACCATAACACGAAGTATAATAAAAAAACTACTTATTTCTATCTAATGCTATGCGCCTGCAGCAGTTCATGGGCCTTGTGATTTCTGCTTTGTCCCAGTATTTTGTTATCGGGATATCGTGGGTCACACGTTGTGCAGGAATGGCAATAGACCTTATGCAAAAGTGCCGCCATCTCCTGGAAAAAAACAAAACGAGCACGCGACGCCATGTTGGGGGATGGCGGTCGCGGGATTGCTTGGTACGTAAGTTATGAGGGGCTGTCTGGGCTTGGCGATCCTTTTATATTCAAATATAAATGCAGCAAAATGAGCGACAAATGTTCTTTGGACCTCGCTGTGTTGCCCACATTTTCGAGCGACTTCGTAAATACGCATTATGCATCGATAAAGCGGTCAGGGAAGGCACCGGCAGGGAAGCTTTTGGAGGCTGTCGTGTGTCTTCTTTTGTTGGTTCGCTTCCTGCGGGTTTCTCATTAGGTCATTCCTGAAACGCTCCGAGCCAATGCGGGTTGGCTGAGGTTCAAATGGGGGAGGTGGCGGGACACTCCACGATATACCTATACCCTAAGGATCCTCTGGGACGTAGAGAAAACCTGAAAAAAAAATAAAATAAATTCCATTATTGGCATTTTTTAACACCGGAGCTCTTGTAGGTGGCCGTAATGTGTACGGCGGAACGCGTGTGGTGTGTAACGCGTTAAACATTGCCAATATATTACCAATAAATTGGCAATGAATAAATAAATTACCAATAAATTGCCTAACACTGGTGAGTGCGTTGCTCACGGCGACCTCCGAGCGTCCCCAGCACACGCAAATGCTTTAGCAAAAAAAGAGCGAGTAAATGCCGATCCATTGTGAGCTCCTGCCTCGCGGCGACCGCTGAGCGTCCCTTGCTCGCACCCTGGAGACCAAAACTGTGTGCACAGTACCGCTTACAAAATTCCCCTCGAAAAATATGATCTTGGGAAAATAGGCCACGGTCGCACAGCAGGCAATGAGTGGTAAATGGCCGATACACGGGTTACTACGTACGTTTTTCGGGCTACTCATGGCGCTACGTGAAGGTTGCTACTCCGGCGGATGCCTTATTTGCTTTAACGTTTGGCAAACGAAAGAATGCGTAGTACTTCCATAATATCCCACCGAAGGTCCAGAATAAAAAGAAAACACGGGCGCGCAAAGCAGAAAGGGCAGACTTAAAACTTATCCCACACGATAAAGTACGAGCTGACCGATCCAGTGCGCCCTGACTACACTACATTTTGAGCCACTTTGCAACGCGGCTAGCGGTGGTTCGTGGATTTTTTGTTATGTTTTTATTGATTATATTTATTATGTTCAGGAGACCTACCGCAAAAGCTATGACCTTCAACATGCTTGCGTTTTATGCGCTGAAACTTTTTTCGCGAAAAATGCACCTCGCGTACAGATCCCACCAACAAATTTGCATCATATTTTCTGGAAAAAAAAGTTCGATCATTAGGCGAGTAAATACGGTAAATACACCGTTCAAGTACAATTACTACACCAAAGAAAAGAGGAAAACTATATCAAGTAATTTTTTAACCTCCTCTAATAAAGTGGATTCCAGTTTTCTATACTAAACACAGCGCCCTCATAAGTTTGGTTTATGTACCGCATCAGTTTAGGTTCTTGAGTTCTTTGGTTGAAAATATAAAAAACGTCTTTGCCTAAATATGCAGAACCAAGCAACACGGAATGTTCCTTGTATTGTGTAGTTTTAACTAAATAAACTTTGCTGCCTAGCCGGTATTGATAGCTCATGTATATTTCTGTGGTTTCACACCTTTGGAGGTTTTTGGCGACTGTCCATTGGGACGTGGTATTTGTGTCACGTAAGGTGTTATGCCCCCATTGTCAGGTGTTACCGGCTCGTAGACACAGACACGTTATTTTTACTACTTTTAAGAAACCTCCCCTTCGTCACAAATTTTTAGTATCGGCGTTCTCGAACCTTTCCAGAAGATATTTTCACTTTCCTCCCAATTCTTCATTGCATCTATCCACCTACATTCACAACCTAATGTGGCAATAAAACAAGAACGATGTGTCAGGCAGCTGGACTATCCAAGATCGTTTACTGTAGCAAAAGAAACCACCATTCTTTAAAAAAATATCCACCTTCTTCTAACATCTCAACCGTACAGCATAGCATTAGTGATGCTGCTATAAGATATAAGAATTTCGCAAAGGGTTAGTTCCCTCTTAAAAGAAAAAAAAATATTTAGTGCACCAAAAAGGCGACGACTGTAGCAATAACAAATGCCTAAACAACATCGTACTTTCCAAAAACGTTATCTGGCAACGTTTCTCTACACCCATAAATTGTATTCTTTTGGTAAAAAACAAAGAACTGAATTGAATTTACATTTCTACTAAACAAATAGTTACGTGTTTTGCCAATTCACTTCATGGCAGCGTTTGTACGCTATGTGACAATATTATTTTTTGTAATAAGTTTGTAGTAGCCTTTTTTTGTACTCTAAAGAGTCTATTGCCACTGAACAAAGCAAAATACAGAAGCAGTTTATTACCCCGTAGAAAAAAAAATTGTACTAATATGTGAATAGGCTCTCGCCCCCATACGTGAAATTTACATTGCTGGGCATTTTGAGGAAGCATTCTGGTCACCTGATAAAATCATGAAATCAACAAATATCAATATCTACTCGGACACAACACTTCACTGGAAAATATCTCTAGTTTCCAAAGTCTTCTATCAGAGCGCTTTCTTAAGGAAACCACAGCTGGACCTAGCCGTCACTGCGTTTACTGCGAAACAACCAGTTATATATAGACGATATTTGCACAGGCAAATCAAGTACAAATCTACATCCAAAGTCGTATCAGGTTCGATGAAATGCACAGACGACGTCTTTTTTCTTTGCTTATTTCAGGTATTTACATTATGCAATGCATATTTTCGAACAATCAGGTATTCACTGCTAATTGTGTAAGGTACCCTCCTATTTGTAGCATTACAGACTCAGTTATACTTCGCAATCATGCGCCTAAATCATATAAAAGGTTGCTAGATTACTTGCTGATCCTATCGACAGGAAAATATGACTTGTTATGTGTCGAATTTGCAAATATCCGCAAAAAGCCCTCTTGACGAACATCAGGCTTACTCCTTAGTTCTCTGGGTAGCGTTAGGCCTCTGTTTTCCCACGAGCTACCTAGTAGTGACTGGTGCTCTGTTTGCCATCATAGCGTGTAATTCCGTCGTATCGATAGCCGTACCACAGGAAAACATAAACTCATGGAGAAGGCTTTTGTGGTACAATACCCTTATTTCCTTTCTATCATTTTGGAACCAGGCCTGCACACGCAATGTAATCCAAGTTTTCTTGAGGATCGTGAAGATGGACTTTACAGCCATCGGGTTGCCGCTGGCAACAGTCTTCCAGGCATCAAAGATCCCAGAGCGCGTTTGAAAGGGAAAGGTGCGCCAAATTAGGGACAGTTTAACTGGAATAACGACTGCCACAGTGAGGACAACAGTTGGAAGAGGGAACAAAGTGAATGGAAGTGAACATCTCGTGTTTTTTGTGTAGCTTACTTCTGCCCGAAAGTTCCACCGAAGGAGAAAACACTTTCTGCCCGGAAAATCTGGCTCATTCTTTTTTTCTGATGTAGCGGAAAATGCGTTTAGAGGTTCCTTCAGTCGCTGAGCTGGACAAGGAATATAGAATAACTGAGATGGGCGAACATTAGGGTGTTGCCAGCCATGAGGCATTCCAAACGGCTCCAATCCTCTAGGATGAAGGACCTAGTTAGTTACTAGTCATTGGATGTTCATGGCGGAAACGGCTCCTTGAAATCATTCGACTTCAGGAGGCATTCTATGCTAGGTTACGTAGTGTAGAGACGAATAGCAAAAAATAAAATAAACCAGACGAAATGGCCGCAGCTCAGGAGGGGTTTTCCTTACACGAGGCATTCGACAACGATAGCTTACCGCCAGCACCACTAATAGCCTACAGTCAGCTCAGCGAAAAGAGCTCCCACACAAAAAATAAACCACATTAGAATAGTACCAAAACAACCAGACGAACAAGTCAATGAACATATTGATTCATCACCCACTTTTGCCATCTCTCCTAATACACGACAGCAGGACGAAACAGCGACGCAAGGCGGAGAAGGCAGAGGAGAGCACTTATAATTTTTTACGCTAGGCCGCACATAAAACTGCCCCTAATAATTCTTCCACAACACGAAGCGCTCAAGGAATTCCAAGCTTTAGCTTTCAAAACCCATGGTTAGTCTTAGGAGTGCCCGGAAATTGTAGGTTCGCAAAAGGACAGTGCCTGCTCAAACCATTCCTGTACTATGGGGTTTTCGGGCAATCACAATATTATTTTATGACTTGAAGAACACAAATATCAAATTTATGTTACTTCGCTTTGCAGTAGATGTGTGACCAAATACCATCATGAATGGGCTGAGTTGCGTGCGAATGTCATCGAAGTACGAGAGTATACGGCTGTCTGCACCAAATCAATGCCCGTTTTCCTTCCCCCGCCCACGTCTCATGCGTTTCCCCTCCTTTCTGTCGTGTCACAGTAAAAACGAAGGAGCTTTGCTAAAGTCAGTACATTTTTCCGCTATTCCACTGATAGCGGTATTTATTGGAACCTTTGGTTGCCGTTGAATTGAACGCACTCATGACGTCAAGGTTCGCGCTAGCTCTGTTTCTATTTTTGATTGAAAGTATTCCTTTTCAAGCGTATTTTCTCATGCTATCGGGAATTACAAGGATAGCACGGTGAGTATCAGTTGGACACTAAAGTTTCCCATTAGGCGTCTTCAAGATTTCCTCAATCCTAAGAATGTCGCATGTATGGAGTATGTTTCCACAGTTAGTGTTTTTGGAAGCGTTATGGATATCTAAACATGAAATTCGATATACAGTTTAACGTTCGGCTAGATGACTGAATTGTGCGCCAGACAGACAGACTTAAAGAGAGAGAGAGGGCCACGTGCGGCATATTTTGTTTTTAGGTAGCCAAAGAAAGTCAAGTCTACTTAAAATGAACCATTGTTTTATTGCAGGTATTTGGAACAGCAACCTATACCATTTCAGCAACGGCATTCACAAACAATCTTCTGCCTTAGTTACCCAAGGCAGCCAAAACAATAGTTAAAACACAAAATCTGCCATTATGCAGAGGTTTTACGTTGGAAATTTATTAGACGAAGTTGTGCAAACTTTTGAGATATATTAGTTCCTTATAAAATTAGCGCTGTCTGAGAACCGATTAGGTACCGCCAAAGCACTTTCTCATAGGTTCCGTGAATAGAAATTCAGCGAACTAATATATTTAGCATCGGCAGTGTTACCACGCACTAAAATATTGCGCTATAGTCTTCAATTTTTCCTGTAACCAAATGCTACCCCCCACGGCTACATAGAAACAGTCACGTATCCAGCCTAGTTCCGACTTTTAAGCTTCTTCTGTAGAAAAACATTCTGCGATGGCTGCTTCCGCATAAGGAAGCTATTGGAGTTTCACGGTTTTGAGAAACTTTATAAAATCAGGAAAACGTTATAAAAGCAGGAGTCATAATGAAACTTTTTTTTTCAATTTCATGCAGTCCTCTCGGTAACAACGAGTAGGAACAGGACAATGATTCCCAGGTGCAAGCAGAACATGGATGATGGACCGTGTAGGGCACTGCATCGACGCTGGTACTTTAACTTCACATGGGAGTGTGCTTGGAATTTTTCTACGGTGGCTGTTTGGGAAACAGAAACAACTTTCTGTCCGCTACAGGATTGTAACCGCCGATGCAAGGTAAGATGTACAATAAAACCCAAAAGAACAGTCTACAACAAATTCATTTACGCCCCTCCTATTAATGCTTTTCTGTTTCACGGCGCGCGTCAAGCACTCGCCGTGGAGATTAAATATTTAACCGCGATGTCAGGACTTTCTTCCCATAGTATTTCTAGAAGTAGGCGCGACAACTCTAAGGAAACAAGGATTACCCAAATTACCCATCGTTGCCCTTTTCCGGGTTAGCGTGATGAATTTATGCGGGAAGTAAAGGGACCTAAAGGCTATCCTCAAAACTTCAGCCGTATTTTGTTCTCCGTGTCTGGTATAAAATAGGATAAAACATTTTGACGAATTACAGCTCTGCGGATATGCGGTGGTTTTTGCAAATGAAAGTTCGAAATTTCATTCAAGGTTAAATATTTCTAACAAACTATCTGGATTTGTACCAATTTTCGATTTCTTGATTTCGCATTCGTTACCTACGTGTTAGATATTCTTAACGTTGTCGCTAACGACGCGACAAATAACGCCAAATGAATGCATTCCAAGCCCAATTTGCCAGGTAATTTAATTTTGCCTTGAAACGTTACCCCCGACACAATGTGAAGCGTGTGCGTGTCTGCTTACCTCCCTCGCTGTCAGCTTAGCATGAAACATATTATGACGGAGGTCATCAGAAACCATTGGGAGAAGCACGAAAAAACACGTAGCATCAAGTGTCGGTTTTCCTACGTGGTTGTCTTTCGGCGCCTTTTGCATTATTTTACGGCTCCAGTGCAGTAGCCGGATCCTTACGGAGAAGCCGACAAGTGCCACTCATCACGACATTAAAACAGGAATTATACTTTCGTCCCTTCGCGGCGCTTGAAGCTAAAGGCGCAGTATAGCGGTGTGAGAATTAGTCCGTCGCCTCCAATGTCCTTTCAACGGCGAAGCAGTATTTTAAACCTCATAGTTTTATTTCGGTTGAGTCCGCTTTAATGGACAATGCTCCTGGACGTTTCTTCGTCCACCGCTGAGCAGCTTTTCACTAGAATTAATCCCCTCACGAACACTGATGCCTGCTTAACAATATCTGCGGTCGGATAAGAGCGCCGGCAGCGTTTTTATCAGGTTACTGCAGATAATAAAACACAAGCGTGAATGGGCGTAAAACGATTCACAGCTGGCACCATCGAAATTGTACGCACCGCAATTACCACCTCAAAGTCCACCTTCCGGAGTAATCTTTCCATCTTGCAGAGCAATATTAGCGGTTGGAACGCTTGCATGAGATCATAATTATTCTTCAGCTGGGAAGGATTCCCTCACGGTAGTTTCGTTTTTGTGTGTTTACCTAAGCCCGCGCCCATCACGGGTTGCTGCTTGAGACGTGCACTTCTTGGGCCTGCAATTAAGGGAAAGGCTAGCGCAGTTTGGGGTTATGTTGCTACCGTTAGTACGCGCGTTGTGCTGATTCGCCATCTAAACCTGGAAGTCTCGCGGCTCAATGCGCGACGTCAGCTGTACTCCGTAATTGAGCGGTTTGTATCTGTGTTGGCATGTTACCGATACAGTAAGATGCGTGCGACGGGGAAGCAAAAATAACCGCCATATGTTTGTCTGCCGAAATAAGGCTCGAGGTCATTTATTTATTTATTTATTTATTTATTTCCAGTGCCTACATCGCCATTGGGCATTGTTGTAGGGGGGTTACAGTAGAAAATAGAATACAAACAGCAAAATTGTAACCGAACTAAAATCATGCATAACATTATACATGAGAAATCTAAACACTTGTAGTACAGCATTGTAACAACAGTAGAAAACAGAAGATTATACAACGAAAGCAGTAATTATACATATAAAAAATGAACAACTGCGAGAAGTACAAAGTCAACGTTAAATATTTGGGCTATTTCAGCAACTCAAAATACTGCTTCAATGGCTGTTAGGAAATTAGAATCAGAGAATATTAGTATTTTTAGCGCATTCCAGTTGCTATTAGAGTTTGGAAAGAAAGAGTATTTAAGGACATTCAATCGACAGGTATATTCTCTAATTTTATATAAGTGATGTTTCCGTTCGGACATATAACTAGGCGTCTTTAAATAACGCTCTTTATTTATTCAACTCTTACCATGATATTTATTATAAAGAAATTTAAGTCTTTGAACTTTTCATCGTCCACAAAGGGTTTCCATCCCAGGGCCTGAAGAATTCCAGAAGACCATATTCTGAAATCGTAATTACCTGTTACAAACCTGGCAGCCCTTTGTTGCACCCTCTCCAACTTTTCTTTCGGGACATTCGTAAAAGGGTCCCAAGAAACACAACCATACTCTAGAACTGGGCGCACATTTGGAATATACAGTTTCCTTGAGTGTTTGCGGCGCGTCGCGGAAATTTCTTTGTAAAAAATGAATTAGGCGCGAAGCCTTGGCTGTGATTAAATCTAAGTGACTGGTTTAATCTAGTGTTGCCGTGAATGTTACACCGAGATACTTTACTTGATTTACCTTTTGTACTACGCAGGAATTTAAGTAATAAGACCTTGATATTACCTTTTTTTTGTTAGTAAATTGCACATGAAAACATTTAGTTAGGTTTAAAATCATTTGCCACTGAGCACACCCAGACACAATCTTATCGAGGTCAGACTGCAGTACTGTGGTGTCATCAACACACTTGACTGGGCAATACAAAACGCAATCATCAGCATAAAGCCTCACTGTACATTTAAAACCCAGTGTAAAATCATTGATAAAAATAAAAAAAAGAAGCGGCCCCAGAACCGAACCCTGTGGCACCCCGGACAGTACATCAGCTGTTGATGAAGACACACCATTTATCACAACACATTGCTTACGGCCGCTGAGATAATCCTTAATTCAGTCTATGAGGGTTTTAGGAATACCAAGAAACCACAACTTATGCAGCAAAACACCGTGGGGGACGACATCGAAAGCTTTTTTGAAGTCCAAAAATACAGCGTCCTATCGAATGCCCTTATCGAATGATGAAGCTATGTCATGTACGAATTCTGTTAGCTGTGTAACACAAGAAAGGCCTGCGCGAAAGCGCTGTTGAGACGGAGTGAAAAAATTATTATCTTGAAGGTGTTTTATAAGCAAGAATAAATCATGTGTTCCAGTGTATTGCAACAAAGGGAGTTAGCCATACCGGTCTATAGTTAGGTACTTTATCACAGTCGCTTTAACAAATCATTGAGTTACATTGAGATACTTGAGTTACATTGAGATAGTTAAGTTACATTGAGTTTTCAACTTCCTCTGGAACGCACGCTTGGAGGAAATAGAACGGGAATAGCAGAAGCGTCAGCCCGAAAGAAAGCGCGAATGTGCACCAAACAAGGAAAAGCCGATGGTGCTTCCGCAGCCACCTCAAGTTCGCGCTCGTCGAGTAGCTAGTAAATCCTCCTGGATTAACACAACTAACCAGCTGTGGCGGCGGCGTGAGCCAATATTACTCGTTTATCTTAAAGTGCTTTGAGAGCAACCTTTTTACTGTGTGCCAATTTGACACCCCGCAAATCATCGGTTGCTGGTTTATTTGTGGACGCACTGCGAAGGGAGGTAGAGGTGCACCCGCAGTGATAGATATCCCGGTGCTACTTATGGCATGTCCGCGGAGTTGGCGGGAAGTTAAAATGTGGACGTCAAACGGCCCAGTGCGACTTCACCGGTGTCCTCAGTGGCCAAGAGGCACGGGTTTGGGTCTTACAAATACCGTAGGATGCCTTTGACGTGATAGGGAAACAGGAAGCTTCATGTATGTCCTCTAGAATAAAGGCCTGGTCCTTATAAAAAGTTTCATTCAGATCATTTGCTAGGAAGTAAGCTCGATCACAAATTCCAGAGAAAGGTATTTTGTTTCGGATACTCCGTGAACTGCGCCCCTGTTCGCAAGTGGACCTTCTTTAAAGTGCTGAAAGGCGCTAATATGTTAGCACGCTTGACATAGTATTATAAGCAGTTAAAGGTACATGTGGCCGCCACTGTAGTCACACGATGCCGGGTGCAGCCAAGGACACCTATGGGGCAGGGACGTCACCAAGCGAGCTTTACTGCGTTCCACAGACTTTATTTAAACCACGGCTGCGTATTTGAGATGAAGAGTGCGAAGTCTACCGACTTTTTCGCACTGGTTTACGTTCTCTTTTTAATAAATGCAGGTTGTGTTGTACTTCTTACAGTAATTGCCATAATAACAGGTAACTGCGTGGCTGTCTTTCGCAATTTATTGATGTGACCCTACTAAACTTCAGCTACAGAGGGCGCTGATAATTTAGGATGTGCAATAGGTTTCAGTGAAACCGAAGAGGTTATAACCATAGCGTCGCCATTCGCGTTTAAATAACCTGGATCGTTCCGTTCCATTTTTTTTTTGCAGTTTACGAAGACCAGATTTAATAGTCCTGCATGATGCTAGGATAAGAGAAAAGCACAAAATGCTCGGAATGTTGTTCTGCCGACGATCATGATACTCTCCAAAGCTGTTAGTACATGGTCATGCAACACTTGCAACATTGTAATACTTGTTTTTTTTTTAAGATACTCAGTGCTGTTACATCGATCTCATTTTGTTGAGTCGGGCTAGCTCTCTGTTAACTAAAAAAAACAAAATGAAAATCGTGTTATATGATGCAGCAAGATGAACATTTTCGGGGAGTTTTAGCCCTGTAGAAAGAATATAGGGTTTCATTTATTTCTGGCCCAAATCCTTGTTGTAAACATGTTTCTGGTTTCTTGTTACTAACTTCCTGAATGATGACTCTTGGAGATTTTTGTATAGCAATACCTGGTAATCTCGTTCTAGGAAAAAACCGTGAATTATTTGCAGATAAGCGCATTATCGACAGAAGCAAAATTTCGCGAATTTGCAACAACATGTCAAGTTCTTTGCAAAAAAAAGGCTTAAGAAGATGTGTTTGTTAAACAAATCCTCATTTATTACCTCAAAAATTGCATATCTTTATTTATAAAACCTAAACCTAAAGGTTTTTATATTTCAAGGTTTACAAAACACTTCCATTAAAGGTTAAGTTTGATTTAAAAACTTATGGGTTGTCCTAGCTACAAAAGCAGTTTTCCGGGGATTGCCTGCGCCCCATAAAATTTTTTCTTCACTAAAGCAACCCGCGCCCTCCATTGGGTTGTCCCCCACACGACACACCTCTATCTTCCAGTACACTGTACCTGTACACTGTATGTGCCACAGGATTTCTTGAGGAAGTTGATAGGCGTCTAGACTCAGACCTGACGTTCGGGGAAAACATCGGCTTTGTAGTAGGCACGGCTAAGGAAGAAAAAATAGAGGGGCTTCGCGCGGGCAACATCGCGCGAATAGGGTGAAACGTCCGCGGCGGAGAAATGTTCGCTCCACTCTCTGTCAGGACTTCGAGATATCCGCAGTTTGATAGACAATAATTCAAAATAAAGGGCAACAAATGCACGGGGCGTATAGAAAATTGTTCGGTGCCGCGAAAACTTTCGAATTAGCCGATTTTTTGAGGTATGCGAGGTTGAGTTAACGAGGTATTACTTTAGTTGTTTTTCGTACGACGCCTTCGGATAATCCCCATTAATAAAGACAATCGTCGGGATGCCAGGAGTGTTTGAAGGAGTGCGTGCTTTGCAACCGGTGGTGTAGTGGGACCTATGAACGGTTCTGTATTCCTCTAAATATTAGTTCCCTTGAACTCCGTGAAGAAATAAGACCTAGGAAGTTTGTCACAGTCAACGGAGTGCACGAAACAACACACCTCTCTTTGTAATTTCAAATTGTGCTTACCTTCTAGCCAATGAGCTGAAGGAATCCCGGTACAGCTCGAGCTTTATTCTAGCTGACAAATATGGAGCTTTGAGTTTCTCTTTTGTGTAGTAGACATCTGACCCTTTTTATAGCACACCAACCCCATCCGTTCGGCACTGGGGAAAACAGTCAGGTCGCATCGGGTCGTTGGTCGTCTATGTTTAAACCTTCGGCCAGCACCACGAACATGTCATAACCTATAACGGCAGGTGCCCAGCACCTCTCCCTAAACTTCCAGACCACCGAGAAATACCGACAGCCAGTTTTGTTCCCTCTAAATTGAAAGACACAGTAAAAGGCCGCTGAAAAATCTGCTTTATATGAATATGTATTATTGGCTGGCGCCCGATTTCCAAGCGGAAAAGCTGCTGTTCACACAGGACTAATTTCAGTAGAACGAATTCTTGGGTACTCGATGAGCTGGAACTTCGGAACCAGCTGCGCTTTTCAGTTGTTTTTCCGCCAATCGGGGTTTTCCCGCACACACACAGGGGCTTAAGGCTGCGGATTTGTTTCTCAAAGTTAACTAGATTGATCAATGTAGCCAGCGTAGGTTACAGAGAACGTCAAAATTAAAACTAAAAAAACACAGAGTGATTGTTCGGTAGGCAGTATTTGTAAGTGTTGCTCACGGGTGGTTAGATACATGCGGGAAATAATGTTGGCATTAGAAAAAAATTAAAGACCTTTTACACACACATTCGCTGTAGCCTTTTCGAGTCGCACACTAAAAAAGTATTGGAAATGCATCCTAAGGGCCCTGTACAAAACCCAATCTCAAGCAAAGTTTGCAAGCCTTATCAACAAAGCAAACTGTGGTCATAAGAAAAGAAAGTAATACAAATTTGAGGGAAACAATGTACCATGAACTTGCGTAATACACAACTGATGCCCCCTTCAGGGTATTTGTTATTGTGGTAAGTAGAAATAAAACAGCAGCTAAATTTCTCGCTCACGCGCTGCTTTGAAAACGGAACAACGGTTGGTAGGTTTTCGTCCCACTCCAAATCTTTGCCCAGAAGCCTTCCCCAGCAACCTTCCTGTTCCTGCATATGCCCGTATTTGTTATCTTCACAACAGCTATTTGTTTATTCGAGTTGCCAGCGTACAGTTTCCTTGATACTTGTCGCGCAGTACTAATTTTATTGTTTTAATACCAGACGCCTCAGTAAGGCTTTTTTGTGGAGTTATTGACGTTTCTGTTATCCGCCTGTGTACCACGTTCTTAGATTTCTTTATGAAAAAATCGCAAACTCGGGTTTTGATATAATAATTGTCGCTGTATAAATTCTCAAATTCTGCTTCTGCACGCAGTGATGTGGAATAGACAGATATTATGCATGGTTCGCTTTGTTGAAATTTTCACCTTGTTTTTTTTTACAAAAGGGTAACGATGGCTTTGTAAAATACACACCACTCAGGCAAATGCTGGCAGTGTCTAAACAAAAGCTAACTCGCAAGTGCAACAAATGCCACTACCTCCAGGATAGCGGACCTAGAGCTGATTCCATTGTATGATCTTTCAAACCTTGCAGGCGGGACGTCAACACGATTTCGTACAAGCACCCTAAATATTCTTCAATGTCAGAACCGAGCCCAAATACCATAAATACAAACAGAGAACGCGAAGTAATTTTTAAATAGTAATATTAGGTCTATATTCAACATGCTTTCTCAGCCGATGCACTGACCAGAATGCCGCGTCTCATTTCATTGAAGCAAATGTTTCATCAGCACCAAATATTGGAATAATACGAATCGCCAACGTTAATGGGGCACATAAAAATAAAAAATGGCGATTATTCTATTCAATATGCTATGCGCAACTTACACTAGGTTTTTATAATACAACAAGCGGAACATGGGTGAAACAGAAACTGTGTCTAGGAAATTGTGGCACGAAATTCACGAAACGTTTTGCACCTCATAAAAAAAACAAGCTCGCGATTCCACATAAAAAAAGCAACAGAGACTCCCCTACTGCATTTCCGACCTACCAGAAGAAACTGCGCATATATGATCTACAGAAATATTACAACCAAGACATCGTCTAGCAAATCACGCGCATCAGTGTAAGAAAACGTTCCAAGCTACCGCTTTATTATGTAAAAAGTAGCGACATTCCATAAAAATCGTATGCTGTCTGGCCAGTTTCACAAGAATCAGAAGTATCCAATACTCTGGAAATATCAAGAGAACTTAACATAATGCACTTTTCTATGATGGTGGTATTGACGACCGTAATGCATCCCAAATGCTGAAATTCTTGCTCAGTAATTATTTTCCTTGTAAATCAATTAAAATGCATTATTTTGATGTACAAACGTAATAGTTTAAAATACTTGAATTGAGCGTCCCTTGGCATATGTACTAAATTTCCTCACATAAATAATGTGTACAAATCACGCACAAACGAATTGTAGAGGGAAATTAAAACATATTCCGGGGAGTAATTGAAGGCGGTTGTTCACATTGCTTAGTCGCATGCTTTTGCACATGTGGAACGTTTTCGCTCGGATAGCAGTGACACTTCTAATTTGTGCCATCAAGCCAGTTTTCCCGAGGTACTGCTTTGAAATAAGTACACTTCATATATGGCGCATTGCTCACAATGACGGCGCCCGCCACGCTAACGAAAAAAACAGCCACATTGATGTTGTCATCCTAAGCACAACGTTACGTCAAAGTGTATATTTGTGTATCAAAATAGGGTTCTTTTACGATCAAAATACGATAAAAATACCGACATCTTAATTTATGAGATTAGAAGAAATAAATGGGTGAACTTCGCCAATTATGCCATTTACGCAATTTAGGGTGTACGCGGCTTGCCCTTTGAGTACTCGGGCAAACCGTTTTCAATATTAAGCACCACGCGAGTTCTACCACACTTATAATTATTTAGAGGGCATACGAAACCTTCGCCCACAAGTTATGAAATCACAATACTAATTCGAAGCAATTTGCCTGCGCTTGAATGCAGATATAAGAGAAAAAACTTAACAGCCTACCCTCTCCAGAAGCCATTATAAAGGCGCCGTCTCCTCCTGCGGCAGTGGTCAAACCTTATTACTCACTGCGCAGTATAGAAGCGTGGAACCCGATTCCAGGATATGACCTTGCAATCAATATACATTATATACGGGATAGTTTCGGAGAAAATTACATCGTGCAATACGATTCCTGCGGCGTATTCGGCGTACGTATGGCTCACATAAAGAAGTGCGGCGTTCCGTGAACTAGCCCAGCTGAACAAGGACATCAGCAGCGCCTGTTAGCTTTGCATTCTGTTTACATAAGATAGATCCAAGCTTCCGAGGAATACAACTTTCCGAAAGTGTAGCAATACAACTTCCTGCTTCAGAAGGATTACCCCTGTGTGGGTAATCAGAAGATTTAAACAAGCGAATTTCGAGAAGAAAATTTTCATTTGGGAGAGCCTTAGTAATACGGCGTGTAGAAGCACAGGCACAGCGAAAACAAACGTTTTTACTCTCATTTCCTACTTGTTTGGAAAAATTAAGATCCTCGATAACATACTATTCGCTACTAATCTATCAAATGCGGAAACGTCGCAACTAACCGCATGAGGCAGGGCCAAATATTAGGCAGGGTATGCCTGCCAAAAAATGTTCATGTATTCTCTACGGCACGGCGGCAGTGGGCAGTCCTCTTAAAAAAATCAATGTGTGTAGATATCGCCTCGACATCTTTACTAGGGTTACTGTTTAGTAATATGCAACCAATATTTGACACAAAGCAAAAGGCAGTATGTTGAGAGGCGTATGAAATCAAATTTTGCGTTTCAAGAATTGAAAACATAAAAAAGCGGCGATTTTGGAAATATAACAAAAAGATCCATGTTTCTAAGGAAAAACCCAGCCTTTGTTGTATGTTCCCGCAACACCTCGGACGACTTCCAAAAACACTTAAGGCTACTCACGTGCTTTGGAATGTGAAATCTTTCGCGCTTATCCTGGCGATGCGTTTCTGCTGCTGCGGGGGTTTACATTTATGTTACAGGAAGCTACCATATTAGAAAATTCGCAAGTTCTGAGTGTGGAGTTCCCAATCAACTTTGCGCTTGGCAGATGCTCACACAAATGGTTTAGCCAATTCAAATGACTGTACGGCAAATAAAATAAATACTCTGGAGTGCATTGAATGCAAAAGCAATGTGTATTCTTTTTATGAAAGTTACTGCTGAATATGGCACATATGTTACTTGCTGAGTTAATATACATTTAACTGGTCTATCCTTCACAGTGGGCACGGTAGTGGCGTTGAATGCAGCCGTACATTCCAAGGGCTAATTCAGAAATTTTCTTATAGCTCGAATAGCCACAGGCTGACACACAATCACCACGCAGAATTTCAAGACATAGGTCACTGAGTACGACGGTGGCCTTTATAGGTTTAAATTCTCCTACGAAAGCAGACTTTTACTGATACTTTCGCGGTCCTATCCCGTAAGTGCGCTTATGTACGCCAAAAGTTTTTACCGTTAGCTTTCAAAGAACCATATCACCTGTAAACCCTCACGGAGCGCCTTGTATCGCCTCGTTTTGATCTACAGAACCTGTATGACGGGGAAAAAATTGTGCCAAAAGTTAGACCAAAGTGAAATGCAGGTTAAACCGGTCTTGTACGCTACGGACGAAACACCCAGTGAGAGTCAAAAAGCAAAACAGTGTTTGTAGAATGATCACGCTTGTTTAAGAAAGCCCTATTGCTGAACACTTTATTTTTCTAATAATGTAACCAGTGTTTACGGCCGCAGTGTTGTTTGGCAACTGTTTTGTAGTAGCGTTACCTTAACACATGGGAATCGATATATGTCCCGTGTCGCTTTTTTTCAACACAGAGAGGTTCAAACGGAGGAATTCAACTTACCCAACCTATCTTCACCGAAATATAACGCCATCGCATATACTCAATGCGTAACAAGCCAGAAGGTATTAAACATTGATGGATGAGATCTGCTTCGGATAATAAAATGTTTTCATATGAACAACTGCAAGACGACTTTTTCCATTTGGCCATGGCTGGATTTGTTATTCCGGATGGGTGCCTTCCGGCAAGCGGTAAATTAACAGTTGTATTGGAATTAAATATTACTTTCACAATATTCACTTTAGAAGAATTTGGAGGGATCTCTGGTCTTTGGCTGGAATAGAAAAGGTTCTCGTCGGTATGGTATATGTTAGATGCGATAAATCAAAATCCCGACGGCATGAAAGGCAGTTAAGCTCGTTAGGAGCAATACCTTTGAACAAAGTTGTTCAGGGCATATATTCGTAGCCGTGTACAAATAAAAGATCCACGACAAAAAAAAAGAACGATCATACAGCAAAACTAAAACGAGAAAACAAAAAAAGAAAGCTTGCCAAATAAAGAGTGCGGAAGAAATGAAGCTTAGTTTACTAGTATATTCTATTTGTTTTTTCTTTCGAGTGCCCTTAGCAAGTCCCGTTAACAAGCCTTCGATTGAAGAGGATATAGCTCCTATATTTCGGAACGGTGATAAACCAAACACCGTGATTACTTCAGTTACGGAAGTCCTGTATCGCAAAGCAGCGAAGTGTCCGCTAGAGCGTTAAATGTGAGGGTAAACAAAGGACACATAAAAAGATCCAAGAAGCGATTTGAGGGAGCACTGATTCACTATAGGCACATTTTTTTTCATTATCTTAAGGACTCAGGACAATGTGCAGTAGTCAATATAATTTTCAGTGCACCGAAGAATCTTAAAATCATTGGTCTTGTGGAAAGTAAGCTGCACTGCGCGTACTTCGCGCCCTCTCTGAACGTTAAAGCACATGAAGGCATTCTTACCACTCCGCTGCAGCGCGCTGTACAAGTTTTCCTTAAAGACGAGATCCCTTTATTGGCGGAGCTCCATAAGAGCTGAGGCTGCCGGCGTCTCCAGTCGTCATCACCGTTTCATGTACTCAGGGTACTAAAACACCAGGACACTATTTTCAATGGCCTCGCACTAGAACGTGTCATCTCCGTGGGCACAAACGCGTACTAAAAGAAGACATCGGGACACTCGTATTCGAACGCCTCGCGGTGAAACGCTTCGTGCTTTAAAATCACGAGACATTTAGAGCAAGGTGGTATACCATGGCGGCACTATCCGGCGAGGTAGTGGGTGCTGAGGGAGCTCCCCGCCGCAGTGCCATCACGACCTGTCGGGTGGAGGTAGCAAAGAGTCGGCAATAAACAGGAGAGGTCACGCAGAGAGCATGACTTCCAATTTCATGTCTGGCCGATCTGCGCATTCTGGACCGTTGTCACCCCTTGCATAGCATAGCTGTTGTTGTTGCGGCGCTGTGGGGTGGGCCGCACGCATTTGCCACTATCTGGCGGCCCAAACGCGAAATGTACTGTCTGTCCCCTCGCAAAAATCACGCTGGCCTTCGAAGTTTGGGGGGGGGGGGGGTCTCGGCTGTGTTTTTTGGTGGCGCTGAGTTCATGATGACCGCCTGATCATCAGCTTGGGCCTGGGAAGGGCTGTATTTTGTTTCGACGCCTTTACAGTGGCGCGAGCCGTAACCGGGGAGTGCGTGGCGGTGTACGATACAGTACCAAAAGGAAAAGCTCTCCTGCAACGAGCTCGAAGCAGCTCAGTGCCGCGTGTCTGGTTCGCCAGCATATCACTGGAGCCGGCAACGAGGAGTTGTAGGCTGCGTGCACTGTCAATACTACCGCCTCGGGGGTGTTGCTTCACTCGACGGCTACCTCCGCTTGCACGAACGTTGTCACTCTAGGAAGGCTGCCTTGCGGCAGGCTGTGGCTGGGTGACCATGCTTGTTACCCTTAACAAGAAACAACACCATTGATTTCACGTTCGATAGCGCTTTAATATATTTGCAGTGCAGTGCCTTAGCCACCTAACCATCATTCTGGGTAGCATGGGCGAAGCTAAATTCTGTATGATAAACAACAGTCACCCTTTGTAATAACCACAACCGGGGAATCGGAAAAACAGCAAAAACAGCGAATGGCTACTTCCCGACATGTTTTCATTCTGATCGCCACCTCCATTTCAAAGCACATGTGGATTCGTCTTCGTCTGGGCAGACGCCGAAACTAATTTGAAATAGCTTTAAACAATAGATTTTTGACATTCTAGCCCAAGCGAGAAATTAAATACATTTGTATTTAATCGCCAGTTTTGATATTGCGAACAAGTGACCTCATACCGTTACTCCTCTTCGCAAGATGCAATGCATTGGCAATGAAAGGACAATCCGGAAGAGCGCAATTGGAAGCTGTGACAGCCGTCACTCTATTTTTGATGAGCCGCACCGTATGATCAATAGATCATCTACAGATGATGAGCCACGTCGTATGGGAGGGCATCGGAGCAATTTTGACAACCTGGGGATTTTAAATGTACGCCGGAATCTGAAACACACGGGTGCTTTTGCTTTTTCCTTCATCAGAAGAGCTGCCGCCGTTGCCGGATATGGAACCGTATTTTTGAGCTCAGACGCACAACACCTCAGTCTTCCAGACACCGCGGCGGGTCCCTCGGTTGGCGAAAGCAAATGCAGCAAAATAAATAGAAAAAATCCAACCTAATCTAAGGCAGAAAACAAATGACGAACTTGAAAAAAAACCTTGCTAAGAAAGTCACTTGAGATACACATAGCACATTCACAAACATGTTCAGCTACTTAAAAGCTAACAGTGCGCGCAAAATGTTGGAACGACAAAACTCCGGCCAACAGGTCAAGGGGGGGGGGGGGGACCGAAATCTGGTGATAAGATGAGTTCTGCGCCAACAGATAAAGAAAATATGCCCTCCCGCGTTGTGACTTGCATGTGCTGAATTTCGTGTAGTCACAATATTGCTCGTTCGTAGAATCTGCGAAAATATAATGAGGTTCACTACACTTTTGACTTTGTAGGTGGTGCAAACTTTCGCGAAAAGGCATCGTTGAAACGGAAAGGGGCAGTCTTCTGTCCCACATTGGACGCAAACAAGTTTCCTAACTCTTGTGGGGAACGGAGCACTCTATTCCTTACTCTCTTCCTGGAATATAATGTACTCAGAGTAGATTAGAATATACTTAGAATATACTGGAATGAAATACTCAGCGCTCTCTATTCTATTTCTGGAGCATTCTAGGTAGGTATTTCGTAATGATGCGGTCCTTCTTTGCGAATTTCGCACTGCCGTGAAGGCAACCTTACGCGATGAGTTTTACAAAACGATGATGATGAAAGCAAATGCCCATGAAGCGCCACAACAAAAAAAACTTGGTCCCTCGCGTTGTAAAGCTGACGTCAATCCGAGCGCGGCATCCCCCCACAGACGCGGACGTTTAGATTTCAGAATTTGACTCTTACTGAGGTTGAATGGGTGAAAGTTTTGCGCCTGAACTCTCTTTTTCTTAAAAAGGAGCTTCGATTTTTTGGAATACATTGCTTTTCGAACATGAAATTTATTCGTCCTTCCAGTCGACAAAATGAGATCGAGGAATAAAAAAATCAATTACTTTATGTGCCATCCACTCTTTTTTGTTATTTGGTTTGCTATAACAAGGGAAATTTGCTGAATCTTACAGAGGCGCACGGTTCGTTTGTGATGGCTGGTGGTCTTGCGTAACCGATATTTGGTGAAGGGAGCAAGGCGATGACCCCAGTTATCATATCATGTATAGAATGGGGCCATCCCCGGGACTTTCATTGCATAATGTTTAAGCGCTGCGCAATTCGTGCACTCTAGTAAAAATTCATGCTTCCTAGAGCTTTTAAATCGCCTGTCCTCTAGTGCTCATCCTCCTAGAAGTTTTCTTACTCCCTGGGGTAAGGAGGTTTCGTTTACGTCCTCAACCAAGGGTGTTGTTAGAAGATCAAAAAGTAGTACTTAGTGAGACTTCCGAAATGCCTGCGGGAATTTGAGGAGGTTAGATTGGAGTACTTTTTACTTCCTCAAAGATTTTTTTATGTGATGTTTATTTATATTTCAGGTGGATGAGTAGTTATAAATTTTGGATTTCTTGGGGTTTATTTACATTACTAGGGCGGCGTTTTTAGTACACATTAGGCGCTGGTGAAGGGCTTTCCGAAAAGAAATTTCGTAGCGGCATTACATTATAAATTTCTCGACAGTGAATGCAAAAAACACGTATGTTTTATGTGTAAATACTCCCAAAAAATTTTGTACCCTCAAAACAAACGACCCCTGCCCGGGGGCGCGGCAACAACCCTGGCTGCTTTTCGAGATTGAGCGGCGGTACATGACGTCTTATTCGGAAGTGCCGGCGCTGAGGTGACCGCTCGTCCTGACGATCTCATTCTGTTCCCGTTCAGATACGGGCCAGAAGGTCCACTGGTGAGTAGAAGGATTACACAATTTTTCCTTAAAATATTAGAGCCTGAGGAAGCATAAACACAACAAGTTCGCTCGCGGTGAGCTTTAGAAAAGGGTTCTTCCCAACGGCCCAGGGCCGCATGCTGTTTCTCGGGCGCAAGGAAGTGCAAATATTGGTTTCCCACTCTCATTACCAGCGCTAGTCAGAATTCCTGGCACAACTTTTGAACACACCATCATCCCCTTCCTCGAATGTTGAACTTCGTTTTTACATTCGGGTAGCCGGCAACAAGCTCTGTGCAGCGGCCTGTGATATGCGCAGGCAGATGCTAGCGATGCGGCCACCGCGTCGCGTGGAGGTGCTGTGCCGGGTCACTGCTCGGCCGGTCAGCAGGATGTGGCTTTGCTGCACATACGCAGTTTCAGAATTGGTTTGACCCCCCCCCAAAGGTAGAGCAACACAAGCGCAGCACGCTGGTACCAGCCGAGCTGGACCCGATCACGATAGCTAGTGGGTAGTGATGACTCACCACTCACGGAAAACTTTCACAAGGTTAAACAGTTCTCTATGACCGGGTTGCAAGTTTCTTCGCAGCACCCAGTATCTATTTACAACCTTGATTTGCAAGCTATGCTGTCTGACGGTGCCGTGGCACATAGCCTTTCTGGTTTGGGCAATCCCGATGGGATTGACTTGGAGCATAAACTCGGTTCTGTGAATCATCATCAGGAAGGAGGGGCCAATCGTCACTCGCCCAATCCGACGCACCGTTCAAGAGCAAGCCCCGAAAGCTCTGTGACTAACCTTGAAGATTGCGTCCCACTGAGTGGTGACGATTTTCGGCCATAGACTTTAGGGATCCAATTATACTTGGCAAACAGTTAATGAGTCTACCGGCGGACAACCCTAGTAAGGTTCCTGTCGCCGGGCGAAAGAAGATAATGGGACTGTTATTCGATATGCAAGACATTATTGAGCGCCTGAAGAATAATCTTGCTCAGGAGGACGGTCGCATTGAAGAATAGCAAGTGCAGCTTGTTGAAGTAAGGTCTCAGTTCGAGCCCCCTCTGTACCTAAAGGCACATTTGTGTCCCAGCGTCGATGCCGACTTTTGTTGAACCAGTCGGGAGGCAGGGAATTGGGGTTGTGCCACGCATGCAAATCCTGCTCGCTCCGAAGGCATGCAGCGGACCCCAGCTGGCGCCTTTGCCCTTCAGCAATTGAATACTGTCGGCCCAAATGCACACCTGGCATTTTCGAGCAACCCTAACCATGAGTTCGGCTGTGTCCCGTTTAGCCCTCTTCTAGCGCGGTGCCAGACACAATCACATTACTTAAATCTACCTTTGGCAATGACCCTTACGGTACCGGAGCACAGCAAGTGAAGCTTATTACGTCACGCTCGGGCCTCACCGTCGTCTCTGCCGACCAAGAGTCCATCGACAACCTCGAGAAGGCCATTGCTTCAAACGTGCAAATAAAAACTGCGCTCAAGGTTTTCCGTCCAACCCCTCCTCCCTCGTTTTCCCTAATCCAAAATCTCCAGTGTGGACCCTAGCAGTCTCCATGGAATCCTGCGTACAAATATCAATGCGAGCAACAAGCTTGCCGTTCCCTAAGATGGCTTCCGTCGTCCGACATATTTCAGAGATCATGTGTAGAACAATGTGCACATCATCGAGGTATTATCTCCTGTGTATGCATGACTTAAAAATCAGTACCCACTCCCCATGAGCTGGACCTCGGGCACAGTAAGGAAAACTTGTACGTCGCCGCCTGCCAGAAGTGCTGTTCTTAAGGCCTTGCGTCCGCCCGCTGTCCTAACGATCGCAACACGTGCCCATAATGTGCCGAGGAGCACTGAGCAGCTGGCTGCAATCTTGAAACCAAGAATAACGTGTTGTGCAGGGAGTGTCGTGCGGCTGGGAAGAAAGATTAGCTCTTTACTTTTAATGCACCGTGCTGCGAAGTCTTGAGTGCGCGCATTGTTTGACTCCGAGCGACGTCAATCTACGAGGAAATTACGCCGGTTTCCCCACTGTCTGCTTGGTTTTTCTGAAAAATGGCATCGCTCAAGTTGTTACAGGCTAATCTTGATTACATCCGAGCAGCGACAGCACATGTCGTCTCATATATTGAAGCCCAACAAATCCACTTTTCATTTGGTTTGGACCCGTACGTTCGAAGGAAACTAGTCCCGGAGATTCATCCCCGGTGGATTAACCCTTACTCTCACCGGTTCCCAATCTGATGTTCTTAACACTTCTTGTAAACATGAGGTGAATAACATTGGACAGATTGTGTCTCCTTGCCTGACGACCTCCCTTATCGATATTTTACTGCTCTCCTTATAAAGAATGATGGTAGCTGTGGACCCATTGTAACTATCATCTAGTATTTCTACATAGTTCTCGTTACCACCCGGGTTCCTTAAAGCCCGAATGACTGCTGAGGTTTCGACTGAATCAAATTCTTTCTCATAATTTATGAAGGCTATATGTAGGGGTTCAGTATACTCTTCGCACTTCTCTATCACCTGATTGGTCATGTGAATCAGGTCTATTGTTGAATAGCCATTACGAAACCCGGCTTGTTCTTTAGGTTGACAGAAATCTAATGTGGCCGAAATTTTTTTAGCGATTACCTTGTTAAGTTCCTTGTAGACGACTGACAGTAAGCTGATCGGCCTGTGATTTTTCGAGTCCTTTATGTCTCTTTTCTTATGGATTATGACTTGTGGTACACTCCCAGTCATTAGGCATTGTGTGTACAGATTTGCCACTTCTACTAGCACAATTTGCACGCCATCCTTCAAGAGGTGTGCTGTCATCTGATCTTCACCAAGTGCTTTGCCTCATTCCATTTCAATCGAAGAATTCCTTACTTCTGTCGTTACTGGTGGGATGCCTATCTCCCCTGAACTACTTTCTCGTTCGGCATTATCCCGGATGTCCAGGCTACTGTACACATCCCTAGAGAACACTACGGTTACTACGACTATTTTATTCCTTTTTGTAATTACAAATTCAACGTTCTGTTTGGTTCAAAATAAGGTGAGAGACATTCTCCTCCGCCTCGTGGTGTCGACCATTGTTAGGTCCTGTGAAGGCCATTCACTTGGCAGGGCAATTGAAAAGTTCCTACAACCGCGTTGGGCATTCGTGCATGTTCTTCAACATTTTAGTTCTATCCACATCCTAAACTAGCTTCTGTTTCGAAGCCGGGTTGTAGGGGCACCGCTTGGTTGTGGCCTGCTGGGCTGCGAACATAGCACGTCTCAAAGTCTTGCGGTGGTGTAAGCAAGAAAGCACGGAACGCTTAGACGAGTTCACAACATTCGAACAAGCAAAATGAAGCCGGAAGCCTGCCAGCTGGAAGCGTATAGCCACGAGATGACATTGGTATCTACTGCTCACAAAAAAGGTGCATCCGAAAATCCAAGATGATCCCCGACTTTTTCAAAAAACTTTTTAAGAAACGTAATCTCCTAGATTCGAGTAAATAATTCTCAGCGAGGTATGGGCAGGTCGATTGACGAGGTCCTGGGCATCAGGTTGATTCAGCTCATTCACTGCGTACCTGCAACAGGGGATGAACACCTAAGATGCACAAGGAATACATACCAAATGGTTTCCACACCAGTTATCTTGGCCTAATAAAACCAGATGTGTGCCTAGCGGATATGTGCATGCATGCATATGCACACTTTTGCGTGTGTGTACTTAAATTTGTTAAATGTACACGAACCGTGCAACCATAACAAACATTCTGACCTACCCTTTCTATTTGCTCATATACTATGCCCCATTTAAACTTTTTGGCCTAGTTAGCCTCAAATCAAATAAGCTTTATATGATGGCATTCCGAAGATGGTCCACTCCTTTTATGTGAATTTCCTTTCATTCGTTGAATCCTCTGGTAGACACTGGTGCATTTTTTTATAACTTGCAGCATCCTCACCCTTCACGAAACCCTGTCACCTTACTTCTCCCCTTTTCTCCCCTGCTAAGTGATCGAACAAACATTAAAAATGTTTTGTTCAAGCATTCTGTATTACTAGTTAGTAATTTGGGGATTTCAATAAATCATCAATGAATATTCCTTCCGTCATTTGCCCAACCCCTCTCGCACAAGCTTTCATACCATTCATATTCTTTTTATGAAAAGTATCAAACAGAGGACGTACGCTCAGGACTGGCTGCAAGCAAATTTATTAAATAAAATTTTAATCTGTGCTTTTACGAAGACTTCTCTATTTTGTGTGTGCAATGCCTTTGGCGTCATGTCCCCATAGTATTGAATGGTGGAGGCAGCCGTGTCAGATATTCCCTACCGCCTTGAATCTGCATCGTTGTTTTGCATGATGGATGGGATCAAATTTCCTATCCATTTGCATCTTTGCATGTAAGAAGTTGCTTTATACCCGTACCACACGTACACGAAAAATGTGAATAAGTGCTTAAAACCCGACGTTTTAAAGCGATTAATTCGCTCCAAGACGGTAAAATCTCTTTTGATTCGCCATAGTGTCAATTTTTGGTTTCAGAAGTTCCACACAACCCATTTCTCTTCACCAACCCATCAAATCTGCCTGCTTTATACACAATGAACCTAAACTGAAGATACCATATACAACTTAGATTCAACGTGAAAATGTTTTGTGCCTGCATATCGTCAAAGTTCAGATAAAGTAAACTCAAATAGGGGAAAAATGCAGGAACTCTTGGTAAAACGTTTTAGTTTTTTTAAAACTCGCTTACCGCGTGCAGGCAAAGGCTGCTGTTCAAGCGTTTTCTAAATACGGTTATCATCATTTGTTTATAAAACATTGTTTATCGTTACGTTTTTTTTTTCATAAAAAACATTATGAGTGTTTCTAACGCAATTTTTAATGAAGGTTAACAGTTTGACATACTTCTGCCTTGTTGGAAAGTTACTAAAACTGAGACCTAAATATGCTCGAAGCAATAAATAGACAAAACTCGACGTTTCGAAGTCCGCTCGGCTTCTTCAGGGGTGACTTCGGCCGACGCTGCAGATGCGCCTTATAGTCTTTTACTTTTGCTGGCCTCGCACAAACGCCGCCGCTGCGGCACGTAATCCATGTGTGTACACCGAAGGGAGAGTGCACCGAAGGGAGAGGGATATGCCACGAATCAAGGAAAAGCCGCTTCCTCCTGTTCGTTTCCTTTCGAGGATGGCCGTTCCGGAGAAGTCAGTTTTGTGGTCGGCCATTTCACAGTGTTCGGCAACTGCGCTGCGTTCTCGATTCTGTTCCCGCATGTCGTACGTTTGTTGCCTAATCCTCTCCTGAAATAAGAATTTCTGAAATATAAGTGAATTTCTCTGTTTGGTCATTATTACCATCACGCCTAACACATTCGTTGCCTTTGCGTTTTCGCGTGTAGCACAAACCTCCAAAATATTGTCATTCGGTTTTTGAGGGCTTAATCACTCCTAATTGTTCAGCCAGATATTTTGAAAGGATGTTAGCGGGACGGTGAAGTTATATTGTCGAACTTCTGTTTGTGTAAGACATGATCCAGCTTGAACATACTCTTCCACGTCTTCCCGCTAACTATAGCAGTATTTAATTTGTGAACCCAGAAATTCGATAAAGAATCAGGCGATGTGTGTGATGGCCACAACAAAACAGCAGTGACCTAAAATTACGCTCAAAAGAATATCATTGTGAGCTGACGATGAGCAAAGATTAAAGTTTTATGCGCGCACACTTGCATTGATGTCAACATAATGTTTTTAAGGAAGAGTTTACCCGTATTATCCACAAGCTTATGTGTCAAATGTGGTTCTTGAGGTGCTTTTATGGTTGAGAAGGTAGTTGTGTACTTGTGGAAAACAAAACCAAACCCACATAAATATTCGTTTTATTTCGCTGCAACAACATGCTTAGCTTGTCTCAATATCCTTAATTTCGCACACTCGCCAATTCAGGAATTTGCTGTCAAGCTCCTTCCAAGTCGTCAGAAACCAACGTGGTCCGCTTAAAGCGGCAGTACTGCTCAGGGTATTCACGGCGAGCAAGTATCATACCATTCAGCGCCACAAGACTTGCCACTATGTAAGCAGTGGCTAAGCACGCTCCGTGTAATTGGAGACGCTTAACAGTAGGGAGGTTAGCGCACACTTTCAGAGAAAACCTTGCACGTGCCTGTTTTACCCACCTGGCATTAAGAGGTGTGATGACATTACGACCACAGCCGGCCTATTCAGTACCGTGTTAGGAAGCCGCAGTGCTTTGTCACGTGGGATCGCTCACCATTGGCACCTCAAGGCACAGGTGTGGCCGCGTGGTCGGAACTTACCTGTGAAGCAAACGAGATTGCTGCGCTAAATCACACGCAATACAATCTACTTGCTTGGAATTCGAACACCATATAGCACAATGACGCTTTTACAGTGGTTCCTATGACTAAGCTACGGGACCATGCAGGGTGAATCTGACAAAGCATGCATCAAGCAGAAACCTACCTCGCCATTTTGTACATTGCAGTACTGGTTGAATAGCGGCAGCTTGAACTGATAATCTGAGCCTTTCTTCAACCGCTCGAGCCATCTACTTTCCCCTTAGCCCCCACAAACATCTTACCACCGGAAAATGCATTCCCTCAGTTCGCATCAGCGATCTTAAATGCATGCGCATCTCACGAACTCAGAGTTCGCACTGGGTTACAGGTGCTTCTGATACCTTGTTTTTATGCTTTACGCAAAACGTTTTGGTTCATTTTAATTCCCGTAGTGTAAACCTGCTTCCGCACCATAGACCCCTCTCATTATTCACAACTGTGCCAGCTGCACACACATACAAGCTTAAACTCTATTGATGTATTATCAGCAAAGCATCTTCAACCAAAAGATGCACCGCAGTGTGATGTGAGGATTTATTGTACCTTCACGGACCTTACTAACCTTTACAAATTCTGCATGCTTACAAAATACACCCAGAGTCATCAAACCACAATAATGTATAGGCTTAGTTTTCGCTTGCCAATCGATTGCCGAAGGTTTTGTTAAAAAAGATGACGCCTCACCTCCCTGGTACCCATAGTAGACATCATCTTGACTATATTTCATTTAAGAACTCTTCAGAACGGGGCTTGGCGCCTCGTCCCTTTCTCTACATTTTGGTGCAAGAAAATCTGGACCAATGGACGTCCGGAGGTGAGCCACACTGAGCGAATTTATCCTTACCTTCAACCGCCTTCTCACATACGGGGAACAAGAATGAAGCCGCCGTTTCAGGAAATCCGTTGAGAAAGGTTGGGCAAGAGAAACATGACCAAACCAGATGCACCCATTCGTGCTCCACATTTCCTGACACACATTGAATGCGCCTTAACGGTTGCTTATCTGCCGGTATGATCATGCCGTCCTTTGCCCCCGTGAGTGAAAATCCCGTACCTATCGACGTCTGTGACAGCGGACTGGACCTTGGAGGCCCTATACGAAAGACGGTGGATCATCAGGGAGCAACACACAGATGTTATCGGCAGGGTTGAAGACTTTCTCCTCATCGAGAAACCACCTATACGTGATTTGAATGATCTTTTAAAGAGTTTGACTGACCAAAACGATTTCTTGCACAAGATTAACCGAAAAGTATAAAATACTGTGGGCATTGAAAAGCTGGAATCGTAGAGGTTTGACGCATTTTATTATGAAGGAAAGGTAATATCTGCAGAAGTTAAACTGGAAATTAGGATCACCCATTCCAGAATTACCCGACAAACTCTCATAGCGTCCGTCAAAGCCCGAATTTGGTCAAAGCTCCGAGAGCACCGAAAGGATGAAGATATAGACACGGAAAATGTGGAAACATGTTGAATGGTGCTGCGCCGTCGTTGTTTTTCCCAAACAAAATGTTTTTCCAGCGAGAACAACACTAGTCGACGCATGTTCTTAACGTGCTACAGCTGTCTAAAAATTTTGTGCCGCTCTTGTACCCGCCTGCCCGAGCTTTCCTCTACGTCATTTCTAAAATTAACTATAGGGTGAATAGAGTGAAACTTTTTTGCGGCGTTAAGCAGCGGCTCAAAGCACCAGATGGTTAAGAGGTGTCAGCTGTGCTTAGTCGCCCAAAAGTACACAAAATATTGAAAGTTCCTTTATTTCGTTGATTGTGAAGGGTTCTGTGTTGCAATATTTCTTCAGTTTTACCTAGTTTATTAGAACGGTTTGACTAGAATGTCCTAACATACGGCACAAATCTTACCTATCTGTCTTTTCGTTCATATTGCGAGCTTTTGACAATACCAATACATCCCGCAGGTTGTATGTCGTACGCCTATCGGCTTCCACATTTTCCCGTCTTCATTACGCGAAATGTTGTTATATAGCCTCTTCTAGAACCTGGTGTTTCAATTGTTTGGTAACGCCAGTTTGAATAGTTAGACTTGCATCATGTTACATTCATCTTGCGAGATCTCGAGCTACGGCACACTCCTTGACCCCCATGCCGCAACGGAGATACCGGGGACAGGGAGGAAGATCGTTTATTCACATATGTCATTGGAATACTGCAAGCCAAAACAGCTACGTGAGCTGAACCTCGGGGAGCACGCAAATTTTAGTGTCTTCCTTCAGGTCTTCAGGATCAGTTCTAAAACGTACATAATTGGAGTGGTCAGATGAAATGCCGTTGTTCTGTCGGGTTCTTGTTTTTAATGACTCGGTTTCGCGATTCCTATGCGTTTGTATACATATTGTAGATTTACTATTATGAAATAATTGTTCGCGTTACTCGTTGAAATTGCCCACCTTGAGGGCTGTCTAAAAGAGAGCAATAAATAAAGAAGGATTCCATAGCACCACAAATTTCTGCGGCAAATCATGAAAGTTGTCCAAAAATTACATGAGGCACTTTGTCTTATGAGATTTCAGGGCGAAACCCCGGCAGCACTCCTACAATAGGTTTTTTTTTCTCTCGACTGAGTCTGCGGTTTTCCGTGATTTCATGTACTCATCTTGTGGTACGAAATACTTCAACAGAAAAACTAGTGACACGACAAATCACACCTTTCTCAAAACACAAATTTTCCATGGCTGTCATGCAGCCGTTTTAGTAAGGTTGAATGTAAATTACGGTAGCGGGACACGCCCAGAGCTAACTTGCAACTTACCGGAAACACGCTGCGGTAGAGCGTTGTTAAACACCAGGTGAGAATGTTTTTAAACTAAATGAAATAGTACCCAGCAGCAGCAGCAGCAAGTTTACACACTAAACTTTTTAACACCCTAAAGGTGCTAAAAGGGTGCACTCAACATTTTGCACCCTTTTTGCACCTTTTAAGGACTAAACCATTGCTCCGGCACCCAATCATGAGGGTGCCACGTATTAAGGGGTGTAAATCTTAACATTTTTACACCCTTTAAGGTGCAAGGAGGGTGTACTGAACATTTTGCACCCTTTTTGCACCTTTCAAGCACCCAAATATTGCTCGGGCACCCCACCTCGAGGGTTCCAAAATTCAGGGGTGTAATCAACAGTTTCATAGGGTGCTACGACCGTTAAAGGGGTGCTAAAAAGTGTTTCTTCTCGATTGGGGTGTTACCACGGCACCTTATCGTTAGGGTGCCTAAAAGAACGGTGTGTGAATGCAAGCATGCAAAATTGCACAAAAACAGGCTGAATGTTTAAACCGCACATTGCACTATTTCACCGCCCGTTGAGAGAATAAATATGAACTCTCCACATAGACCAGGGGAAAGGCTCTAAAATTGCTGTTCGTAAATTGAACAAAACGTGCTGAATGTTAAATTCCACTCTGCACTAATCTACTTCTTCGAGTGTATCACAAGGTTTTGTTTCGATGTCTGGGTGCACGGTAAAGGAAAGGCTACAAAATGCCTCTTGTAGTCCTATAAATAAAACTTTTACGGCGAGGCATCGGTGTCCTCAACCGAAATCGAATTTACCTAAGAATTTGTTCCCGTATTATTATGCCCCGGGCAAAAATTCCAACAAGACTTTCTTGTTGGGCTCACAGCACGCCTGTGGGGCCAATACGAAGTTCTGTCGGCACTCTATCGTTCCAATAGCCTAGTCTTCCAACAGGGGAGTTTAACCTTGATGGCGTTTGTGGGGCCAATAACAAGCTCTGTCGGCACTCTATCGTCCCAACCAGCGTAGTCTTCCAACAGGGAGTTTAACCGTGATGGCGTTTACCGGCTCGCCAACACGATAAGTCAACGCCAACAGACGCCTTCGTTCGTAATCAGCGGCGCGAGCGCGCCCATCAGACAGAACCGACAGACGCCCTGAAGGTGGTTTTTAGGGCCTAACAGCAACGTCTATGTCTGGCATAGACGCTAGACGTCAACGTTTGTGTTCTGAATTTTCCCTTCAGTAAGTAACAGTCAGACGGACGATAACATAACTATGTGAAGATATGCTTTGGCTCATACACGGCAAGCGCAATCGTTTGTGGCTGCAGCCTCGGTTGCTCTTCGTCCACAACAAAACTGAATCGGCTGTACAGCTTTCTTCTTCGAGGGCGTGTATGCAGGGGTTCTATCTTCCTTTTTTGCGCAGGCCGACGGGGGCGGTCGTGTAAAATCATTTCGCTCGTCGCTGCCGTAGGGTTGCCACCTTCCTGGTTTTGGACCGGCCCGACCGGTTTTTTAAACAGCGGGCCGGTTGCCGGTCCATATCTAAAACCAGCCGTCATCAGCCGGTTTTTTTGGCTTTTGTGCCATGATTATGCCCGTTTTGGCGTTTTATAAGCGTCAATTCAAACAACTAAGACGATAAATACGTGTCGACAAGCATAGGCGTGCGCACAGGGGGGGCAGGGGGGGGCGGCGCCCCCCTAATCATCTGAAGGGGGCGCCAAATTTGCCCCATGCCTTGCCCATGTAACACATGAAAGTAAATTTCTGCTCAGAAATATTTTGTGTGTGTTGCAATTCCATCACATTGAAATAAAAATTTTATAACCATCCCTCTTTGCACTGCGTTCGCACCGCAAGGCCTTCAGTGAGAAGAGGTCGGGATTTGCTCTGGGGGGGGGGGGGGGCGCAGCGGTAAGACTTTGCCCCCCCAAATTGAGAACTCTGCGCACGCCTATGTCGACAAGCTGCGCAAAGACACGCGAGCAGAGAAAATACGCGGGCGAGCGCGCTGCCTGAGATGGAGGGGGACCTAAGGGAAGAACAAAATAACGAAATTCTACCGCCGCGGTCAGCAAATTGCGGTTACTTTTCAGTGAAGCACATGCAGAGCGATTAACCAAGCTCTCAATCACTTTCAGTACAAACGTTATGTTGATTTCTCTCTAGAAAAACACTACAATAAATGGCACTGCATGTTAAAAAACATGGCGTCTTTTTCAACACAATCCCCCCCCCCCCCCCCCGGAAGGGCCCGTTTTTTTTTTCGGGGAAAGGTTGTAACCCTACGCTGCTGTTCTGCCTACCTGCTTGCTGTACCTATTACGTCGCCGCCACCGCAAATCCCCACTTGTTACAAACTCAGAGGTTTTCGAACTGTTAGCAGTCGTTTTACACGATGGGTTTGATGCGCCTGACATGCCAGGAGTGACATCGCTTGTAGTATTAGAGCGACGTTGCTTGTCTGCAAGACGGTGCCGGTCAAACAAGCGTTATCAACGCCATAATTCTAACGGCACATTCCATTTTTTTCGTGGCTGCCGTGGCTTGCGCAGAAAAGGTCGGGTTGACTGCGATAGCTTTTCTTGAGTCAAATAATGGAGCTTTGGCTCAATCGCTTGCAGCGCTAGCAATGCGGCCTCGTCTGCAAGACCGGTGCGTGAGAAACAAGCGTTAGGACAGCCAGAATTTCAAAAATGCAGCATAAACTAGACCATCGTTAAAGGAGGCGATGACTAGACACAAGCGACAATATTCGTTGACAACTTACGTAACTATAGAGTTGTTTTAGGCGCCTCGAACACCGCCCGCCGACATAGCTGTTTGTTAACGCGTCCGTTTACTGTTTTGTAGGTCAATGGTTCGTTTCCTCGTCGAACGTGTTTTTTTTTTTAACGTGAGGGTTTCATTAGCTCCTTTTTTAACGACCAGGGTAAGCACCTGTTCCTTGCTTTCTATCACGCCGACATTTACCGCCCTCTTCCTAAACCCAAAGTAGCTCGTTTTCTCGCACGTTCTCTCTTGAGAAGCCCGCCGTGAAAACAAAACCAAAACAAACGTCAAACCTCTTTACAATATCAGTATATATGTCAATTACTTTATGTGTATTCACTTTTTGTGTTTAAAAACCTTAAATTTAAGTTATAAACACATTTCAGACTTTGAAAGCAGAAAGATAATTACCAACATTACAGTAGTAACACAATTTTCGTCAAACATAGAGGTGCTGCATTTGAAGTCTGGCAACTATCTCTCACTTTTGGGGTGTTTTTTCATGGCGCTTTGTGCACGAGAGCTTCGCCGCTGCGACATTCCACAATAAAACACAATAAAAACAACAGAGTCTACTCTCGCTACCAGACCACTGCTCGGTCGTGATCTCTGCGCTCTCAAGCGTACTTTTTTTTTTCTTCTTTTTTTTTGTCTCTCGCGTATGGTGGTAAAGGCGGCTTTGTTGTAGCGTGCGGTGGTTGTTTTTCAGCAGCGGCCGGTTGACCAACGGATCGCCAGCGATGCGACATGGTGAGTGTGGTGAATACATACGACCAGTCTGTTACGGTTCAATGCTTTTAATACCTCTACGCTTCCTTCTTTGCTGTCCCGCCCCGAGACTGTTGTCGCGAGGTTTCACACTCGATCCGCGAGGACAAATTAAACGAACGATCCTTGGAGAGAGAGTAAATGTTTATTGAAAAGGGAGAAGAGGTCGGCCTGAGAAATTGATCTTGGGCCTGCTACTTCCCTCTGGGGGGAGGGTACTGGGGACAGAAAGAGAAAGGAATGAATAGGGAAAGGTAGGGGGAAATGAAAATGAAAGCGACAAATGAACTATGTACAAGCAGTAAACCAATAAACGTCTCACGTACAACGGGGCGCTGAATCAGATGACAACAGTTCACTTTTAAGCACATGACTATCATCCATGAAAAAAAAAAAAAGCGTCTACAGACTATGCACAATCGAAGAGCCCCAATAATATTCCATGTCCTGCTTCTTCCGCACAGTGCATCACATTCGTTGTGGTGTTGCAATGCATTCAGAGGCTGTTAAATATTACTGTTTATGCCTCTGCCAAATATAAACACGTGACAAATTTGTTGTCAAGGTGCGTGCGTATGACCAGCGTACCAAGCAGGTCCAATAATCAACCAAAAAACGAAGAAAACCAATTATTTATTTATGCATCAAAACATAGAAGCTGCGAATTGTTCAGGAATTTTTGCAGTATTAAATAGCGGCAACCCTGTTGCATGTTCTCCATATGAACATCTCATCATGATACAAGCACGTGATATTTTTCGAAAGTAATGGTGGAAGCGAGCGCCTGAATGAAAAATGTGCCCGGGAATTTTTTCCTCCCTAAATCCTCCAGAAAAAAAAAAAACATCAGTAAAAAAATGGCTGTGCCTTCCTAAAATATCGTTTTTCTGTTCACTATTTATCTACCTGACAATTAATATGTTCTTACACATATAATTCAGTTCCTCCTCCGTCGGTTATCTTTGGGAAAATGCAGCAAGTATAAAGCGAGCGACACGTTGAACAAGATCCTCAGTGCGCCCCAGAACTATCGCCCCGTCCGGCCTAAGATGTGAGCGAAACGGCTCTTGAAACCCAACAGGCAAGCCGACAGACACACGTCATAGAAGTGGGTGCAGCGTTCGCGACTCCGAGCAGTGACGTAAGGCGAAATGTCCGCCGGCGCGCACCACATAGCGGATGAGTGGCTGAACTAAGCGTCCCTACCCTTCCTATTGAAAAGCACGCGACGTGTCAGGCAATGTTTATATACAGGCGGCGTTGGGTGGTACTTACTACAAATTGATAAATCTGGCCGAGCTGAAGTGTGAGTACCGTTGGCCTTTCATGAGTAACCCTGACCATTCCTTGATTTTTACAGGTGCCATTCTGTCACGGGGCATGGTGGACGAAAATTCCCATGGCTGACCATTGATGACAATGACGAGGGAGAAGCTGTGTGGGGGCGAAGCCAGCACTGACTCTCTCATGGCCATTTTGTAAATGTTGTAAATAGATCGCTCATAACCTTCAACCATGGTTCGTCTTATCTGCTGTGCCACAACATTACAGTTCTTTGCTAAGTTTCACAGTTGCTACAAATCCTGTTGTAGAGAAAACCTTTTATTCGCCTTAAAGGGTCCATTAGGACAAAATACCGGTTTCGCTCACAACATTGGGTGTCTTAGAGTGCCCCTACTGCTTGCCAAGCAGCGAATGATGCCTTATTCATTGAGAGATTACACAATTTAAGCCAAAGTTTCAATCCTCTCGCTAAATAGTGTCTTGTGATGTCAGCGATGATATGTCCAGGGCAGGTATTTGAAATGAATGTTGAGCACGTTAACTAGGGCTGCAGCGGATAGGGAAACCTTGCCTTGCATCCAACAAGGATGCAACATCTTGCGGTGACAGGCCTCCGCGTAGGCGACGCAACTGCATACACTTCATGGATACATGGGCCTCATCATCATTCCCTCTTGGACTTCATCTGCGAAGTGAACATTTTCATGTTCAATTAACTTTGGTCATCAACTCCTACTCCCTCATCTATGCCCTGTGGCAAAATAAATGCCTTATAATTTCATTGCTTCGTTTACCGCCCATCCTCTAGATGGCGCATGAATAGCACTCAGGCCCACTGTCCATACTCACTTTGTTTTTGAGCGTATTTGCACCTCGCTTGTATTTTTGGCTTGTCCTTGTTACAGCATGTAGTAATCGTTTCGTGAAATATAGGGTATGTTCAAGAAATAGGGTCATCTAAGACGATGTCGTTTACGCCAATCAGCCAGTGTTGTGAGAAAACTCCAAAGCGCCATACTGCTGAGCAGCTCTAACAAGCATAGTGTGCACAGTACAACAGTGCACACTGGTACTTTTGTTTAGTTTACATAAGTTTTTCAAGTTCCACTGTTCACCCGATTCTTACTATTATAAAATGAAAAAAAAAACCTTGTTTTTCAAGCTCGTAAGCCCTGCCTAACAACTTGCGTTTGCTTTTGCTGGCCTCAGCCAGTTGCACTGCGTCCCATAATGCGTGCCAGTGTCATACTAATGAGGCAGTCATTCCAATGAACCAAACATTCATTTTTTCTTCATGAAAAAATGTAGAGTAAGCCCCTTTGAGTAACAGAGATTTACTTTTTCGTGGCATTTACAGTGAAACCTCATAAGAACTGAAAAGGTAGCTTTGTTATAGGTAGTCTACTAATAGTAACGTGATGAAAACAAACAACTTAAAACTCCTGTTGTATCCCTTACTCCATTATGGCTCATTTTGTCGCCTCGCATGACCTTGTCACACTTGCTGAGGAAGTGACACGGCAACACCAAAATGGTCAGAAATGGAAAGACATTTATTCTGCACTTCAGCCAGACAAATGATGACTAGCCGGGGATCACGGCATGTGTAACTTTGCCTATGTAATTTGCTTGTGTACAACTGCTCATCCGTTATACTGCTCCTTGCGCGTCGTTTTAAATTGTAACCGGACAATGGTGGCGGTGGTCAATCCCACGGGATATGTCCCAGGGGAAGACGAAGATGTGGCACGACATGGCCTGGATTAGAACATGGCCAACAGAGCTGGACTAGGTGTGCACAGCGTGACCTGCTGATGATCGGACCTTGGGGGAATGGGACTTCCAGTAAAGGTGTGGTTTTCCAGGGACTCCGTGTCTTTCTTGGGAACCACGGTCGGGTGAAAGGACCCTGGTACTAGAAAATAATGCCCTGCAATTACCTCTATGTGGTGAATTTTGATCGGCCCATAAATCTCAAAGAAAAGTTTTCTGGTAGCACAGGTAACCATTCAACAGAAGTATTTCGTTATAATGTGTACAAATTTATTGCTCCATTTTTCTGCACATCCAAAGATGGCCCAGTGTGTCGCAGTCACCGTGGCCATGGTCAGCTGCAAAAGAAGCAAAGTTTCACTTCAGATGATGGTCAGCTGAACTCTGAATTACATGCAGTAGCTACAGGGCCGTACCCAGAGGGGGGGGGGGTTGGGGGTTTGAACCCCTCCTGAAACCTTTTCCAGGCAGCATGTAAGCAATACTTACTGTTGCCTTCAGGAAAACTACCCCTTTCCGAAAATCCATACCCCCCCCCCCCAAAAAAAAAATCTGGCTATGGTCCTGAGTAGCTATAATGGAAAGCACAAATTGGGTGCCACATGAAGACAGCACCAAAGAATGGTTGATAAACCGGAAGGATAAGCAGTCTAATTTCGGGTTTAACACACCAAATAACACTTTCACCTGCCTGCCTAACTGATTTGCATGACTTGCACACACGCACACAAACACGCACTACTTCTCAAGCAGCTCTTAGGTAGACAACAGGGGCCTTAGCAGTTGGCCAACAATAACTGAGCAGAAGGCTGTACAAGATGTTCTCCAAGCTGCGGGTGGGTCTGGTGGCCAGCACACAGCATTTGATCACACGTACTAAAGGGAGCACTAGTACCAGAGGCCTTCATACCAAAAAACTGAACCCTGAAATTTCTGTTATGACCAGCAGCATGTTTAATTTATTTGCATGAACGGAAAACAATGCAAACTTATTTACCTTTTTACATTATTTTTTCTTCACCTGGTACAATGCTTGAATAATTGTTTGTGGGGTTTGTGCCAAAGCTACACCTTCGCTAAAGGCACTTTGTAGTGGAGGGCTCGAGATTAATTTTGACCACCTGGGCATCTTTAGCGTGCACCGAATCTCGACCACACGGGCGTTTTTGCTTTCCGCCTCCATCAGAAAAGCAGCCGCCATGGCCGGGAATCGAACCTGCGTCCTTGGTCTCAGCAGCACAACACTATAGCCACTGCAGTGGGTCCCAGGTACATTGCAATGATGCCTGAATGGTTTACCCAATCTCAGCTCCACCCGCTGCAGTCGATCGAGCGATCGGCACAGTAGGGAGGTAGTTTTTATGCCGATTAGCAAACTTCAACAATAAAAAAATAAAAAGTAGAAGCAGCAAATACTCAAGACTGCATAAGACAGGTGTATTGGCGTGCATCACTTGCACCATCAGGCAGAGAAATTGAACTGAAATTCAATTTTGCAATGGCGCATGGGTTGATGGGTGCCTGAGCGTGCAGAATTAATCACACGTGATTACCCCTTCATTTGTTCTTTTTCTTTCTGCACAGTTTTATTTGTCCTTAGCTTGTTTTTAAAAAGAGTGTCTGTATAATAAACTGCAGTTGTAGTAGCGCACTTGTGTTGTCCTTTCACAGTCCCTGTCCATTTTATTGCCCTACACTGTTCGAGCAATGGAATATCAACTAGGCCAACCCGTCACGTTACTAAATCATGCAGGGTTCTCAGTTTTGGTGAGACTGCCCTTGTACTTTCAAAAATGTTGCGGGTACCTTAAAGTCACTAGTCAAAAATGATAGCTAACTTACAGTTTTCCTTTCCCTCTTTTGTCACTCCTTTATCCCTAGCTCCTTAACCACCGGTGATATAGTATGTACAGAGAGCAACACACTTATCTATAACACAACTGTCATACTTCTAGCCTCATCCTTCCTCGCCCGAAAAGGATATAAAGAAAACTACTATGGCATGGCGTTCTTAAATCTTACCCACCACTTTTGGCCTTACAGTTTTTGTAAAAGCTTGTTTCCGCCGTTTTCAGAGGTAGTTCAATGAAGATGAACTCGCTGTTATAGACAAGTGTGTGGCACGTGCACTGTACTCTGTTTTATTGTGTGCTGGTGGGTATAGCAACGCCCCAACATTATTTCCGAGTAAGAGCCAAAGGGGTTGCGAAGTCTTTCATCGCGTGAAAATCCCTAGGCTTGGCTTTAGCCGTACGAGTGCATACTAAACTAATGCCGCGACAATATGCACTGCGAGAGACTGAAAAAAGCTGCGAAAGTGAGACGAAACAGCGTCGCGAACAATGTACAAAGCAACGTTTGTACAGTGGGGTCCACTGTTAAAGGGAAACGGCGAGCGCGTGGCCACTGCGCTCCGCGAAGCGCCGGCGCCGAGAAGTGCCGAGAATCGGAGACAGCCGGCACATGCGCACTGACCGCACGAGGCGGCAGAAGCCGCTCTGTCGTCTGCTACGGCGTTCCGCTGCGCCGATCAGCTTATTTCGCAATCGAAGGATGTCAGTGGCCGGGCGAAGCGCCGTAGCAGACGACACAGCGGCTTCTCTCGCCTCGCGCGGTCAGCACTGGTCGGCGACTCTGGCTAGTTTCGGTTTCAAAATTGGGGCGATCCTAGCGGCAGGGTGCTGCGGCGTGGCCCTTCCCTTTCCCTCATCGTTTCTTTCTTTCCACACCACGCATGCTTCCGTGCCTCCTCACGCATGCGCAACAGCTCACCGGCGCCAATATTTTTTGCTTTCTTTCTCTGGGCGCGTACGGCGGGCCAGTTCGGTGCGTGCGTAAGCGAGCCGGCGTGCGAAGGGCTGCGCGGGTTGCCTAAACGCCTCCACGGGCTGAAAGTTTCGCTGCATTATAAAATATATACGAATGTATTCTAAATATGGGGCCGCGGGGGAACGAGCGTCAGCAGTCCTGCGCAGCTCTGTGGTGCAGCAACACAGGGCGAAACAGTTCGGCCAAGTTTCTCGTCTTCTCCAAAAATGACAGGTAAGCAAATTAGCTTTGTACAAGTTATAGTGAATTCCTAAGAAGCCGACCGATTGCACTCGTCTATTTTCACTTCGCACATGTAACGTGAAGTTAATGAGACATGTCAGTCGTCTTGGAGTGGAAACTAATGTGCAAATATATCCCAGCCTTGCAGGTACACAAAGTTTTAATAGAAGTAAACGCGCATTCGGCGCGCAGACTCTTGCTAGTAAGGGGAATTTGAGGCGGCATTGCCGTTTTGCGATTGCCTTAGTAACTGCTTGAACGTCGATTCAGGATTCTTATCGATGTATTTTTTTGTTGTTGTTTCGTGCAGTGGGTTTGAGTCTTGGGTGGGGTCCCAAGTCGAGGACGGTTCGAGACTTTATTGGACGTTTCCTGTGGTGAATCACCTCAACCCCTCGAAAGTTATCACGCTGCACCTGCTCACAAAGAAGGCAAGCTCAACTGTACGCGCTTCTTGTCATTGACTGCGTACCTATTACCACGGCGATTGCCCAGATAACGCAAAACAAACCTGGGTAAATCCTCAGGATGTCCGGCTCTGGACATTTCAGCATCCTCAGGTTGTCCATATCTTATCCTCAGCCAGTCCAATCGGGGTCCGTTTGTCCGTCCAGCGTACATCCTCAGAACGTCGTCAAAATGATGCCGCTGGACAATTTTCGTACACTTCCAGGATACAAACTAATGTTCTTTTTTCTCGGTCTCTTTTTCACAAGCTAACGCAACAGGCCTCACTACAGAAATCAGGCACATCTTAAATGATTACAGTAGAACCTGGGGAAGCCGTGCCTGGCAGGGAGGCAAAAACACTGCATCCGAAAAGACTGCACGGGTAACCCAAGAAAACTAAAGCGGAGTATATAGGCTAGCTGAACCCCAACAGACGAAGCCTGGAAGTTCGAGCAGAACCACATTACCAGTTCTCGGTGTCAAATTTTGTTTCAGTTTCAGGCAAAGGGAAGAATCTTTCAGGTGCCCCAGAGAGGCGTGGCTTGTACGAGCACAATGTAAGCCCCCTGAAGGTGAAAGGCTTCACGGGACTTCTCTAGCTTTGGAGAATCATGGCAGCTGCATGAAGAGTTGAAGTACTTTTCCGACTTTTTGAGGATATTCCAAGATAAAGAAAAAGCAGCTGTTGAACAGGAAGAGTGCGGATGTTGCCAAGAAGACACTTCTGTCCGCATCAATCGTGCTCTCGACACCCAGTGACCTCAGTTCCAGAGCAGCAAGGCATTGCCACTGAAAAATGACAGTCATATTACTACTTTTGTGCAGGTTACTTTAAAAATCCCTTAAGCGATATGTTTCCAGCCGTTATTCACTCACAAAGACCTGTGCAATTAACAACTTTTCATCCAAAATGGGTCAAATCCTGCATGTCACATCACTGTGTGCCAGATCCGAACTTTACAAGTACTTACCATTGAGGGACGTAATGCAGCCACATTTCTATTTCAGTGCTCAAATAAGATCCTTTCCTTTAGGAGGGTTTGTAACTGGGCTAGTTGGTTCATTGCATGAAGTTGAACTGCGCAGGGACGGGACTAAGAGCAGAGGTGCCCGTGTTTGTCGCCTCTGCCCTTAGTCCCGTCCCTGCGCTGTCCAACTTCATCCTTTCCTTGCTTCTACACCATAGCAAAAAATTATTTCAGCAGTTGCCACCATTATTTTGGGAGCAAAAAACGACGTTTTTCCTCGATTCCACCCAAGTGGACTTGGCCAATTTTGAAAAAAAAAAAAAAAAAAAAACTTCTGATAAACTTTTTAACTGTTTTTCTTTTATTGGCGAAATTCTGCTACCAATTCTAATACACGTACCGACTTATTGCCGCTAATAGACCTATCAGTGTGTATTAGTCTGGTAGGTCTACCAGGAACCAGTGCAAATTCAAACAAAGCAATGAAACATGGCAACACGTTTTATTATCAGGGTACAGGGGGGATTAAAAGAAATGCGAACAGCAGAGCACACAGCTTCCGACGCATGCTACACCGTCTGGCTGCAAAGTCAGTAAACTGCGCGCATGCGCATTTCTTTGAGAGCGTTTGAGAGTGTGGCCTATATTTATGGGAAATGCTTGATCAAGACGCGACTCCGATCGTTTATTGAGAGGCGTCTCTTCACGCTGCGTCGCCACTGAGTAGGGTGATCGTTCTAGGGCATCATGCTAGCTGCAATCAGCCTGCTGCGAGCTTGGCTCCCGAATGTAGTAGATAACAATATGCTCAGTGGCGACAGAGCATAAGACACCCCAAAATAAGTGGCCGGCGTCCCTTCTTTATCAAGCATTTCCACTAACAGTAGGCCACACTCTCAAACACTCTGAAAGAATTACGCATGCGCGCCGTTTACTGACAGCGCAGCCAGACGGTGTGGCATGCGTCGGAGGCTGTATGCTCCGTTGTTCGTTTCTTTTAATCCCCCCTCTACACAGGCAAATTTTTCTGGCTGAATAATTTAACGATGCATACTTTCGTAACCTGATTAAGAACGAACGAATAAATTGCAATGCGAATCCACAAAATAGCTGCAGCATGCAATCAAAAAAGCTCAAGTCAAACCTGCACGGTCCAGTCACAGGCACACATCGAGCGCATTAATGGCCGATTGAACACCATTCCCATTGTGATGCAACTTCAAAACGGCATTCACCCTTCCGCAACACGCGATTAGAATGGAATCTCTTCGTCGTGAGGCATTCCCTTGAGAATCAACAAAAATGTCCGCAGCGGTGAGGTGATGGGTGAAAGATGGGTCGGGCGGCGGCCCGGATTGTATTTGTAAATGTTAGGCGGGCGCTACACATCTCCAACACTTCTCGATGACGTGATGCGCACGCTTTCTTCCATGTCAGGCGTTCGTTACACAGCATAGCAGAAGGGGCAAAGATGTTAGAAGCGGCGAGGTGACGGGTCCAAGATGGGTTGCGCGGCGGCCTGGTTCATACTTGCCAAAGTTATCCGAGCGTTAGACACATCTCCAACACTTCTCGATGACGCGATGTACACGCGTCTCATGTGAAATAACGCTACAAGCTGTTTGCTTCTAGCCGTTTTCTTCCTGAACGTTCACACACGCCAACCGCACTTTGATGTTTGTCGTATATTGGCTACCCAACGAAGACCATGGCGTGGCTTGGCTTGACTTCGTTGCAGTCTTGCCGGGTTAGATTTCTTACTTCCCATCAGCTCTCTTCATGTCTGATACCAGCGCATTTTTTATGAGCGAAAGTGAAAAAAAAAATAAAAAAAAATGTTGACCTATTTTGCATAATAATTTGGTTAAAGATTTGCGGAGATTTAAAACTGAACAATACGCTTCATAATGTCATACCACATAAATTTTATTGCTTAAGGGCCTTCATTTCAACCTTCTGTCGCGTGATTTTCGGGAAAAAATAAAATTCAGGAAATCGCACTTTGTGGGTCCATTTGTATTAGTTTTTATTTAAACCAATACGTCTCTACGTATTAGACTCATACAAACTAATAGCTATTATGTCTATTAGCGGTCTTCAGATCTATTTGTACTAATACATCTTATACGCGAAACTTATAGAACTGATACAAGTTTGTATAAGACACACGTCTTATACACCCAATACAAAAATGTATAAGACTAATACAAGTTTCTATCAGAATTTTTGCTAGGGATACGATAACGGCAGCGTCAGACGTCCATTCGGATTGTGATCCAAAAGAAGTAATAGAACGGATCATTTAGGGATTATTCGCAATCCATTGTGGTCCAAAATAAGCTCTAGGATGGACCATTGAGGGATCATTTACAATATCTAACCCTGTGGATGTCCCCTGGACGCCCAGTAAAGGATCCAGGACGTTTAGACCATTTGAGGACGTCCTCAGGACGTTTTGCGTTTACTGGGTGTTGGCGCGGGGTGGCGTGCCCTAACCAATTTTTCCGGTTCCATCTTGCTCCAAAACGGATATTTGCGGCAAAACGGCTGCCAAACGTTGCTTCAGTGCTCCGAAAAATCTGACGTAAAACCGCGGTGTTCAATGCCAGTCAATTTGCACAGGGAGCAGTGGAAGGCCAAGCCGAAATACATGCGTTGTCTGCAGCTGCCATTGCAAGCGTTTCGCTCATAAAAAAAAAAAGGTAGCATTGCCGGCTTTGCTGTTCAATCTAACCTGCGCGCCCGCGCCATGTCATCTTATCGCGAGTGGCTTTGCTGTTCCATAGTTGTAAAGATAGAATCGATATCGGACAGGATGAGAAAAGAGGCGCTGCCCAGACACGAGCTAGGGAGTAGCGTGTGACAACCTAGCCGATATCTGCAAGTAATGAGCTCGGTACATGCGGCTTACAATACAGGAAAACTTTTTTTCTGCGCGTCCCCCCCCCCCTCATAATCAGACTGTTCACGCGCCATTAAAAGAAAAGACGGGTGCGCTCGATTTGTGTTGCGATTGTGTTCCGTATTATACGACGTGGTTGCGCATTATTTTTGTACGCAGATATAATCTATAGCAATGAGTGGTCAATAGTGCGGTTATTGTGTTGCAACAGTTTTTTTTTCGCTGCATTTTGTTGGTGTGAACAAGATTTCTCGGAAGTGTATGGTCGGGTCAACGCTTCCTTTCAGAGTTTGCGTTAACTGGCCCAAAAGGCAGGCGTTGAAGCATACCTGTGCGTGCTTTCTTTTAAATTATAGGTTCCCGTTTACTGTGTCTCTCAACCGAAACGAATTTTTTGAATGTCTAAAGAACATTCCCGTCTCGAGGAGAGCCCAAGAAATAAGTATAAATTGAGTGGAACTTTCAAGTTCTTTCCTTCTTCCGCCGAGGTGTGCGCGAAAAAAATATGTATAGTGATTAGAACTTTCGAAGTTATTCTTGCGTAATCAATTATTGTGTACCTAAATGTGCATCTTGCACGTTTTTTTCCGATTCTGCAATGTTGCATGCCTAAATTTGCATGTCATATTTTTGCTTAGAGTCCAACAGAGTGTACATAAAATGTATGAGCATTATATTTTCTGTAGTGCATGTGTTTTCATGACTTCGAATCAAGGATGTCTTCATATGAATTTTGAATAAAAGAAAAGCGAAAAGAATGTTTGTGTAATGCTCCAATTATTATCGCCACAAAGACAACAATTCGACACCAGAAAACATACTATTACCAACATGTTTCCTTCGTTCAATTGTTAAACACGTTACTGCACACACATACCAAACGACAGGCGGCGGCCATTCCGAGGCATCGCCGCCGCTCGTCCAACTTTCGCGCCTGGTGCCATTGCCGAGCGGCCCATGAGCAGCGACCGGCGGCAGGCGCAGAAGTTGGGCGAGCGTCGGTGGCTGCGGCCGGCGCGCGGCGGCCCGGACCGGCTGCCGCGGAAAAAATGACGTCATCAGCGTCCGCGACGTCACCAACCTCCTTTCCCCCTCACCACTCGTTGCAATGACGATAAATGCAACGTTTTTCAGAGGCCACGTACCACTAGGGGAAGATTTGGCGCTGTTGGCGCGAATTACGCGGGACCATGGTGGATGCTAGAGAGGCCGCCCCGTGCGGTCAGTGCGCATGTGCCGGCTGTCTCCGATTCCAACGCCTGTTGCCGATTCTCGCCACTTCTCGGCGCCGGCGCTTCGCGGAGCGCAGTGGCCACGCGCTCGCCGTTTCCCTTTAACAGTGGACCCCACTGTACCTTTCAGTTAAGGAACACAGATTGCGAGAATGTGGTTTTAACGTGATGGATGGCGATCGCTATAGCTCATCAATTTTCTTGGTGCAAACATTTGCTGTAATTAAATGCCAAGGCAGCCAGTTGTCTCATCCGCGTAGCTGGCTTCCTACCTACCTAATGTGTGCTGCGTTTTCATTCGTTTGCATTCAGGTTGAGCAACCAGCTTGTCTGCGAAACACCAAAGACTGGCACTATTAACAGCTAATTGCCAACGGATTCCAACAGTCATTAGATGCTGCGGTAAATTTACAATGATCGTCCGTTTAAATTTGCCCTCGCGGATCGAGTGTGAAACCTCGCGACAACAGTCTAGGGCGGGACAGCAAAGAAGGAAGCGTAGAGGTATTAAAAGCATTGAATCTTAACAAACTGGTCGTATGTACTCACCACACTCACCATGTCGCATCGCTGGCGATCCGTTATTTAACCCGCCGCTGCTGAAAAGTGACGACCGCACACACGCTACAACAAATCCGCCATCGCGGAAAAGACAAAAAATAAAAAGAAAGAAAAAAAAATACGCTTGAGGGCGCAGAGATCATCACTGAGCAGTGGTCTGGTAGCGAGAGTAGAGTACGTTGTTTTTATTGTGTTTTATTGTGGAATGTCGCAGCGGCGAAGCTCTCGTCTTTGTGCCGAGTGGTTGGTGGCGTGATTTAATCTGTTTTATCTATTTCAAGCTTAAATCATAGTTATAGAAGCTTTATGGGTGATGTCTACCCTTCCAACCTACGCGTGTGTTGAACATGAGGACCCCGGAAGAACGATCATCGCCGGATAAAATACTGCGCGTCAAAAGTGGATGACATTGCATCAGAACAAAGCGTGTTCGTGTGTCCGCGAGATGAAGACGACAGTGAAGGAGAATTGTACGTTAGAAACATCGTTTTTGCTCGGGTAAGTACGCATTTTTTATTATTCTGTATTTGGTTGAACGAGTTCTGGTGTTTATATGGGTCAGTAATTCGCTAGACCCCATCTCGTTTGCTCTGAGAGCCTACGTGAGTTAGTATACTTGTTTGGGCGCCCAGTCCACCGTTTCCGCAGAAGTCAGCATCAATTTACGCTGAAGCTAGACCTTGGCTACGATGCTCGCGCTATGGTACACCGGCTGCTAATAATTTCACATCACGCAAGGCTCTTTAACACCGGGCGTTTGTTTATGTGTCTCTCAAACAGTGCCTTTGCGGTTGCAGATCGCAGTCGCAATTTCGCGTGAGTGGCACAACGCTGTGATTCGTCCTCCCTCGTGAATACCCGCGGTATACCAAGAAATAACAGGAACAGGAGGTTCCCTGGAAGTGCATGTGAAAACGCGTACACGTGATTCCATGGCTGGCGTCTCGTAGGTGTTGTGAAATCTCTCCCCCCCCACCCTCCCCCCACGAATTCCGTGCAGTGCGCTTCGCAGCTATTGCGCCTCGCGAGACCGGCGACCGTACGCCTCGCGGTCTTCGGGCCGCGATATGTGTGCTGTTTCTCGTGAAGCTCGACTAACAGCGAAATTGCCGTACTCGCTCGCCAACGCGCCCCGACAAGCGTACGCGTCGACCGGAATGCTGACGGAGTTGTGCTGGAAGAAAAGCAGGCAAGAGATGAGGGGCGCACGAGGTGTAGTTAAACTGGGAATTGTACAAAGTGCAAGGTGGAGAAAATAGTATGCAAGGGCCGGAAAACGGTGAGAGAGTTCGGGCCGCGCGCCAGCGAGCGAGTGCGGTAATTTACGTTGCCGAGCTTCACGAGTCCGGCACGAATATGACGACGCCCGTCTGAGAGTTCATAGAGGTATAGAATTCACATACGTGCAAATTGAAGGTGAAATGCGCGCATGTGGCCTCGCAGGGAGTTAGCATAGTCTCGGGGTAGTGGGGGAGATTTCACAACGCCTACGAGGCGCCTGCCGATTCTGGCTGAGTAGCTCTCGGGAAGTCTGGGGCTTGATATCAGAGGCATATGTATTGTTTAAATTAGTGCAGAAAATTGAGCCAATTCGCAAGTTCTCATTTTCGCAAAACCGCAGGCCATACAGAGACTAACAAGAAAGCTGTAGGCACTCACTCAACTCGATTTATATTGGAGAATTGAACGTGCAGATACAAGTCAGACATTGAAATGGAGGAGCCTCAACTATCACACACCAGTTCCGATTGAAAGCAAGGGATACAGATGAGCTGCTAGCATGCGTTCCATGCAAATTAGCTCAGTAGCTAGCTTTGCATATATCATGCATACCCCACTCACAGTACCTGCGGGTCTAATAAATACATTCTTACTGTGACCTAAATTTCACTTGGGGTGTTCCGGGAATGTTCTTATTAGTGCCTTGGAGGTTACTGTCTTTAAACGATTAAAAATCTACTTGATGTAAGCATTCGTGCTTTGTGTGTGCTCTTCTTGTATTTCAACAAGTGTCAGCACACTCACAGATTATGCACCTGCAGGTGCTGCTGCTGGCTGTCCTGGGTCAGCTGCCTTCCAGTCCAGTTTCAAAGGCTTTGCCAGGGCCTCCCTTGGCCAACCGACACTGCACCTGCTGTACCCAAGTACTGCCTGGCCTTTCGTTGGTGCTCCGTACGCTTTGCCGCCAGGAATGGTCATTCATCCATCATCTGGTCGCTTGGACCACCCGTTCAGAAGTCAGCGCATTTGCTCGACACATCGGTCCAGGCACTTCTGCCATATCGGCGCACCCACCGATTATGTACTTTCAGGTTAGTTATTGCATGTTGTGGAATTTGCCATGATGTATACCTGTTATCAGTGCTGTGGCCTCTGATTATTTGAAACATTTTCATGAAGCAGTGCTGTGCGTATGGAGCGTGTCATTGCTTAGCAGAGATATTGAAGAGAATCTGGGGCTGACGACTAAAGGGCAAGAAGAGAAATTGAACTGACTTTGAAGCAAGTATTCGTATGTAATCAAGCCAAGCAAACATTTAGGATCTTTCGATATGGTTTTAAACTTGCAATACAAACTGGTCTACTTCAGATCATACTGGTAATAATCATACTATACCGAAAAGTACATCCCGCAGTCTGTAGAATTCTGACAGCGCTTTTTTCGCAGTCTCTCATGACAGGCACTAATCTCAATGGTTGGAAGATAGTCGAGGTAGCACCAGTCTTTAAATCAGGAGACGGTACTTCACCATTAAATTTCCCTAACAAGCACCATATGCAAGGTCAGGAAACATTTCATCCACTCTCAGGTCGCTAATTATTTATAAAATCACAATATCACATTCGAGTATCACCACGGTTTTCACAAGGGTTACTTGAGAAACACAACTTTCAGGATTTGTTCACGATCTACATTGATCCATTGACACAGGCTTACAAACTGCGGTAGTTTTTCTCGATTTTTCTAAAGCATTCAATCGCATTGCACACCACAGACTACTTCTCAAACTTCACCCTAATGTCCTCACTTGAGCAAAAGATTTTCATTCTTCTCAAATGCAGTTTACTTCTAATAACTATATACTTCTTTTGCTCGTGCCACTTTGTTGTCCCCCCAGGCAGGTTGCTTGGTCTATCTTCCATGTTGCATATCCTCCCATGTAGGTCTATTTGCAGATGATGTTGTAATTTATCACACAATTTCTTTCAACTACTACCGTCAATGCTTTCAATCTGATCTTAACACAATTAACTCCTGGTGCTGCAAATGGCTAATGTCGCTTATCTCTAAAACAAAGTGCATGACTTTAACGGTGGCAAGTCTCGGATTGTAAATACTTACTTCATTAACAACAGCCTGATTACCTCTTGAGACAAAGGTGTTTTGGTAGGCCGGTAGGGGAGGGGGATTGCATGGTGGATTTCAAAAGGTACATCGATTGGGAAAATAAGACGTGTGATTAATATTTTCATTTGCACTCCAAAACTCGCTTTATTTCATATGTTTAACCCACTGCCGTGGCTAGGGTGGTGTGCTGTGGAGGCGAATGTCGGTTAGATACCGCTTGGTGTAGCCGCTTTTCAGATGGAGGCAACACGTAAAGACGCCCGTGTTTGGAGATTTCGATGCGCACAAAAATACCCAGATGGTCAAAATTAATGCGAAGCCTTCCCCTACAGTGCTCCCCATATCCCAAGTGTAGCTTTGGCGTGTTAAACCACCGTTTTTTTTTCATGTTTTTGGTATAGTACCAGCTGCTGTAGCAGGTGCGACTTAAAGGTAAAATTATACATAATGTTTCCAAGAGCTAAATATAAAGGCCATATTGAAGTGCGTTTATGGGTCTATCTCATAGCAGTAGTGAAAGGTTATATACTCTGGTGCAGGTTAAGAACGCCAATGGCTCATGTGGTGTAGTCCAGTGTTTGACGGAATGCCGTGTAGGCAGGTAAAAGCATTATTGCAGTGATGAAACGTAGGTCACTAACCAAGTCAAGAAAGCCATTTAACGGTTTGTTGCTTGTTCACGGTGAGCATGTGTCGTGGAAAACGAAGCTATATATTGGGCATTACGCGGCGCAATGAGTTTGCATAGATATGGTGCAGATTGCCATCCATTATGTTGATAATGTTGGGCGTCGTCTGAACAATGAGGGACTCGAGCAGTAATCGAGAAGATAGATTGCACTCAGTTGTCAGTAATTTTGTCTTGTTCCAGTCGACCACGTGTCCCGTCCTCTCACGGTGCTCTGCCAGTGGACTTGTTTTTGCATGGCCCTTGTTCACTTCGTTCCAGTGCTGCATTAATCTTCTGTGCAGATTGCCCGTTTCGCCAATGTACACTGATTTGCATTCAGCGCATGGAATCTAATAAACAATACCCGGAAGCTTGGAGCGTGAGAGGGGGTCTCTCACGCTGACAATGTCAGAACGCAGCTTGCTAGTGGGCACATGCACAATGTATGCACTGCGTGTCTTGAAAATGTGTGCGAGAGTTTCACCGATGTGTGGGACGTAGGTAATTGCTGCACGTTTTGATGCAGTCGTTGTCCTGAATATAATGCCTAAAGCATTATATTCAGAAAGAAGCGAAGAGGGCGACTAGCAAGAATCCACATTGACATTAGCAGGCAGAAGCGTCCACAAGGCCTGTGTCAAAACGTGCTGCAATTCTCGTCCTACACATCAATCAAACTTTCGCACGCATTTTCAAGAAACACATTGTGCACATCGTGCACGTTCCCACTAGCAAGCTATGTTCTGACATTGTCAGCGTGAAAGACCCCCTCTCACGCTTCAAGCTTCCAGGTGTTGTTTATGTTTTGAACAAAAAAAGTGCCATTTAAACGTGACACCTCCTTCCTTGCCGATTTCTGATGCCTGATTGTTCAGTTTGTGGGGATACGTTTAGCAGATTGCTCACATGTCTAACCTGTATTTGTGCTTGAGCAGTCAAACGCTGATGTTAGCAGTGAAGTAGGTGAAAATTGTAGTTTGATTGTAGTTGTGTGCAGATTACCTACATTGTGGTAATTCGTAGAAAAGCAAAATTGAGGTAACCCTGCTAACTGTTCCGCATTGCAGCATTTTATTATGCGAACGTTAAGGAGTTCAGCTGCTTGTTAAAGGTGAAATAAACAGTGGTACAAAAAAAAGAGCATCTACTAAACAGAAATATCTTCACAATCGCAGGATGCCAACGGTCCGCCTACCAACTTGTGTCCTGCATCGTTTCTGCTGGCTGGAGCGGTTCATGGAGCATTTTCCAGCTTCTCAAAGTTTGTGGTCAAGCGCTCCTCCAAGTGAAAGATGCCGCAGAGGGATCTTTTGTTTTGATGCCACAATTTCACGTGCTCAGCAGCAAATTTACTCGTAAGGCTTTTTAAATATTCATCACCCAAGAGGGCATGTTACCTTCGTCTTCGGTGGAATGTGTCTGCACTCAGGTTATTTGTGACAGAAACAAGTGGACCACGTCATGAGAGTCATTGAGGCCTTGTTGATTGTGCATGCTTCTGAAATGACATTTTCATTGAGCTGAATACTTTCCACATATTACGATTTGTGAACAAATTATGGTAAAAGTCATGATTAGTTGTACTACACTGCAGGAAGGAAATGCCAACATACGTTTTAAGCGCCTCTGATATTTCAGATCGTTGGGCTGGTGAGCAATAAAACAAAACTGAATTTTTTTAAAGTAAAGCAAATATATTCGTTTGTCACCAGTGCATGACCATAGTAAAAGCTATCTAGTCACCAAATTTAGAATTAGACACGAAATACCAAGAAAAATAGGGAAATAAACTAGACAGCTGGCTACAATAAACCAATTCGTACAATTCCTCAATGTCTATCAAGTGATGATTCAGGCGGGTTAGTTAAGATGTCAGTGGGTTTACACACCCAACTTGCAGGGAAGCACATGAGCTCCCAATATTAACATGTTTTTAGTGAAGACCGTCTTCCTTCATTAAGCTGCTTTGCACATTGATGCCAGTCTGATAAATGTCCTCAATTTTTGTTATGATCAATCTTTGTATGGGAACCATATATTTTTATATGATGTCGCTGTGTATTTCTGAAACTGTATCTAGTCACTAATTCCAATTTGTCGGTGGTCAGGTTTTTTCAACTAATTCGTAGCTTTTTTAACAATTATGGTATATTTTGTGTGCCTAAAGGAATGCCTCATTGCATGTTTAGCCTATGTAGTGTTGAAAGCGGACATTTTGCTTCAAAGTGGAATGTCGGGCTAGCAACAAGGTACTTCGCGTGCTGCTCACTTTCATTCATGCCATTATTTTTTATATTATCATTTAAAATTAAAAGCCAACCAATTTGCTGTCGTTTAATTTTGTCACCTACTTTATACTTTCTTTTTTTTTTCAACTTTTGTGTAAGGATTGACTATCCATATTTTTATGATACCAAGGCGTTGGACTGGGCTAGCTGGTAACATGTTTGAATGGATGAAAAACCATAGGAAAACCCAGGACACAGAAGAGAACGACGGGGACAAACTTGTGCCGTCATTCTGTTTAACTGTTTCCTGTGTTTTACCACTGGGTTTTTTATGCATTCAAACATTTTGTTATGAGTTTGTTGAACAGGGTGTTCAAACAATTGTTGGCTTGGAAGGCTCCCTGTAGCATTTGTATAAGTGCTCTCTGCTTTTTTTTTTGAGCCAATACCCCCACCACCAGTCTTCATGAGGTGGTCTTTTGTAGAAATAAGTTGAAATAAATATTTGTTTGCATTGCTTTACATGTTTTTGAAAGAATTTCTTGTTCATTCTTGTTTCATTCAACCCCCGTTTCAGAATCCTGCTTAAGGCATTTCCTCTGTTATTTTTTTTTCAGAACCAGGAAGGGTGCTCATCCTCGTTTCTTGCTGAAGCAGCAGTATCCATACTTCACACGTGAGCCTCTGAACACACAGTAATTATGGTATGAAACATTCTACCAGTATAAAGCCTGCTTTGTAGACGTCATTGTAGATGTCAAAGCTCTTGACAGTGTAGTCCAATGTCTGGTGTAACGGGCAATGTCTACAACTTGTAAAAAATTAATTTTGTGGCTATAATGTTTTGTGATTATTTTAAAATGCACGTCAACTAACTATTTAGAATCGATGCTGTCTAAATTGGCAGCCATTTTCCTGGTGGATACAGAAAGTGAAAAAGCGCATGTGTAGAGATTTCAGTGCACCTTAAATGTCCCCAAATTTGCTAAAGCTAATCCAAAGCCCTCCTTGTGGTTCACTTCATATTCCCATGTACAGTTTTGCGTAAAAACAGCTAAAAATTTATGATCCAATTTAAACTTATTTTAATGTTTTTAAATGCAAATCTTCTCAGTTTAAGCTGCCATATTTAGAGTAAATCTTTTGTAACAATTATATAGCTACCAAAGGTTACAAGAAAAGCTTTTTGCTTTTGGTTGTGCACCTTCTTATCAACAAGAAAAATGTTGTAAGGAAAGGCCAGAAAGAACAACCCAACTATTGAAAATTAGCAACCCCTAAAGTGCGGATAGAAGAATGTTTTTGTAGAGAATCTTTTGCTGATTTCAGTTCTAGTCAACTCTAAAAAGTCTATCGACGTAGAATGCTTACCGTGAGGCACCTCGTACTACTAGCCAAAACTAATGGCCCTGGCTGTTGGCTTTTCATTTGCAACAGTGACAAATGACCCCCACATCCACCGGCATGGACATAATGCAAGGCACCATGTACAAGCTAGCCCTCATGTATAAAATAATTTTTTCTGAACAATGGCATTACATTTTCAACATGGGTTCACCAGGGAACTTGTATGCATTGTTCTAGTGATGTTTGCAGTTCTTGTTATTGCTATGTGGGGTCATTTAGTCTAAAGTGTATGTTTATTAAAACTCCAAATACCACCAAACCTTTGCAAGTGCTGTACCATATGAATATTTTTCCGTAAAGCGAAAAGAATAATGCAAACGAAAATAAATGGCTTGGGTACCCAACTTTTATAATACCCCTGTCACACGGGCACTTTCAATCGCGATTGAGTCGATCTGGATCGAGCTCAATCCGGATCGGGCACCTGCTACACGGCAGTTTCAATCGCGATCGAGCTCGATCCCGCTCGAACTCAATCCTCGTTTCTCAAGCGCGATCGAGGCTTCCAAGCGCGATCGAACGAAAGCGGCGATACTCTCGTCCCCGCTCAGTAATGACACAGAATGTGACAACTTCAACTAACGCCACAAATTGTGTCAAATAACTTGACCCAAATAAGCGTGAGGTAATATTTACATAGTTACGTATACCTACGACCCGCGCGAAGTACCAGACGCCGGCCGCAAGTACATAGTTAGCGCCATCTGGCGAACACGAGCGCAACCCGTGCAACTTCTCAATCGCGATTGAAACGTGCCGTGTAGCAGCGGCAGTACGTCGAGCGGGCTCGAAAACTCGATCGCGATTCACTTCAATCGCGATTCAAAGTGCCCGTGTGACAGGGGTATAAGTAGATTATGAGCCGCAGTACGGAGGGAACTATATTATGAGCCGCATTACGGAGGAAACTATACATTTTGCATTTGGTCTTCCTTGATATTGAAACCTTCCTGCTCAGCCCAAGAATAAGGCACTAAACATTGCAGGTAGCTACCTTGATTGGAAGTTTGATGCAATACTAAGAATCCAAGGGTTTGAAGGTTCAAGGAAGTTTTGTGTGGTTGAAGTGTTGCACACCTAATTGCTTTCACTGCACAGCATGGTTAGGCTCTGCAGTGAATCTCGAAGAGATGTGTACTGCAGTCGGCAAAGTGAACATATAATTGGTTGTTTTACGAAGTTTTGGGTAATCAACTACTCTAAAGTTATAAACTGTACTGAGATGTGGCTCCTGACTTTTTAAATTGATGTTTTAAACAATCGTTGACACAAGTTCAAGGAAATTATCAGCTGTATGTTGAGCTTCACATGGAATGTCTCACAGAACCGAGCTTTGGAAGCACGAATGTTTCATACCACAATCGTGTGGTGATATTGTGCAATATGTGGTCTCACACCTGCTGCACCTGTGAACCGAGGATGACGCACCCCGTTTTGTACCCCTTTAGGTGGGTGCTTTGCAGAAGATGCTCCTACCAGATTGGGGTGCTGAAGTAGCACCCTAGGATACTTTTAGGCAGAAAAGGGTGTTATAAGGCACCTGTCTTCTGGGGTGCTTCACAGAGGGTGCTCCTGCGGCGACAAAATCCAAGCACCCTAAAGGGCGTGATATATTCAGTTTTTAGGGTGCCCCTGCGGCGACAAGCTGAAGCACCCTTTTGGGCGTAAAAATTTTTAGTGTGTAGTACCCATGACAGAAAAATTTTCGCTACCCGCGTAACCGGGACAGCACGAAACAGCGGCCCAATACACATCCTCGCTCTGGGTGTGTAAAGCGGGCAAAGCGCGGAAGCAGAAACGATTTGGGTGCGTCATAGCTGGATTGGCAGTCGGAGCGGCCACCTGCACCACGGTCTTTCCGCTGTGTTCCGTCTGGAGGCTCGCAAAATGGAGATTGAATGATTATGAAGTTGAACGTGCCAAGGCTAGCAGGCGATGAGGCGCGCTGTAGTGGAGGGCTTCGGATAAATTTCGACAAACTGGGGATCTTTAACGTGCTCGAATATGTTGAACATCCAGGCATTTTTACTTTTCCCCTCAATAAAAAAAAAAGCGGCCGCCGCAGCGGGAAAGAACCAGCATCCTTGTGCTCAGCAGCACAACGCCTTAGCCACTCAGCAACTGCGGCGGGTTGCAAAATTGCGAATGTTACGCGTTTTTGTTGCTGGTGACTGGATTTATACGTTCACTTTTCATGCCCAAAAAGTATGCAGGAACGCCAAACTCGGCCTCTGTTACCATGGCGGGTTCCTTACTGGGATATTAACTTGCGGGGCATGGTGTAACGTCCGGAGGCAACATCCCAGGTGGCCCTGCTTGATGACAGCAAATATACTACACTTTGTTGGATGATTTGTGAAACCTTCAGATACGTTTTTTTTAAGCACTTGACAGCAATTTATATCTAATGGTAGAGAATGGAAAGATGTGGACTACTGCTATACATGTCCCTGGTTGGTGCCGTATTGTTCCAGAAAAAAAAGTCTCATCTGCTTACGATATACGTATTTTAAAACATGTAAGTTTTTTTCCTGCGAACATTCGAACTGTGTTCAAAAAAACAATCTTCTGTGTTAACTAAAACGCGGCTCCACTCCCAGTATTCCCGACTAAAAGGATAATTAATCACTTAAAAGTGAACTACCAAGGATCCCTACATTACTTATTTGGCAATTTTAGATGCGGCTAGAATGGGTGAATACCGCCCAGTACACTTGAAGTGACCTATCTTCGCGAGTTGCTGAGGTAGCTTGATTATGTTTTACGCCCGCATATTACAAAATCTACTGCACTGCTGGCGTTGATGATCACCTGTGCTCCAGCTATACTCTTTGATTTGCAGCACCCCTGGTCAAATATTCCGAAAATCAGAGTGAGGTTTAAAAAGTAAGACAGGAAATTGCGGAAACGGCATTTTTCCAACCATGGGTGGATACCTAAATGTAACTATGGTGAAACAAGTAAACTATCTCCGATCCCAAACCCTTGGCGGCTCTTACCGCAAGTAATGTAACTACAATCTAGCTCCGTTGTCCCGCTGGTCTGTCACAAGTAGGTCACCTTATAACGTGATCTGAACACGCAGCCCACATACAAAAGACCACAATTTGGCCGCATGGTTTAAGGTTTCAAACATAAATGCAATTCGAACAGGCTTAAGCCGCGGATAGAACAACAGCAGTGGTTGAAAAGGCTCCGAAGCGCCGATTGCTCGTGTGTGCCAGTATGTGTATGTTATGGGGGGTGGACAAGACGAATAACAAAGGAAATCGTCCAGCAGAGTCATGTACCATGAACATAAATACTGTGCCGCATGTACGGCGTGTGGAGTGCACCTTGTTTTCGCTGGTACAATATATAAGAATAATAGGGAATGATTGCATAATTATATAAAATAAAAAGCTTGCGATAGCACCCAATAGAAAACTAAGCTTTAGAAACTCCCTATGGTGGTTGGAAAGTGTAGAGATGTTCTAACGGAACCCTAAAACTGACTAATAAGTCACTACTTTGGGGGTATCAGTTGTTCAGAGCAAATTCAAGCGTCAAGACACTTCAACCAACAGTTCGGATGTCGGAAAATCGAATTGCGGTCACGTGAAAACAATTGTCTGGGGCTTAGCTTAGTTGTGCTTGGGTGGGCGTAGCAAGAGGTACAGGAATGTTATTGTTTAGGTTAATTCTCTGCACGGTTGCGACACTTCTAGAGGCGTGCGGCTCGTTCTTCCTCCGTCTTCTCGGATGGCTGCCTCCTCTTGGTTTCGTTCCTAGGACGAAGGCTTAGAATGAATCCCACGGAGCCACCACTTCTGTATGTTCGATATTTCTCTTTTTTTTCTTCGCTTTATTTTGTATTTTTCCCTGTGGTATTTTTTTACCCTTTATTTCATTCTACCTTTGGGTCGTTCTAACATTTCCTTTTTTTGGGAGGGAGACGAGCAAGGGGGGGTGGCCGGAAATGCTTCTACCTACAGCAGCTAGGGAATCGCCAGATTCCGTAGTTGCCGCAGGTTCCTTTGAAACCAGTGCCAGCTAGGAAATCGAGGGACGGCAGCAGTCACAGAGAAACAGCCAGACTACGGCCATTGTAGCTTTTGCTAGAAAAGTTAGGTTTTGCTAAATTTCGGTAAAAGCAAGCTCCGGTAAACAGCGATCGTTTCCAACGACTCCGACAGCCAGAGCGCCCGAAGGTGTCCGGAGTCAATGATATCAAATGAGAGAGCAACAAGAGGCTTCAAAGCCAAAGCACGGGTTTCGGAAGGTAAAGAATGATTGGAGGCATGTATGACAACTTTCAAAGGGATATTTTAGGTAAGCGTGGCAGACACTGTTTAAACCCACCCCTAACTAAGTTTTTTAGCGCTTTTGCTTACCTTTAACGCCCACAGCCATTCGGAGGTACAACTTCGTTTATTTCCCATACAAAAACAAATATTTTCATATTCACTCTTTAGAGCCACGGCTGTTTTCAGTACCGCGACAACAACGCGGGCTTTTTTCCACCATGGGGCACTTTGAATTCTAAGCTTAAAATTTGGTTGGTGGATATATTCGCAAAGTGGTGGATTACCTTGGAAAATTCTACAGTTTTAGTTGACAAAAAGCTTTTCATCGCGATGATTTCAAACACGCGTCCGATACCACAGTGCCTCCCTCTCCGACGTTGTAAATATGTTGGTGAGCGGGTGCGGCGTTTCGCGCAATTTCACAATTTCCTTTTTCGGCCCCAGAATGGCTTCTTTTAGCAGATATTATTTTGTTTAGCCTCTCAAACTACTTTAAGGGCGATTTCATACAGTATGCAGTCATTTAAACACACAGCACAAAGCCCATCAACCCCTTTCACTCTGGCTTGTATTGAAAACACATAGAGGGCTGTGAGGGTCGTCTGCTTTTGCATATACCCAGAGGCGTCGGCCGCTAGGCTCCTGCATGTCGCCAAAACTCCAGCAGGAGGCCAATTTGCAGCTCGCGAATTAGAGGGAGAGCAGTACGGAGGGAAAGCGCGCATTCGCAAGCAGCGCGCGCCCTTCCATGCCCCACCACACTGCAATCACGCGCCTCCTTACGCCGATACCGCACGGTGACGAAATGGCTGACTACGACGCATGCGAGCGCCAGCTGCTGTTGTGAGAGAGGAGGGAAGGAGAGGCGCACCTGCTGCGGACGCGGAGCTGTTGACACCGTCCGACGCAGGAACAGGCGAGGCTAAGAAATTCTCTGCATTTAAAAGGATGCTGGTGTGAAGCCGCGCGCCTTAGCGGGAACAACTTGTCCCAAGTAACAAGCGTTGTCGGCCAACGTAAACGAAAAATGGTGATGGTGCCAACGAACTCTTTGTAGAAAACGCACCGCCTTGTTTATCGTGAAGTCGATATATGCTATGATCTCCACCCTAAACATGTGCCTTCCCGCAGTTATCGAGCACTTAATTCTCCCGTTCTCTCGACTGCATACATTTTTCCATCCTTCCCGTTTGTGCGAAGTGTATACATGCAAGAATAACTTGTTATTTATTTTTATGGTAATGAAGCTGGATGAACTTTATTTTCTATCGGCGTGTGCTCGCAACCGGAGTAGTTCAGCGACAGGACGGACAGCACGCTGGACAATAGCCTTTATTGCAGAGGTAGTTTGTGAAGCAACAACTTTACACTGTGGAGCACTCACGTAGTGACTAATATTGTCTTGTGGTTAATATCTAAAGCGTGCTGTATTCATAATAGTATAGTAGAAGCGTGATAGTGCTTGCTGTGGGTAGTTCGCAGCGCTATCGGTGACCCATCCTTAACACTGGCAACTGAGAGTAGTACCTACGAATATACAGAAATGGAATTTTATCAACGAGCGATATTTGTAGGTGTAAAATGGCATTTTATAGCGCCTCACCGGCATAGCGATATACGGGATGCCCACGACAGACATGCCCATCGTGTGGATGTTAGATTGGTCACATCGCCTGACGTCACCAGACGATCACTCTCACGGCTATCACTCACGACGATCAGTCTCAGTGGCTAAGGCGTTGTGCTGCTCAGCAGGAGCACGTAGGTTCGATTCCTGTCCGCGGCGGCTGCTTTTCTCATGGAGGCGAAACGCAACAAACGGCGGTATCTACGAGATTCCGGCGCAGGGTAAAGATCCCCATGCTGTCAATATTAATCCCGAGCGCACCACTACGGCGTGCCTCACCGACTCCGTTGAGGCGGCGTGTTAAACGCTACAATAAACCAATCAAAGCAAACCGAGCTTTCAGCGAAGACATAACCGTGGGAATAGTGACAAAATTTCTTGAAAACTAATGTGATAAGACGCTATATAGTTGGCTTTATTTTAGCTATATCAGCCTATAATATATGCCTTTCTTGATTTCTTTGAGACCGGTGTTATTTCTTTGTGCCTTGTTATACTTAAATCACCCACTGTTGGTGCCGGATTAAGTCCCGGTGGAAAACGTAGTGTGGTGGCTCAGTGGCTAAGGCGTTGCGCTGATCTTCCCAAGGCCGCTGGTTGAATTCGCGGCGGCGGCGGTCGTATATCTGATAGAAGTAGAAAACAAACAAGCCTTGTGCCGAGATTTCGAAGCACGTTGAAGATGATAAAGGAGTCAAAATTTTTCCAGGGGCTTCAACTACGAGATGTTTCGTAACTAGCGAGTAACCTCGGGGTACTAATTATAAGAAATTTATATTCTTGTCCTTTTGGTGGAAACCTGGTTTTGTGTAATGAGGCAAGTTGCTGGCACGGGTGGAGACAGTGTCAGCCGAGCATGCTGCCACCGACTGGGCAAAGAGCAAACTTCATGGCGCAGGCGCGGCACCAGCTGAAAACGAGTGTCCTTTATTTTGTATCCGACTTGGTGTTATTGCTGTTTTCCAAACTTCTGATGTCGTAGCGCCGCATTACAGGTTTAGCGGAGTCCTGGAATCTTGCTCCCTCAGTCGTACCTTCCGGGTGGCAGCGGTGACGTATTTGACTGGACGCCTGATAAGCACGGCTGATAGCGGAAGGCTAAGAGCCATGGGGGTATCGAAAAATGAACCTAATAAAGCTTTGGCGTTACAAATGCTGTCATTTTTTTACTGTAAAGAAACATATGTCCCCCCCTCTGCCCTCCCCTAACCACCTCCGCCCGCCCTCTGTTTTCGTTACGGCGCAGGCGATTTACACGGCGACCTTTTGAGGCTCTTCCGCGTCGCCGGCAAACCATTTTTCACAATGGCTATCACAAAGGGTATTGCCCTCGCACCTAGCGATGCCTCTTTCACAAATTGCGCACTTGTCGGACAGCGTCCGTAGCGCCGTTATCGGACGGTTGCGGAGGGTCAGCAGCAGCGCGAAGTGTGCTTAAACACCAGAAGCCGCCGCCACCGCAACCGCCGAGAATGTAGGAGTGGCCGTTGCCATGATAGAGGTATTTACCATGGGCCCCATTCTCGACTGCACAAATTCACTGTGAATTTGCAATCTTTTTTGCATAACAAGGTAACAATCAGTGATGTGATGCACATAAAGCTATGATGATATGTAGTGTAATTTCAGGCTTCACAAAGAAAGATCACTACCAAGATATAAAATATTGTTCATAAAAGACATAAAAACCCGTGGCATGTGTTATAAAAATTTCAAATTTAGACGAAAGCTGTGGCTGCCAAGGGAAACACATTCCTTCAGGTCAATAATGTCGTCAACGGCACGAGGCGATCTAGTACTTTCTGTCGCGACGACACTTTCTGAGTCAGCTTTTTTAATAAAGAAGTTTGGTGTTTGGGGGAGACGAGTGTGAGGATAGCAAACGAGAGAAAACACCCAGATACCCCTGACAGTCAGACATGTTCGGTTAAGTCTGATTCGGTATTGTGGTCTTTCATTAGAGGTAAATATTTTGAATCGTATGCCTTGACATGCATGCAAATATCAACGGCGCTACATTAAAAGAAGTCAGCGCCGTAACACACATGTTTCGGCAGCTCATGGGGCGAAACCCGTCACTGCAATGTGACCAATCGCTTGCATGTCGAGCTAGGATACGCTAGTTCTTCACGATAATTTCGCGAAGTTTGCGTAAAATGTCGCTTTGTTTTGCAGCGTCTGGCCTCCGACGCACCTTCTCATTTTTTTGAGCGCCGGTTAGAACGACAGAAGCGATGCAGCCAGCACGCGCAGCCAGTTTTTTAACGCGATAGCATTATTAGGCTAATTTTAGATTCCGCTGTGCCTCCTAGCCATCCGCTATCAACCGTGCTCATCGGGCGTCCACGAAAATACGTAACCGCGGCTACCCGGAAGCTACGCTTGAGGCAACGAGATTCTAGCGCTCCGCTCGAATCTCGTTGCGGATCAGAAGCGCCACGCCTTACCCACAGGGCAACCGCAAAGCGTTTTTCACCGTGACTTATGCCGGCACCAACAGTGGGTGACTTAACTAAAACAGGGAACAAATGATTAACGCTTGTCTCTCAGAAATCAAGCAACACATAGATTATAAGCCGAAAATTACTACATAGCGTCAAAGAACTTAAATTTTCAAAGTATTTTCAATATTCCCCTGGTTATGTCTCCATCTGTCATCTCGGTTTTGTAAACGACAAAAGTTTCCACGTGGCCAATTTAAAAGTAACACTAAAATTGGTACGAATAGAGAACAGCCAAGTAAGAAGTCTCCGAGAAGTCTCCGAGTTCCCAATTCACATTCGCGAAAAACAGAAAATCTTTAGCCAATTATTGCCCACAAACAAAACGCCCAACTGGAAAGAGCAAGAAAATAAGAAAAGAAACGATAAGACTTACTCAACCACTCATCATGACCGGAATATTGCAGAACCTGCCGTGCCGCAAATTTGCCCGCACCAAAGAAAGTGAAAGAAACACCATCATTGGTACAGCATATAAGGTAGTTCTCAACATCCCAATTTTGACCATGAGACGAGCTAAAAACGGTGGATTACCAGGGTAACAGAATTAACCTACATAGATGGGTTTAGAAAAAGCGGATGGCCATCCACGCGATGGAGGGATGAAAAAACAGTATTTGTACCAAAGAACCGAGGGGGAAGCTCAGGAAAACAGCCGGTGAAGATCAATAGGAGAGGCTTTCACGCTGAAGTCGCCCTAAATAATATGTTTGTGATAATGACGATGAATAGTGCTCAACCTGTGTCTTCTCAACACATTTCAATATATCGGAGAAACAATGCACTCTGCTAGCCTCAACAAAACAAGTCTGCTGGAAAATGCATAAGGAAAAGGAAAAAAAAACGATTGCGCATTACAAGAATTCAAAAGGCGATTTGACACAACCGTGGAAACATCGCTGTGGAAATGTGTTAAAAAAATTGACACATCTTCCACTTGTGGTGCAAGGGTGGAGCAACACCGGAGCTGCCGGCCCCTCTTTACCCGGCTGATGTACCTAACATGCATTCCCGAGCTTCCCGTTTTATGATGTCCATTACTGGTACGCCCACATTATTTTTAAACAGCCTTTCTCATCTCGCCCAAAATGAACCGCGTTAACACGCGGTACAATCTGCAGCAACCGTCATCCCATACTCGGCGTTTGTAAAGCACACTCCGCGACTGGGGTCATCCTTCATGTGCAGCCGCAAGTGATCTGCCGAGTGAAGACTACGCGAGTGATCACCCCACGAACGCGGGTCGAAGCGTTCTTGCGCTTCTAGCTGGACACTTTTTGGTATTTTTTAGTTCCTCACGCTGCACCAGCACACGCGCCAGCATGGCCGACACCAGGCGCTCCTGCCTAGGAACACGCCCACAAGCGCTACGTCTGTTTTATTTGTATTTGTTTTGGTAATGCTATGCAGCAGACATAAAGCTTTAACTCCTCTGCTGTTGGAACAGCTGTATGACAGTGTGCGTATGACACGAAGATTTTTGTCCGTAGTAAGGAAGCGCGGGAGAAAACGCTTCAGATATTGCCAATTTGGGAAGAAGGTTGCAGGGTTTGTACGGTTAATATATGATATGGATATGTTCGTAAAGAATATATAGAAATTTTGGTAGTGCTAATTTGTTGGTGGAAATTCGTTACTGTTTCGGACAACGTGGTTATGCACCTCAAGTTAAGACACCTTCTGCATTCTTGTTTCGACTCAGTCATACGAAGCAACGAAATTCGTCGAACTGACTTTTATCATACGTAGAATGGTCATGCGTGAAACGAGCCAATACACCTTCTGCATTCTTGTAACGTCTCAGTCATGCAAACCAACGAAGTTCGTCGAATTGAATTCAATCATATTTATCACACTTGTACGTGAACCAAGAAAGAGGTGTAATAAAGCTGTTATCAAATAATAAAAACATCCAAAGTACTTTGCAAAAATAGATACAATACCAGAAAATTTTGAAGTGTTCGTTTGTCGTTCTGCTCCGATACGACAGATAACATATCTTGCCCGTCTCGGTGACGAACCTGCTACATTATTCCATTGCGACTTTGTATTTTTTGCCTAAAACATGCAGTAGGTCGGTAACTAAAATAAGCACCCCAAAAAGGAATTAATAGCTGTGAGAAATAGTTGACTTGAATAAAGTGTAATGGGAGGTCACCGTGCACGCGTATAAAAAAGGTAGTGACATGGGAAGAACGCGAGATGAAATCGGCGTGATCATGGGTTTGAGGAAATGTGTTTCCATAAGCGTTCAACCGGTTGTCACAGACACAGGCCAAAATGTCCCTTTTAGACCGTCAAACCAACGAGATCGCCTTCAAAACAAAGCTATCAAAATTCCGTTGCAATGTGTATTTTTGGCAGAGCCAGACACATAGAGCAAAGCCCGCTTCACCTCCGCAGTCCGTCGCCGAAGCGCGTGTCAGTGAGATCTGTCTAGCAAAAACTTTGGACGCGTATCTGCTCCTTTCGTCTCAAATATCGTCAAAAGACGATAGTCTTTGTAGACATTTACAAGAAAATGCCCCCCTTTCCTTCGCCGGTCACCTATCATGCAGTTCCTGTACTATATCTCAAGGTAAACACACTAAAGATTTGCTCAAGGCGATTTAATTTACCGCATTCCACTGCTACAGGCCTGGTTCCTCGATGCCAGCGCAGCAGTACGGTGGAGACGTGCGTGAATCGAGACGGCCTACTTGAATGTTTTTAAAACCACGTGTCCGTGCTCCACGTGCGTTCCAAGCAGAACGTGCCTAGCTAGTGGAACGTCTCCTTGATGTTTCCGCGTGATTTTTTATGGCACCAGGAGGTGGAGAGGGCAACAGCAGGCGGCGGTTTTCTGCAGTAGATGTGGAATATCACTTGCTATCGAACAACCAAGCATCCATGGATATTTTTTAATGAAGGAACACTGTAAATAACCCTGATGTACTAATTTCCCGTCTTATATTTGCGTAATGTCTTGTTCTTGTTCATCAATGTTGACAAGTATGAACATATAAACGGGCTTAGACGTTTACACTTGGCTGTGAGTATAAGACTACTGCGCAACATCTACTTTGGCCGGGTGGCGGAATCGAGTCACAGACATACAGACAGACATACAGACAGACCAAAATGTTTGGGTTTAAGTACCCCAAGAAAGACTTTCATCTTAAAAAGTGGCCCATAGCGCCACGCGCCCAATGCCATTAGCTTTGTCGCTTGAAGCCAACGATAAGGCTGGGCAGTACATGGTGGTCGGAAGCGCACGCGCACAGCGGTGTCTCGACATCAGAACTGCAACGTCAGATGGCGCGGCGATGCATTTGAGCCGCGATCGCGTGCCCCGGCATATTTTGCCGTCGGTTGTACATGTTTGAGCGCACTGACCATTCACGCACAAGAGGATTATTGGTAGAACCGTCGGACCGAGTCCCTGACATACGTCAGAAAATTAGTCATTATTCTATGCTTGCCTAGAAGCATCCATTCATTACGCAGGGTTACACCCAGATAATACCTCTTCTAGCAGAATCACGCTCGAGAGCAATTGCACACTGATGTTGAGATAGCGTTGGTCTTGGGGGCTCTGGGCCTCGCCGTTTATAGTGGCCGTTGATAGACGGGGCTATACAAGTTCCTACTGCACGCTGGTCCTAATGCACCGCTGTTTCGCATTTATCCCAGTTTCACGCAGTAGTCATGGGTATAAAATTATCTTGCCCGTCATCCTATTACACCATTTTACAACAACATAGACATTCTGCTGTTGGTCCATTTCTTTTCTTTGCCGTGTCTACTTCTGTTCAGGACCTAAAGCCACACTCAGAAGAGCAATCTTTTGGCAAACTTCACCCCAGTTCCGAACTTTGAAGGTGCCTAGGTAAAAATTTAATGTGATTAAGCCTTTATAGCCGCTGCCTTAATGAAATGTAAAAAGGCCAGTTCACTCACCTTTGCAGAACTCATTGCAGTGCTGTCGGCTTATGAACACGTAATTTCCTCGTCGACAGGACGAACGGTGGTAAGGTTCGCAAGCTCCATTTTCTACGTTAAACCAATATGATCCCAGGGGTGCTCGTTCTGTTTCATTGCAGGTGGCCATAACTTCCCGAGGTGAGCACATTCCGTAGTTCGCGTCCAAAGATTAAAAATTACTTTTATTTTTTGAATTTCTTCTGGATTTCCTTCATTGTCAGGATCAGGCTGAAAATATTCATGCATACTCACCCCGACAATCCTTGTTGCATTGCTCGTCATTGCCGAATCGGTTATTATTTTTCCCACAACCACCATAAATAAATTGTTCACCCATTCTCGACGTATAATTATAAAAATATTCAGGCATTACGGCACGGCATCGTCCTGTGACTGGAGGAAGTTTACAGTAGCCTGGCAGGACTTGCACATGAACTTGGCCATCTGAAAATATTCATTCTCTAGCATTTTTTTAAAGGAAGATATATTTCTTTTCACCAGAACAGATCGTGTGATGTTTTTGCTCTACTAGAAATTCCTAGATGTATCTTACAATATAATACTACTTTCTAAATCCCGCATTTCTCACAATTTTATTTTTTTAGCAATGAACCAGCCCACATCACGAGCAGCAGGAAGTGCCAAATCCCAACATGGAAAACCATCAATTGCCAATGTGTCTGATCTTGGCAATATATCGGCCGCAATAATTGCCATGTGTTTGGGAAAGGTGATACACTACAAATTGGCCAAGGTCTGGAAGGCCTTTATTGGACAATGCTTGGCAAGGCATGTTGCCATAGTAGTGCCTATACTTGGATGACGTGCCATTTTCGAAGATTTTTTGTCTTTGTGTCCATTCATTACGGCCAATTCCTATTCTTGAATCGCCTTGCGGCCTGATGTTTGCTGTATACATGTCACTCAAAACAAATTTGTTTATGCGAGCATTAAAATATTTTATTGCACGCATAAAATATTTTCCGTGCGATTGCACGTAATAAACAAAAATAACAGGCCGCAAAGCATCCAATATTTCCAGTATTTCCCATGATATCAAGTGAAGGTGTTTTTAAGCTTCACGAGTACACTCAAAAAGAATTTGAACCTGACGACAATAATATAGGTTTCACAGATTTCATTGTTGACAGTTGAATTGGTAGCGTCAGATAATATGTAATTTCAAGGAGGCTATATTACGCCGCATAATATAAATGAATTTCGAAGTCTCTAATCGACTGGCGAAGATTACTCCGCGCGGTAATTGTTTGGAGTGCCGATGTATTTCTAGCAATTGTTTAACGGCACTGCGCGCAATAGACGAATTCTCATGCCAAAGAGTACGTGACTTAGCTAAAAGAAGCACCATAACAAGCCAACTCTCATTGGTTAATTTTCAATTGCACCCATCACACATTTAGTTAACCCAAGAAATGTGACTGACAATTCCAAGAACAGCATAAAATTTTATTCAATAAGAACTTCAACATAAAAGCAAAACACAAGAATAGTAGACAGAAACAGAAGATGTTAATAAGGGGCCGTTCAATTCCTGCTGAGTTTAGCAGCTTCAAGTGCTTAAAAATAAAAAAGCCAGATGGACGTAAAAAAATAACATTTTCTGCAATAATGCACACAACAACCATCAAGAAAAAGTTAATTCTGCAGCAGTATACTTTTTTTTTCAGCTTGCGACGGATGGTACCTTTGCTGCCTCTGGCAGCCAGGTCACTAGGGGAAGCATCTTTACGTCGTAACGCCTGTAATGCGTCAAAAAAGCATAAACTCCAGTGCCAAACGCAAGCTGGGAACTAAATAGAGTGGGAACCCTCCTCCACACATGCATCTTTGAAAAGATTAAATCTAAACTTAACACTCGCTTTTCAACGAAACGTACAGCCAATACTGTGATTTGTTTTGAAGAGTTCTGTTTTACAAACTTCACTTTGTTCGTTCTGAAAAAAAAAACAGAACTGCATTTCACCTAAAATACCGTATTTACTCGCGTAATGATTGCACATTTTTTCGAAAAAATATTATGCAAATTGATAGGTGCGATCATTACGCGAGGTAAAATTTTCGCGAACACATTTTGAGCGCAGGAAACGCAAGTTGCAGGTCAGAATGTTACGATAAGTCTTATGAACATGAATCAACGTTACAACTGAAAACGTAACTCCACCGACCACCGCATGAGCACTGAGTGAGGCCAACTGAATTGTTTTTATTACGCAACGCACCGGAAATACGGAAGTACGGAACGCGCCGGAGCGAGTTTTCTGAGAGGTGAGAACAGGTCGACCAATAAGTGACTGCTGCTGTCACGGTGTGCGACATCAAGACACCGCTGTCGACTCACCGTTGTGGTACTCACTGCTGTGAGTACATTATGTGCATTTAGTGAGAGTTTATTCCACACCAATAATGAACTCATGCTTGCCGATAACGCTAATGTCATCAAGTCCATGGCAATAACGCAGTCTTGCCCGCTTTGAAAAAGGATGAAACTAAGGCAAGCATGACTATCGGCATGAACCTAGGCACACATACGACATATGGCTGCGGAACGTTCAGTAGTGCGATCATTGCGCGTAAAATTGAAAAAAAAAGTTGTATTTTCCCGACGAACTTCAGGGGTGCGATCATTAGGCGAGTGCGATCATTATGCGAGTAAATACGGTATTCTTCACAGAGTAGCATAACTTAGTATTTTTGTTTCCGGAATGAAAAAAAAGTAGGAAGGCAACGCGCCGCCTGTTCGGTGTAATCTTTTTGTGTGTGTTGTCGTCAGACAAAAATGGACGGCAACGGTGACATAACTCGTGCCTTCCCCGTTTTATCAGCTACGATGTTGTTTTCTAAAAGGGGACGCATCATACTTTAGTTACGAAACGTAAACGTTTTCTCGTGTTTTCTAGGCGCCACATATTGTGTGTATTGGATCTTGGTGATGAGCCTTATAATTTTCTTGCGTTAATTACTAAGTAACCACATGAAGCGACATTTCCGAGTGATATTACTAGCGTATATCAATGAGTGAAAATACATGGTAATGCGAGCGACTGCGAAATCGATCAATTATTGACGGTGCTCACCCCTCCCCCTTCCCTCTCGCCTATTCGCTGGGGCTTTCGCTCAGTTCAGGCCAGCCATCAGCGCCAGGAGTGCGCAAAATCGACGGAAGGGCCAAGCAGGCAGCCTATTATCTTTTCGCTGTCGAGCACAATACCACCTACAAAAAAGGAACTGTGCCTCCGCGAGCGATTATGCCATGGCTTGGCGGGGTGTTCCTGCATACGACCACCGGCCCAACCGCCAGCTTAATTAGCAGTGCTGGTAAAAAGGTATAATATGTATTCGTAATATAGGTGCGTCTCTTCTGTCGGTCACGTACTGAAATCCTCCGGAAAACATGCCTGCGTTTATTAGACGCTAAGTGGAGTGAGCGTGTAGGAACAATGGCGTGGTTTTTAGTTTTTTTAATGATTTACGGTAGTTTTACGCTTTGTTCCCGCTCGCCCTGAGCCAGCGACTGGCCGTTGAGCGGGCGGGCTGGCAGTCAGGAAGGCACAGATGCAGGCACGCAGGCAGGCTTAAATGTTCGTGTTAGGGTAAACTACGAAAGGTTATCGTCTTTGAAAACGATACAGTCGAAGTAGCAGCTATTTGCAATGCTGAAAATATGTCCCCATCTACCAGTGCTTATCCCGTAATATAAACATAGGTAGCTCCAGCTGGTGTATGCAACAGCACTGTCTCGAAAATTTCGGGCTGTGATTATCCAGCATACAAGGTGAAATAGTAGAAACATATCTCTGCTCACGTACTTTGAAGACAAAAGGTTGCTGATGTTTACTAAGAATTCTATACTGCTGAAGTATGTTTTCTTCCCTTTCTTGGCTATGAGTTGCTGCTTTTTGGCGCCACAAACTTCGACCAGACTACTTTCTTCTAGTTACATGTCGCCACCTGTCGGTTCAACGCTCCACGCACATGCCTACAACTTATAGTCTTCAATTTCATCGTTTTGTGAATTTTATATAGTGCGCACATTGGCCGCTTCAGTCTCGCGATTTCTGGAAAATTCGTTAGTGAGTAATGATAACTAAATAACAACAGCATCTTGTGTTTCCGTTCATCGATATCAACGTATATCAGATCTCTTGCAAGAGATTTTAAACTTAAAAGGGCATCCAAAATTGAGGCAGTACGTTACCACACAGGTTGGAACTGGTTTGTCAAATAAATAAATCATGCTTCGCCGGCTAAGAACACATGTTTATCTCTAAAACTAGTTCGAGGGGGCTTACGTAACTTCTTTCTGCTCTACGTTTTTATCTAGTAAGCTACAAAGCTTCTCACACTTTTTTTTGTAGTGTTTGCTTACAAACACTAAAGTTCGAAATGCAATACCTGCCAAGTTTTTACGGACGTAAATGATCCCTAGGTGTTGAAAGGAAATCCAGATTCCTTCACTTTTGCGCGCCTCATAGTCTATGTTGCAGCTTCGGCGAGCTAAATCCCCGAAAACCATAAATACAAAATACATTTAAGGGGCGTAGACAATTTACTCGGCGTTCATTCCATTGTCACAGTGAAGGTCACTCCGAATGTTTTAAGAGAGTTTCTGTTTTAACTAGATGGTGTTCTTAGGCGCATTATTCAATTGTTTCGAGCCTGCAAGCCGTCCACTTACAGCCGTACTCATCAAACCTCCTCGGAAATGCGCCACTGCTGCCAACAAGAAGCAACCACTGAGACAGTCGAAGGCGAGGCGGGGGCAGGCAAGGGTCCTGCTCTCTTTCCTTACATTCGGCGTTTTGAAAGCGTAAATGGATTTCAACACCGTGCTTTATAAATGAAATATAGTGTGGAACATTCGTGTATATTCTTGATATTAGATGCGAAGCATCTAATGGGTGGCGCTAAGTCGCTCTCTTGTTGTTGTTGCGCAGTCCACACCCCCACTGCCAATGCTCGGCTTGCTGAATGCCCCGTGGTGTTTTACCCTTTAGTGGAACCTGGAGTGACAGTGTTGCCGGTGTCTTCCTGGGCCGGCACGAGACGAGCACGATTCCCATTTAAGGGCTCCTGGAGCTACAGTGTTTGCGCTGTCTTCCTTTGCCGACACGAGACGAGCACGCTTCACGCGCCTTCGACATTTCATCGTCGTCGGCGGCGGCGTGCGTCGGCGTGTCTCGGCAGGCCGTGATTACAAGCAGCCCACCACCACCCTGGAACCTAAATTGACCTCGCCTCCAGCAACATTAGGGTTGATCCACTACAACAGCCCTTGACTATACATTTCACAGCCCGTAGGGCGGTCACAATCAAATCGGAACGCCAACCACAGCTCGACGTCAACTACGTTGAACATGATCATGATAATTCCTCAATAAAGACCAACTCATACCACGTACAACGTCTCCCTCTCTCTCCCTCTCTCGCTCTCTTTCTATCTCTCTCTCTCATTCCTTTCCCCTCTAACACCCCCCCTCCAATAAATTATACCATCTTCCCGTAGGATGCTTATGGTCGAGCATTTTCCCTCCCTTGTTGTTGCGTCGTCCACACCTCCACTGCGCATGCGCGTGTCTCCTTCATTCTCCTCTCTCACCTTACCCACACGTCTCCTTACTCTAACCCCACACACCAATTCAACTCACACTTCTTACTTCAACTCTACTCACACACCAACCAACCCCCACTGCTGCTTCGCATCCTCCTCAGCGTTCCCGCCACGAGAAGATAATGAAATTTTTTTTCGATGTGTCTTGTGCAATAAATCGGTCTCCCATTTGTGCACTCAATGAGCCAATAAAGGCTACTTTACGATTCTTTCGTGTATAACACAGAACAACCTCTACTTTGATCTAACTTTTCGACAGAAGATGTAGATGTACAGGCGCGCTACACCAACGTTCAAAATTAACCACACCAACAAAGCGAACTCTACCTGACTTGCGGTGCTCACACGAAATGGTCTATGCTGTAGGTACACAAGAATGGTTACCAATACCATAAAAAAACCTTCTTTTTCTTATATTTTTGCTGACCGCATTTGGGGTTAATACAGTATACGATCACCCATTTTACGTTACACAAAAAGTTTAAGAGGGCCCAGGCTACGAACGTTCATAGGGACCACTTCATGTTTTTGCAAAAAATTAACGAAAGCATTCTGTGCGGTTGTTGATTATTATTATCAGTATTGTCGCGCACGTGTTGAAAAGACTTTGTGCAGCCGATCGGTTCTTTGACAATATAGGCAAACCATAACGCAGTGAAACATTCGGATTCTGGCAATGATGACTGAAACCCAGTTTTGGGGGAATTCGAGAGATAATTTTGTTTTGCTTACTGAAGATACATGCTTCGGAAAATATACGGTGAAGGTGTTTACATCCAGCCCCTCAAACATTTCCCTGATACGGAAATGAGAAGCTATCTCCTCCACAACAAAAATGGAGAAAAGGAACGTGATGTGGCAGCAGCCGAGGGGCGGATAGGGTGCAGAATAACGTTACTAGAAACATTGGGTATAGAGGTTACTCGCGCTATACAGCCGCAGGCAGGCATACAGGGCACGGTGTACCAGAGGCGGAAACGGCGGAAAGAGGGCGCAGGCTGGTGGGCGAACCGCATAAATAGCTGCTCCCACTTTACATCAACAAATTTTATAAGTAAAAATCTGTTTTTTTCTAAACAACTTTACAACTGCAAACATAGAAATTTGTTTAAAAAAAACCGACGTGCAGTTTTAGCGTTTAAAACAGATAGTTTGTGTATATCTACCCTGAATTTTTTTTTTAACAAAAGTGTTTTTTTTTTTCGCATTTTGCGTAATTGCTATTTATTGTAGACAAAATATTACCGTTATTTTGATAGAATGGACCATCCTTGACACCAGAGTGATAATTGTAAAAATATGCACAACTGAATTGCGCAAGTGTTCATTGCCATGTCAAGTTACATGCGTACTATACGAAAAAAATTCCCGCGCCTTCCCGCGAGGGGAACACGATTAAATGCAGAGCATTGGGGCCTCAGTACTGATTGAAGGCAGTGTTGCTTCCATCGCTTCTTCTTCGTGATGCTGGAGTAGCAGACACGAGTAAACGTGGGCACGAGCGTCAACCAAGGAAGGAAGGAGCAACGCAGTGACTGAAACACGAGCGACCGCTAGCCGCTATATGCCTCCTGCGCTGCCCAGGGGCCGCTGCGCCAGCGGCTTCCGTGCAGTACTTCCGGGGTAGTACGAAACTGCGCGGTCCCATAGGATCCCATGTTGACAAACGCAAACTGAGCTCGACGCTCCCGATTATTGTGCGACGTGGTCACCAGCTCCGCCCCAACGCGTCCGATCTATTTCGAGATCAAAGGCATTAGGGGAAAAAGCTTTGCAGCGCTAACATACGTTTACAGCGCCGACAGAAGTGCCGTACCGTGACGGCGCTCTGCTACTCGCATGTTCCCGATCGTTGTCGTACGAAGTGAAATTTTAAGTGCAATTTCTAGTTTAAACTAATACTCTAGTGACAAAGACTTCTCAAAAACAGCCGGTCAAAAAAGAATAGTGACGCAATCGGCTATGATCGCGCTTTAAAAGCCAGCGAGTCCGCGGACCGCAGGCTCGCCGCTGCGGTGCGCCGCTCTTTTGCGTACCTGCACACTATGCGTGCACTTTCATAAACAGTGCTCGTTTGCGTCGCCGTTAATAATACCTGGTGTTCAACAGCTTTAGCTTGTCTTTTTGTTCGTGTAGTCAGTGACAAAATGCCGTGAACTCAGAAGCGACTAATATTGTTTGCGTTTATCAAAGCGTGCCGTAAAACAATGGCGGGCGAACTAAGAGGCCGCTGTGGGTTTCCTTGTTTGCTCTCACTTTACTTAATTCGCCTCTGCAGCAAACATTCCCAGTTCGCATTAAATAGCCTAGAATGAGGGTCTGCAACGGCCGAGTTTATGCCAGCCGACACGGCGGAGGGCGGACGGCAAATCGGGGTTGGGGTTGGTTGGGCTTTCGGAAGCAAAGAGAAAAAATCAGGAATTTCTCATAATCTTTTGACAATAATCTGGGCGAAGTGTGAAGAGGGGGGGTATTCAACGGAGACGCCAATTGCTGTTCGTGGTCTCGCTGTCTAACTCCATTTGAAGTCAAAACTGCGTGTCGGCGTTCAGATTCGACGACCCCTGCAGTACAAAACCAACACAGTCCGTGATGATCATCGGGGCCCCGCGCCGTGTAAATGCGGCTGTGCTATGTGAGGTTATAGGATACAACATCTCGCAGGCAGCGGGCGTTGATTTGGGCGTGTTTTCTTTTTGTTATGTTTTTGTGTTGTTTTGTTAATTGTTTATTTGGCGCTATTGCCCCACCTACTCGCTAGTATACATGTACCCTGCCGTTCGTATCGTGCGGCGTAAAACGTAACGCAAGATCCTTTTAGTTTGCGAATACGAAACGAATTTCCACTCGTTTCACAAAGGCGGTGCCAAGTCGCGTGTCAGCTGTGTCGGCTGCGCCATCTTGCGTTCGCTTGCAGGCTCCCGATGACGCGACCTTTTGCATTACCTCAGGATATAAGATGAGCAGCGTTCCGTGTTTATGCACTCGGAATGTGGTCTCTTTGCGAACCGCACGCAAGGAAAAAAACTGTAACTGTCAGCAAACAGTTAACCCCCGACTGGCGCTACGTGTCCCACGCCGCGAGCACCGCGACAGCGACGCGCTCAAGAAAGCCCCAGAATGGCTTCTTTTAGCAGATATTATTTTGTTTAGCCTCTCAAACTACTTTAAGGGCGATTTCATACAGTATGCAGTCATTTAAACACACAGCACAAAGCCCATCAACCCCTTTCACTCTGGCTTGTATTGAAAACACATAGAGGGCTGTGAGGGTCGTCTGCTTTTGCATATACCCAGAGGCGTCGGCCGCTAGGCTCCTGCATGTCGCCAAAACTCCAGCAGGAGGCCAATTTGCAGCTCGCGAATTAGAGGGAGAGCAGTACGGAGGGAAAGCGCGCATTCGCAAGCAGCGCGCGCCCTTCCATGCCCCACCACACTGCAATCACGCGCCTCTTACGCCGAGACCGCGACGGAGCGAAATGGCTGACTACGACGCATGCGAGCGCCAGCTGCTGTTGTGAGAGAGGAGGGAAGGAGAGGCGCACCTGCTGCGGACGCGGAGCTGTTGACACCGTCCGACGCAGGAACAGGCGAGGCTAAGAAATTCTCTGCATTTAAAAGGATGCTGGTGTGAAGCCGCGCGCCTTAGCGGGAACAACTTGTCCCAAGTAACAAGCGTTGTCGGCCAACGTAAACAAAAATGGTGATGGTGCCAACGAACTCTTTGTAGAAAACGCACCGCCTTGTTTATCGTGAATTCGATATATGCTATGATCTCCACCCTAAACATGTGCCTTCCCGCAGTTATCGAGCACTTAATTCTCCCGTTCTCTCGACTGCATACATTTTTCCATCCTTCCCGTTTGTGCGAAGTGTATACATGCAAGAATAACTTGTTATTTATTTTTATGGTAATGAAGCTGGATGAACTTTATTTTCTATCGGCGTGTGCTCGCAACCGGAGTAGTTCAGCGACAGGACGGACAGCACGCTGGACAATAGCCTTTATTGCAGAGGTAGTTTGTGAAGCAACAACTTTACACTGTGGAGCACTCACGTAGTGACTAATATTGTCTTGTGGTTAATATCTAAAGCGTGCTGTATTCATAATAGTATAGTAGAAGCGTGATAGTGCTTGCTGTGGGTAGTTCGCAGCGCTATCGGTGACCCATCCTTAACACTGGCAACTGAGAGTAGTACCTACGAATATACAGAAATGGAATTTTATCAACGAGCGATATTTGTAGGTGTAAAATGGCATTTTATAGCGCCTCACCGGCATAGCGATATACGGGATGCCCACGACAGACATGCCCATCGTGTGGATGTTAGATTGGTCACATCGCCTGACGTCACCAGACGATCACTCTCACGGCTATCACTCACGACGATCAGTCTCAGTGGCTAAGGCGTTGTGCTGCTCAGCAGGAGCACGTAGGTTCGATTCCTGTCCGCGGCGGCTGCTTTTCTCATGGAGGCGAAACGCAACAAACGGCGGTATCTACGAGATTCCGGCGCAGGGTAAAGATCCCCATGCTGTCAATATTAATCCCGAGCGCACCACTACGGCGTGCCTCACCGACTCCGTTGAGGCGGCGTGTTAAACGCTACAATAAACCAATCAAAGCAAACCGAGCTTTCAGCGAAGACATAACCGTGGGAATAGTGACAAAATTTCTTGAAAACTAATGTGATAAGACGCTATATAGTTGGCTTTATTTTAGCTATATCAGCCTATAATATATGCCTTTCTTGATTTCTTTGAGACCGGTGTTCTTTCTTTGTGCCTTGTTATACTTAAATCACCCACTGTTGGTGCCGGATTAAGTCCCGGTGGAAAACGTAGTGTGGTGGCTCAGTGGCTAAGGCGTTGCGCTGATCTTCCCAAGGCCGCTGGTTGAATTCGCGGCGGCGGCGGTCGTATATCTGATAGAAGTAGAAAACAAACAAGCCTTGTGCCGAGATTTCGAAGCACGTTGAAGATGATAAAGGAGTCAAAATTTTTCCAGGGGCTTCAACTACGAGATGTTTCGTAACTAGCGAGTAACCTCGGGGTACTAATTATAAGAAATTTATATTCTTGTCCTTTTGGTGGAAACCTGGTTTTGTGTAATGAGGCAAGTTGCTGGCACGGGTGGAGACAGTGTCAGCCGAGCATGCTGCCACCGACTGGGCAAAGAGCAAACTTCATGGCGCAGGCGCGGCACCAGCTGAAAACGAGTGTCCTTTATTTTGTATCCGACTTGGTGTTATTGCTGTTTTCCAAACTTCTGATGTCGTAGCGCCGCATTACAGGTTCAGCGGAGTCCTGGGAATCTTGCTCCCTCAGTCGTACCTCCGGGTGGCAGCGGTGACGTATTTGACTGGAGCCTGATGAGCACGGCTGATAGCGGAAGGCTAAGAGCCATGGGGGTATCGAAAAATGAACCTAATAAAGCTGTGGCGTTACAAATGCTGTCATTTTTTACTGTAAAGAAACATATGTCCCCCCCTCTGCCCTCCCCTAACCACCTCCGCCCGCCCTCTTTTTTCGTTACGGAGCAGGCGATTTACACAGCGACCTTTTGAGGCTCTTCCGCGTCGCCGGCAAACCATTTTCACAATGCTATCACCAAAGGGTATTGCCCTCGCACCTAGCGATGCCTCTTTCACAAACTTGCGCACTTGTCGGACAGCGTCCGTAGCGCCGTTATCGGACGGTTGCGGAGGGTCAGCAGCAGCGCGAAGTGTGTTTAAACACCAGAAGCCGCCGCACCGCCACCGCCGAGAATGTAGGAGTGGCCGTTGCCATGATAGAGGTATTACCATGGGCCCCATTCTCGACTGCATAAATTCACTGTGAATTTGCAATCTTTTTTGCATAACAAGGTAACAATCAGTGACGTGATGCACATAAAGCTATGATGATATGTAGTGTAATTTCAGGCTTCACAAAGAAAGATCACTACCAAGATATAAAATATTGTTCATAAAAGACATAAAAACCCGTGCATGTGTTATAAAAATTTCAAATTTAGACGAAAGCTGTTGGCTGCCAAGGGAAACACATTCCTTCAGGTCAATAATGTCGTCAACGGCACGAGGCGATCTAGTACTTTCTGTCGCGTCGACACTTTCTGAGTCAGCTTTTTTAATAAAGAAGTTTTGTGTTTGGGGGAGACGAGTGTGAGGATAGCAAACGAGAGAAAACACCCAGATACCCCTGACAGTCAGACATGTTCGGTTAAGTCTGATTCGGTATTGTGGTCTTTCATTAGAGTAAATATGTTGAATCGTATGCCTTGACATGCATGCAAATATCAACGGCGCTAACATTAAAAGAAGTCAGCGCCGTAACACACATGTTCGGCAGCTCATGGGGCGAAACCCGTCACTGCAATGTGACCAATCGCTTGCATGTCGAGCTAGGATACGCTAGTTCTTCACGATAATTTCGCGAAGTTTGCGTAAAATGTCGCTTTGTTTTGCAGCGTCTGGCCTCCGACGCACCTTCTCATTTTTTTGAGCGCCGGTTAGAACGACAGAAGCGATGCAGCCAGCACGCGCAGCCAGTTTTTTAACGCGATAGCATTATTAGGCTAATTTTAGATTCCGCTGTGCCTCCATAGCCATCCGCTATCAACCGTGCTCATCGGGCGTCCACGAAAATACGTAACCGCGGCTACCCGGAAGCTACGCTGAGGCAACGAGATTCTAGCGCTCCGCTCGAATCTCGTTGCGGATCAGAAGCGCCACGCCTTACCCACAGGGCCACCGCAGAGCGTTTTTCACCGTGACTTATGCCGGCACCAACAGTGGGTGACTTAACTAAAACAGGGAACAAATGATTAACGCTTGTCTCTCAGAAATCAAGCAACACATAGATTATAAGCCGAAAATTACTACATAGCGTCAAAGAACTTAAATTTTCAAAGTATTTCAATATTCCCCTGGTATGTCTCCATCTGTCATCTCGGTTTTGTAAACGACAAAAGTTTCCACGTGGCCAATTTAAAAGTAACACTAAAATTGGTACGAATAGAGAACAGCCAAGTAAGAAGTCTCCGAGAAGTCTCCGAGTTTCCCAATTCACATCGCGAAAAACAGAAAATCTTTAGCCAATTATTGCCCACAAACAAAACGCCCAACTGGAAAGAGCAAGAAAATAAGAAAAGAAACGATAAGACTTACTCAACCACTCATCATGACCGGAATATTGCAGAACCTGCCGTGCCGCAAATTTGCCCGCACCAAAGAAAGTGAAAGAAACACCATCATTGGTACAGCATATAAGGTAGTTCTCAACATCCCAATTTTGACCATGAGACGAGCTAAAAACGGTGGATTACCAGGGTAACAGAATGAACCTACATAGATGGGTTTAGAAAAAGCGGATGGCCATCCACGCGATGGAGGGATGAAAAAACAGTATTTGTACCAAAGAACGGAAGGGGGAAGCTCAGGAAAACAGCCGGTGCAAGATCAATAGGAGAGGCTTTCACGCTGAAGTCGCCCTAAATAATATGTTTGTGATAATGACGATGAATAGTGCTCAACCTGTGTCTTCTCAACACATTTCAATATATCGGAGAAACAATGCACTCTGCTAGCCTCAACAAAACAAGTCTGCTTGGAAAATGCATCAGGAAAAGGAAAAAAAAAACGATTGCGCATGACAAGAATTCAAAAGGCGATTTGACACAACCGTGGAAACATCGCTGTGGAAATGTGTTAAAAAAATTGACACATCTTCCACTTGTGGTGCAAGGGTGGAGCAACACGGAGCTGCCGGCCCCTCTTACCCGGCTGATGTACCTAACTGCATTCCCGAGCTTCCCGTTTTATGATTGTCCATTACTGGTACGCCCACATTATTTTTCACCAGCCTTTCTCATGTCGCCCAAAATGGACCGCGTTAACACGCGGTACAATCTGCGGCAACCGTCATCCCATACTCGGCGTTTGTAACGCACACTCCGCGACTGGGGTCATCCTTCATGTGCAGCCGCAAGTGATCTGCCGAGTGAAGACTACGCGCGTGATCACCCCACGAACGCGGGTCGAAGCGTTCTTGGGCTTCTAGCTGGACACTTTTTGGTATTTTTTTAGTTCCTCACGCTGCACCAGCACACGCGCCAGCATGGCCGACACCAGGCGCTCCTGCCTAGGAACACGCCCACAAGCGCTACGTCTGTTTTATTTGTATTTGTTTTGGTAATGCTATGCAGCAGACATAAAGCTTTAACTCCTCTGCTGTTGGAACAGCTGTATGACAGTGTGCGTATGACACGAAGATTTTTGTCCGTAGTAAGAAAGCACGGGAGAAAACGCTTCAGACATTCCCAATTCGGGAAGAAGGTTGCAGGGTTTGTACGGTTAATATATTATATGGATATGTTCGCAAAGAATATATAGAAATTTTGGTAGTGCGAATTTGTTGGTGGAAATTCGTTACTGTTTCGGACAACGTGGTTATGCACCTCAAGTTAAGACACCTTCTGCATTCTTGTTTCGACTCAGTCATGCGAAGCAACGAAATTCGTCGAACAGACTTTTATCATATGTAGAATGGTCATGCGTGAAACGAGCCAATACACCTTCTGCATTCTTGTTACGACTCAGTCATGCAAAGCAAGAAAGTTCGTCAAAATTCCATCATATAGCATACCATTACGTGAACCAAGGAAGACGGGTGTTGCAAAGCTGTTGTCAAATAATAAGAAAGTTTAAAGTACTTTCCAAATTATATCAAATACCAGAAAATGTTAAGATGATTAAAATACTACCACTGAAAGCTACAGTGTTGTATTCAGTTTTTATTTTTTGTTATAGCGCAAACAAGTTTTAAACAATTTCTTATCGTTACAAAACGCTTGATTGTATGACCTCAAAAAGAAATAAAACAGCTAAATTATTTCGGTTAGGTGTGCTGTTAACGACTGCATTTATTTATCAATACGGCATTTGCTACACAAAGGAAGTCCAAAAATGATACAATATGTTCGTGCTATCGTTTTGTTAGGGTATCATCGCAATAATAATAAATGCATTAGAACACAGCCTCGTAACATGAAGGTGAGGTGACGATATGAACTTATGTATGTCACCTATTACCACCACCAGGTAATATTATATGCTTTCTTTATACCTCTCAAGACAAGCGCATTTTTTGTCAAAGAAATGAGATCGGTAGTCGGAGCCCGGTAGTCGGCAAACAGTGCAAATTGTCTGAATTTTTTTTTGTTTTTTTTTACAGCCCTGTGTTTCCGCCCTTATCTCTTGTCCAAAGATTTTTCCGCTGCTACTAAGCATAATCTACCCACTACAACAATCGTTTGTTTTAGACAGTAGCGGGCACGGTGGTGCTTAGAATAGCAGAAAAAAGCGCCACGTGTTGGCCTGTATCATGCGTATGTTCCTCGTCTGAATCTCTTTGGAAAGACGTTGTTACACTCGGTGGAGAGACAATCTAACTAATGAGCTACGGTGGCGCTTCCGAGAGAACTTCAATTCCACCGCTTGTTTAAGGCCAGCAATTACCCGTCTTCACTCCCAACCTCCAAGAAATGACAATCCTTAATGAGGACCTAAATAGCCTTCTGTAGGTCACCATTTCAATCGTGAAAACGCCAGTGTACCCCATTACAACAACATATATCAAATACTACACCTCTGCGTAAAGCAGGAGCCGCAAAAAAACGCAAGAAGGTCGTTGCTTCCTTTCCTTGTGTACCTAGCGCTTTCTCGCCGCCATACTACCTCGCTAGCACGTAGTTCTGGCTCCGACGTAACCTATATGAGGCACAAAGCACTGAACAACCTTACGGCGCCGCCATTGGTGGGCCCAGTGGTGCGGCGTATCCTTGCAGGAACGAATGTCGATTGTCGCTATCCGTCATACGAGGGTGGCTGAGTTTTTAGATATAGCGCGTCGTTTACAAGGTAGGAATAACGCTGAGAAACACGCAGATTCCCTGCAGGCGGAAATGCCGCTACAAGCGCGATCGCGGCAATCATCTGCCTTTCGGGTTGACAAGAAGCCCACTGTGTCGTGCATGCACTACATGGCATGCACTGCTGCAGCTGAAACTCGTCACCGCCCGGCAGAGCGTCACTATTTCGGAAAACAGTTTATAAATGCGTGAGAGGGGGCGATAGTGCAGCGAGAAATCGCGCTTGTGATCTTCGTCGGCGCTGCTTCGTGAAGCGGTCACTGTATAACTGCGGTGATGCTAAACCTTTTGTGAGCCCTGAGGGCTTTGGAAGCACCTGTTCGCGGCGACAGTGCTGCATGCGGACACGCTAGCGTGTCGCTAGTCGTCGGTGTAAGTCCTAATTGCTGCCGTGTATGAGCATGATGTGTTTCGTAACACCCTACCTCGCCTTCAAACGCTCGTTTCCCTATAACTGGCGTGCTGACTCGACCACGGCCGAAGCGATGAGCACGGTCGCCAGGAGGATCGAGCGACCCGACCGGCCGCGCTCGGCAGTTGTAGGAGGAGCATGCGCCACTAAAAAAAGCGTGACGTACCGCCAAGCGGAGCCAACGGCTGTGGGAAGCTCGAAACTTGCACTGTTTCCCCAGGTGGTCTTGCGCCTGGTCGGTGACGTCACCGCTTCCACAGTGCTTTGGAGGCGCTATAAGAGGCGAAGAGCTCCAGGCCTTGTGGCTGGCTCTTTCTAAAGTACGATAATTTGGCTAATACTTAAACCCTTAAACCCCTTTTGCGGCAGGACGTTGTTTCGGTAGTACTCCAGCTTTTGCGCACGTAAAATCGAGAGCTTCAGAACCCTGTTTGGGGACCCTTTATGCAAGAATGCTTCTTGCTGCGACTAAAAGACGTTTACAGACTACAACGAATCCCCTACGGCGTAGTACCCTCAGGAAGTCTGGCAGTATATGAGGTTTCGCAACGTCACGCATGCAAACTTATGCCCCTTCAGGAGGGTGATATGTTTGTATCTGTCTCTGGAGGCGTGTATAAACTTTTCTCATGTGATTTGTTTTTCTAACTACGTGACGTCTCCCAGAGTGGTAGCGAACTGGATTTCCTGCCTCACAGGCCAGTACTGCAGAACCTTAACATTAACGAGAATTATGCAAGATCCCATATGCAGAAACTCCCCTGAAAAAGTATGAGCGATGTAACAGCATCCCTTGTTTTATCGTAAATGGTTGCTGTGTTGTTTAAGATCCTTCGGTGGGATCACTTTATAAACTCATGGACAATTGAAATACGAACCGTGGAACACACGGCCGTAGATACTGGTGTGGTCATCTGGCAGCGGCCGTCGAAAAGACACGGACATGCCCAGTAGAGGCGTCGGGATTGAGGGTGCGTGTCCCACTGCGATATGTTGCGTTGTGCTCGCTCGCACGCTTGCCTTGTCGCCAAGCCTCAAGAGCGCTCGAAGCACTGCAATTACACCCGCCGCCGTAGCTGAGGGCGTTTTTCATGCTGAGAGGAATGCGGCACGTAATTACTTGTAGCTTCGGCCAGGGCTTGCGCCAGTAAGGCGTGCATGATCCCGGATGAAATACTGCTGAGTTCATCTTACGTTTTTGAAGAACACGAGCACACAGAAATGGAGACAATGAACCACCCGGGAAACTTTTGCAGGCACTGCAATGTTTTGCGCTCGTGGTTCATTGGCTGGGGAATTGAACAATGAGCTGGCTGCCAAGAATACGCCTTTGTTTGTCAACGACATGGCTTAGAAACGTGGCTTATTCGGTGCTTGCAGGAAACACTATACCGCCAGAATTTATCTGAAATGTTATATATTGACTGGAAGGACTTTGTGTGCTGGGTTAAATGCTAAGAGAATTTTTGTGTTCATAAAAATTGACAAGTTAGACAGCTCCAATCATTCTATAGGTCAGTAGCCATTGCACAACAATATTGGCGGCCCGATTTTCTTTCTTTTTTTTTCGCAGGCACCTCAGTGCTTGTAGAACCCGAGCGGGCAGCACTGAACATGATTTTCGGCGTGACCCAGGTGTCCAACGTTATTTGCTCAAGTTACGGCACCCCACATGCAAAGATGTGCCGGCAAGTTACACGGGTACAGGCGGGGAGCGGTTACTTGTGTGCGCCGAGCACGCAGTGCCCACAGTTATGTCGCGCCGCATCGCTAACAATTGTTTTCGGTGCACTACCGGCATGGCGACAACGCAAGTGTGGGAGCGATGAGAAGGCACCATATCGCTGTGGGGCACGCATGCTTACTCGCGACAACTCTACTGCGCATGACCGTCTCTTTTCTCCGGCAGCTGCCTGGTGAAGACACCGGTATCTTCGGCCGTGCGTTTCGCTGTTCGTATTCAAATTGTCTATGACTTTACGTACCTCACTTGTTTGGCAACGCTTTCCAACAACTCTGAATTAGGCACTCGCTTCTCTATGCGCAAGCACGGAAGGGCCACAATCCTTGGAAACTATAGGTCAATCTCCATTTCGTATTCCTTTTTTGAAGTTTTCGAAAAAGTCCTTAATCAAAAGCTTTTACCAGCAATGCGTCCGTTCTTATATTCTAACCATCACGGCTTCATGCCCGGAAGGTCAGCAGAATCAAATCTCGCCTGTTTCCTTGACAACACTGTCCGTCCAGTGCTCTCTCACCAACACGGTGAAACACAATATTTGTACTGTACCAAAGCCTTCAACGCAGCTAATCACAATTCACTGATTATAAAACTGTTCGCATGCGGTCTAACTCATGAGTTCTGCAGGTGGTTTCACAGTTCCTCCAAAGGCAGCACTCATTCTGCTGGTTATGTAGGCGTTACCTCCCAGCCTTTTGCGATGATTTCAGGGATATCTCAAGGTTCGACCATCACCCGTTTGCTCTTTAATATTGTTGTAATGACATCCAGCCTGTAATTAGGCACTCTTCGTCATGTCACTATGCCGGCAATCTGAAGTCTATCGCGCCGTTTATTCACCGGACGGTCGCGTGCTGCTGCAAAATGACATTACGCAATTTCGTCATAGCGCGACCCGCACTATTTCTGGAGATTCTTTCCAAAAACATCGTGATAACGTATCCTCGTAAGACTCCCGCGCTCACTTTTATCATCCCTCTGCTCAGTGGGTCCTTAAAACGCGGCACCGAATTACGTGATTTCGCTGTAATGATGTATGTACAACTACTTTTATACTCGCATGTGAACTAGCTGTCCAACTCCAGTCTCTGTACGCTGGCGTCATTTCCTGGGTGACAAAAATTCACCAAACAATCATGCTGTGTATTTCTACACCATGCTCTAAATTTACCTATGATCGACTTGGCCTGTGCCAATTCAAATTGTTTCATCCATTAGTCGTCTCTTAAGTTAGAATTGATTCTGAAGCCCTTCAATAGAACCGTCTCCTGTGGTTACTCGCCACTAAGCTTTTATTACCCTGGCGGGCATCTCCAGCTACTGAAAGTGGAATAGCTATCTATTCGATGCTTCCGGCTGGACCTCAAGTTTATTAAACTATTTATTCAGAGTATGTCTCCATGTGCCTTATCAGCTCTGTTCGCTTGCGAATCCCGAGCATATCGCTGCGACTGCACGGCTGCTTTCATGTTGACAGAACACTGAGCCTGGCAAAGGCTAGCCGATGCCAACATGTCTTTGATCACATGGTCTTATCCTCTGTGGACATTTTTTGCAATAACATGTTTCTTTTTAAGTTCTGTTACGAAAGTATAATTTTCAAAAAGCATTTAAGATGTCTATCTTCTTGAGAAACGCATTTTTCCAGAAGCAGAACGCATGTTGTGGGTGGGTCGCACTTTCAGTTTTTCCTCCATTCTTGTGATTCTTCAACGAAAGCACCACCCGCGTAAATCAATGTATAGATTTATTTTTACCCTTTGTTGAATTACCAGAATTCGTTAACAGATTTTCGCTTGGATAACTTATATACCACATTTGCCCAGTGCATCGCAAGAGAAGGTCCAGCGCTGCTGTTGAGCACTTCAAATAAAAAATAATAAAATAAATGATAAAAAATAAATATATTGCTTCTCCCAACGCGCTTCTCCGGCGCCCAATCAGGGCGCGCCCAGTGGCAAAAAAGTGACATTATCTTTGAATAAGCTTAGACACTGCATGCTCCGCCCCTCCCCAGGTTTCACGTTATTGGAGATGGCCCGGAATTTTTTTGTTTCTGTAGCACCAATTTCTGTTTTGGATCTTAAGCCTTGAGGCAAATTCAACCAAGCTACCTGTGTTCGTATTGAATTAGCAAAAGCATCAAAACCAAGCTGTATTATCAAGAATGCTATTATCCAGGAATAATATTATCACCGCCAATCCGTAAGAACGCGTTATCTTTCGGCTGCTGCCTGGCATGTATGATTTACGGTCTTCAGACCCCTTGGATCTAACTTGCTGCGAATGGTTCTGTGCTGCGAGAGGGAGTGTAGCGTAAGGTCTTTCTTTCCAGAACGCCTTCATAACAGCTCAAGTAGACACGACACTCTGTGTATAGAAGGTACACACGGCAGAAAAATACCCCGGGGGCACGTGAGCACGTGGGAAAATGCATTGCCATGCTATCTGACGTTGCACTTCTCGTGTCGAAACAACGCTGTGCGCGCGCGCGTTCAACCACGCTGGTTATCCTGTCTTTTTCTTTCCTTCAAAGGCAAACCTGATCACATTCATTGTTTGACGATATGGGTCGCTGTCTTTGCTAAAATGCCTCGCTCGCACACTCTTCGGCCGCGAAAGGTGAGGGTGAAGTGCTCGTTTGTCGTTCTGCTCCGATACGACCGATAACATATCTTGCTCGTCTCGGTGACGAACCTGTGCTACATTATTCCATTGCGACTTTGTATTTTTTGCCTAAAACATGCAGTAGGTCGGTAACTAAAATAAGCACCGCAAAAAAGGAAGGAATAGCGGTGAGAAATAGTTGACTTGAATAAAGTGTAATGAGAGGTCACCGTGCACGCGTATAAAACAGGTAGTGACATGGGAAGAACGCGAGATGAAATCGGCGTGGTCATGGGTTTGAGGAAATGTGTTTCCATAAGCGTTCAACCGGTTGTCACAGACACAGGCCAAAATGTCCCTTTTAGACCGTCAAACCAACGAGATCGCCTTCAAAACAAAGCTATCAAAATTCCGTTGCAATGTGTATTTTTGGCAGAGCCAGACACATAGAGCAAAGCCCGCTTCACCTCCGCAGTCCGTCGCCGAAGCGCGTGTCAGTGAGATCTGTCTAGCAAAAACTTTGGACGCGTATCTGCTCCTTTCGTCTCAAATATCGTCAAAAGACGATAGTCTTTGTAGACATTTGCAAGAAAATGCCCCCCCTTTCCTTTGCCGGTCACCTATCATGCAGTTCCTGTACTATATCTCAAGGTAAACACACTAAAGATTTGCTCAAGGCGATTTGAATTTACCGCATTCCACTGCTACAGGCCTGGTTCCTCGATGCCAGCGCAGCAGTACGGTGGAGACGTGCGTGAATCGAGACGGCCTACTTGAATGTTTTTAAAACCACGTGTCCGTGCTCCACGTGCGTTCCAAGCAGAACGTGGAGCCTAGCTAGTGGAACGTCTCCTTGATGTTTCCGCGTGATTTTTATATGGCACCAGGAGGTGGAGAGGGCAACAGCAGGCGGCGGTTTTCTGCAGTAGATGTGGAATATCACTTGCTATCGAACAACCAAGCATCCATGGATATTTTTTAATGAAGGAACACTGTAAATAACCCTGATGTACTAATTTCCCGTCTTATATTTGCGTAATGTATTGTTCTTGTTCATCAATGTTGACAAGTATGAACATATAAACCGGGCTTAGACGTTTACACTTGGCTGTGAGTGTATAAGACTACTGCGCAACATCTACTTTGGCCGGGTGGCGGAATCGAGTCACAGACATACAGACATACAGACAGACCAAAATGTTTGGGTTTAAGTACCCCAAGAAAGACTTTCATCTTTAAAAAGTGGCCCATAGCGCCACGCGCTCAATGCCATTAGCTTTGTCGCTTGAAGCCAACGATAAGACTGGGCAGTACATGGTGGTCGGAAGCGCACGCGCACAGCGGTGTCTCGACATCAGAACTGCAACGTCAGATGGCGCGGCGATGCATTTGAGCCGCGATCGCGTGCCCCGGCATATTTTGCCGTCGGTTGTACATGTTTGAGCGCACTGACCATTCACGCACAAGAGGATTATTGGTAGAACCGTCGGACCGAGTCCCTGACATACGTCAGAAAATTAGTCATTATTCTATGCTTGCCTAGAAGCATCCATTCATTACGCAGGGTTACACCCAGATAATACCTCTTCTAGCAGAATCACGCTCGAGAGCAATTGCACACTGATGTTGAGAGAGCGTTGGTCTTGGGGGCTCTGGGCCTCGCCGTTTATAGTGGCCGTTGATAGACGGGGCTATACAAGTTCCTACTGCACGCTGGTCCTAATGCACCGCTGTTTCGCATTTATCCCAGTTTCACGCAGTAGTCATGGGTATAAAATTATCTTGCCCGTCATCCTATTACACCATTTTACACAACATAGACATTCTGCTGTTGGTCCATTTCTTTTCTTTGCCGTGTCTACGTCTGTTCAGGACCTAAAGCCACACTCAGTAGAACAATATTTTGGCAAACTTCACCCCAGTTCCGAACTTTGAAGGTGCCTAGGTAAAAATTTAATGTGATTAAGCCTTTAAGCCGCTGCCTTAATGAAATGTAAAAAGGCCAGTTCACTCACCTTTGCAGAACTCATTGCAGTGCTGTCGGCTTATGAACACGTAATTTCCTCGTCGACAGGACGAACGGTGGTAAGGTTCGCAAGCTCCATTTTCTACGTTAAACCAATATGATCCCAGGGGTGCTCGTTCTGTTTCATTGCAGGTGGCCATAACTTCCCGAGGTGAGCACATTCCGTAGTCCGCGTCCAAAGATTAAAAATTACTTTTATTTTTTGAATTTCTTCTGGATTTCCTTCATTGTCAGGATCAGGCTGAAAATATTCATGCATACTCACCCCGACAATCCTTGTTGCATTGCTCGTCATTGCCGAATCGGTTATTATTTTTCCCACAACCACCATAAATAAATTGTTCACCCATTCTCGACGTATAATTATAAAAATATTCAGGCATTACGGCACGGCATCGTCCTGTGACTTGAGGAAGTTTACAGTAGCCTGGCAGGACTTGCACATGAACTTGGCCATCTGAAAATATTCATTCTCTAGCATTTTTTTTAAAGGAAGATATATTTCTTTTCACCAGAACAGATCGTGTGATGTTTTTGCTCTACCAGAAATTCCTAGATGTATCTTACAATAAATTACTACTTTCTAAATCCCGCATTTGTCTCAATTTTATTTTTTTAACAATGAACCAGCCCACATCACGAGCAGCAGGAAGTGCCAAATCCCAATATGAAAAACCAACAATTGCCAATGTGTCTGATCTTGGCCATATTATCGGCCGCAATAATTGCCATGTGTTTGGAAAAGGTGATACACTACAAATTGGCCAAGGTCTGGAAGGCCTTTATTGGACAATGCTTGGCAAGGCATGTTGCCATAGTAGTGCCTATACTTGGATGACGTGCCATTTTCGAAGATTTTTTGTCTTTGTGTCCATTCATTACGGCCAATTCCTATTCTTGAATCGCCTTGCGGCCTGATGTTTGCTGTATACATGTCACTCAAAACAAATTTGTTTATGCGAGCATTAAAATATTTTATTGCACGCATAAAATATTTTCCGTGCGATTGCACGTAATAAACAAAAAAATAACAGGCCGCAAAGCATCCAATATTTCCAGTATTTCCCATGATATGAAGTGAAGGAGTTTTTAAGCTTCACGAGTACACTCAAAAAGAATTTGAACCTGACGACAATAATATAGGGTTCACAGATTTCATTGTTGACAGTTGAATTGGTAGCGTCAGATAATATGTAATTTGAAGGAGGCTATATTACGCCGCATAATATAAATGAATTTCAAAGTCTCTAATCCACTGGCGAAGATTACTCCGCGCGGTAATTGTTTGGAGTGTCGATGTATTTCTAGCAATTGTTTAACGGCACTGCGCGCAATAGACGAATTCTCATGCCAAAGAGTACGTGACTTAGCTAAAAGAAGCACCATAACAAGCCAACTCTCATTGGTTTTTTCAATTGCACCCATCACACATTTATTTAACCCAAGAAATGTGACTGACAATTCCAAGAACAGCATAAAATTTTATTCAATAAGAACTTCAACATAAAAGCAAAACACAAGAATAGTAGACAGAAACAGAAGATGTTAATAAGGGGCCGTTCAATTCCTGCTGAGTTTAGCAGCTTCAAGTGCTTAAAAATAAAAAAAGCCAGATGGACGTAAAAAAATAACATTTTTTGCAATAATGCACACAACAACCATCAAGAAAAAGTTAATTCTGCAGCAGTATACTTTTTTTTTCAGCTTGCGACGGATGGTACCTTTGCTGCCTCTGGCAGCCAGGTCACTAGGGGAAGCAGCCTTACGTCGTAACGCCTGTAATGCGTCAAAAAAGCATAAACTCCAGTTCCAAACGCAAGCTGGGAACTAAATAGAGTGGGAACCCTCCTCCACGCATGCATCTTTGAAAATATTCAATCTAAACTTAACACTCGCTTTTCAACGAAACGTACAGCCAATACTGTGATTTATTTTGAAGAGTTCTGTTTTACAAAACTTCACTTTCTTCGTTCTGAAAAAAAAAAACCAAAACTCCATTTCACCTAAAATACCGTGCTTACTCGCGTAATGTCTGCACATTTTTTTCGAAAAAATAATATGAAATTGATGGGTGCGATCATTACGCGAGGTAAACTTTTCGCGAACACATTTTGATCGCAGGAAACGCAAGTTGCAGGTCAGAATGTTACGATAAGTCTCATGAACATGAATCAACGTTCCAACTGATAACGTAACTCCACCGACCACCGCATAAGCACTGAGTGAGGCCAACTGCATTGTTTTCATTACGCAACGCAACGGAAATACGGAAGTACGGAACGCGCCGGAACGAGTTTTCTGAGAGGTGAGAACAGGTCGACCAATAAGTGACTGCTGCTGTCACAGTGTGCGACATCAAGACACCGCTGTCGACTCACCGTTGTGGTACTCACTGCTGTGAGTACATTATGTGCATTTAGTGAGAGTTTATTCCACACCAATAATGAACTCATGCTTGCCGATAACGCTAATATCATCAAGTCCGTGGCAATAACGCAGTCTTGCCCGCTTTGAAAAAGGATGAAACTAAGGCAAGCATGACTATCGTCATGAAACTTGGCACACATACGACATATGGCTGCGGAAAGTTCAGTCGTGCGATCATTGCGCGTAAAATTGAAAAAAAAAGTTGTATTTTCGTGACGAACTTCAGGGGTGCGATCATTAGGCGTGTGCGATCATTATGCGAGTAAATACGGTATTCTTCACAGAGTAGCCTAACTTAGTATTTTTGTTTCCGGAATGAAAAAAAAAGTAGGAAAGGCAACGCGCCTCCTGTTCGGTGTAATCTTTTTGTGTGTGTTGTCGTCAGACAAAAATGGACGGCAACGGTGACATAACTCGTGCCTTCCCCGTTTTATCAGCTACGATGTTGTTTTCTAAAAGGGGACGCATCATACTTTAGTTACGAAACGTAAACGTTTTCTCGTGTTTTCTAGGCGCCACATATTGTGTGTATTGGATCTTGGTGATGAGCCTTATAATTTTCTTGAGTTAATTACTAAGTAACCACATGAAGCGACATTTCCGAGTGATATTACTAGCGTATATCAATGAGTGAAAATACATGGTAATGCGAGCGACTGCGAAATCGATCAATTATTGACGGTGCTCACCCTCCCCCTTCCCTCTCAGCCTATTCGCTGGGGCTTTCGCTCAGTTCAGGCCAGCCATCAGCGCCAGGAGTGCGCAAAATCGACGGAAGGGCCAAGCAGGCAGCCTATTATCTTTTCGCTGTCGAGCACAATACCACCTACAAAAAAGGAACTGTGCCTCCGCGAGCGATTATGCCATGGCTTGGCGGGGTGTTCCTGCATACGACCACCGGCCCAACCACCAGCTTAATTAGCAGTGCTGGTAAAAAGGTATGATATGTATTCGTAATATAGCTGCGTCTCTTCTGTCGGTCACGTACTGAAATCCTCCGGAAAACATGCCTGCGTTTATTAGACGCTAAGTGGAGTGAGCGTGTAGGAACAATGGCGTGGTTTTTAGTTTTTTTAATGATTTACGGTAGTTTTACGCTTTGTTGACTAGTTGTTTCAACTTTTTCCCGGTCGCCCTGAGCCAGCGACTGGCCGTTGAGCGGGCGGGCTGGCAGTCAGGAAGGCACAGATGCAGGCACGCAGGCAGGCATAAATGTTCGTGTTAGGGTAAACTACGAAAGGTTATCGTCTTTAAAAACGATAAATTCGAAGTAGCAGCTATTTGCAATGCTGAAAATATGTCCCCATCGACCAGTGCTCATCGCGTAATATAAACATTGGTAGCTCCAGCTGGTGTATGCAACAGCACTGTCTCGAAAATTTCGGGCTGTGATTATCCAGCATACAAGGTGAAATAGTAGAAACATATCTCTGCTCACGTACTTTGAAGACAATAGGTTGCTGATGTTTACTAAGAATTCTATACTGCTGAAGTATGTTTTCTTCCCTTTCTTGGCTATGAGTTGCTGCTTTTTGGCAGCCACAAACTTCGACCAGACTACTTTCTTCTAGTTACATGTCGCCACCTGTCGGTTCAACGCGCCACGCACATGCCTACAACTTATAGTCTTCAATTTCATCGTTTTGTTAATTTTATATAGTGCACACATTGTCCGCTTCAGTCTCGCGATTTCGGGAACATTCGTTAGTGGGTAAGGATAACTAAATAACAACAGCATCTTGTGTTTCCGTTCATCGATATCAACGTATATCAGATCTCTTGCAAGAGATTTTAAACTTAAAAGGGCATCCAAAATTGAGGCAGTACGTTACCACACAGGTTGGAACTGGTTTGTCAAATAAATAAATCATGCTTCGCCGGCTAAGAACACATGTTTATCTCTAAAACTAGTTCGAGGGGGCTTACGTAACTTCTTTCTGCTGTACGTTTTTATCTAGTAAGCTACAAAGCTTCCCATACGTTTTTTGTAGTGTTTCCTTACAAACACTAAAGTTCGAAATGCAACACCTGCCAAGTTTTTACGGACGTAAATGATCCCTAGGTGTTGAAAGGAAATCCAGATTCCTTCACTTTTGCGCGCCTCATAGTCCATGTTGCAGCTTCGGCGAGCTAAATCCCCGAAAACCATAAATACTAAATACATTTAAGGGGCGTAGACAATTTACTCGGCGTTCATTCCATTGTCACAGTGAAGGTCACTCCGAATGTTTTAAGAGAGTTTCTGTTTTAACTAGATGGTGTTCTTAGGCGCATTATTCAATTGTTTCGAGCCTGCAAGCCGTCCACTTACAGCCGTACTCATCGAACCTCCTCGGAAATGCGCCACTGCTGCCAACAAGAAGCAACCACTGAGACAGTCGAAGGCGAGGCGGGGGCAGGCAAGGGTCCTGCTCTCTTTCCTTACATTCGGCGTTTTGAAAGCGTAAATGGATTTCAACACCGTGCTTTATAAATGAAATATAGTGTGGAACATTCGTGTATATTCTTGATATTAAATGCGAAGCATCTAATGGGTGGCGCTAAGTCGCTCTCTTGTTGTTGTTGCGCAGTCCACACCCCCACTGCCAATGCTCGGCTTGCTGAATGCCCGGTGGTGTGTTACCCTTTAGTGGAACCTGGAGCGACAGTGTTTGCCGTGTCTTCCTGGGCCGGCACGAGACGAGCACGATTTCCATTTAAGGGCTCCTGGAGCTACAGTGTTTGCGGTGTTTTCCTTTGCTGACACGAGACGAGCACGCTTCACGCGCCTTCGACATTTCATCGTCGTCGGCGGCGGCGTGCGTCGGCGAGTCTCGGCAGGCCGTGATTACAAGCAGCCCACCACCACCCCGGGAACCTAAATTGACCTCGCCTCCAGCAACATTAGGGTTGATCCACTACAACAGCCCTTGACTATACATTTCACAGCCCGTAGGGCGGTCACAATCAAATCGGAACGCCAACCACAGCTCGACGTCAACTACGTTGAACATGATCATGATAACTCCTCAATAAAGACCAACTCATACCACGTACAACGTCTCTCCCTCTCTCTCTCTCTCTCTCTCTCTCTCTCATGCCTTTCCCCTCTAACACCCCCCCTCCAATAAATTATACCATCTTCCCGTAGGATGCTTATGGTCGAGCATTTTCCCTCCCTTGTTGTTGCGTCGTCCACACCTCCACTACGCATGCGCGTCTCTCCTCCATTCTCCTCCTCACAGCCGTATAAACCAGGTGTGCACACATGCTGCCGCTACTCCACTGCGCATGCGCGTGTCTCCTTCATTCTCCTCCCTCACCTTACCCACGCGTCTCCTTACTCTAACCCCACACACCAATTCAACTCACACTTCTTACTTCAACTCTACTCACACACCAACCAACCCCCACTTCTGCTTCGCATCCTCCTTAGCGTTCCCCCCACGAGAAGATAATGAAAATTTTTTTTCGATGTGTCTTGTGCAATAAATCGGCCTCCTATTTGTGCACTCAATGAGCCAATAAAGGCTACTTTACGATTCCTTCGTGTATAACACAGAACAACCTCTTCTTTCATCTAACTTTTCGACAGAAGATGTAGAATGTACAGGCGCGCTACACCAACGTTCAAAATTAACCACACCAACAAAGCGAACTCTACCTGACTTGCGGTGCTCACCACGAAATGGTCTATGGTGTAGGTACACAAGAATGGTTACCAATACCATAAAAAAAAAACCTTCTTTTTCTTATATTTTTGCTGACCGCATTTGGGGTTAATACAGTATACCATCACCCATTTTACGTTACACAAAAAGTTTAAGAGGGCCCAGGCTACGAACGTTCATAGGGACCACTTCGTGTTCTTGCAAAAAATTAACGAAAGCATTCTGTGCGGTTGTTGATGATTATTATCAGTATTGTCGCGCACGTGTTGAAAAGAGTTTGTGCAGCCGATCGGTTCTTTGACAATATAGGCAAACCATAACGCAGTGAAACATTCGGATTCTGGCAATGATGACTGAAACCCAGTTTTGTGGTAATTCGAGAAATAATTCTGTTTTGCTTACTGAAGATACATGCTTCGGAAAATATACGGTGAAGGTGTTTACATCCAGCCCCTCAGACATTTCCCTGATACGGAAATGAGAAGCTATCTCCTCCACAACAAAAATGGAGAAAAGGAACGTGATGTGGCAGCAGCCGAGGGGCGGATGGGGTGCAGAATAACGTTACTAGAAACATTGGGTATAGAGGTTACTCGCGATATACAGCCGCAGGCAGGCATACAGGGCACAGTGTACCAGAGGCGGAAACGGCGGAAAGAGGGCGCAGGCTGGTGGGCGAACCGCATAAATAGCTGCTCCCACTTCACAACATCAACAAATTTTATAAGTAAAAATCTATTTTTTCTAAACAACTTTACAATTGCAAACAAAAAGCACTTGTTTTTAAAAAACCGACGTGCAATTTTGGCATTTAAAACAGGATTGTTTGTGTGTATTTACCTCAAATAGTTTTTTTAACAAAAGTGTTCTTCTTTTTTGCATTTCGCATAATTGCTATCTATTGTAGAAATAATATTACAGTTACTTTGTTGCAATGGCCCAACCTTGACACAAAAGCCATTATTGTAAAAATATGCACAACTGAAGTGCTAATGTGTTCAATGCCATGTCAGGTTACATGCGTACTATACGAAAAAAATTCCCGCGCCTTCCCGCGAGGGGAACTCGAGTAAATGCAGAGCATTGGGGCCTCAGTACTGATTGAAGGCAGTGTTGCTTCCATCGCTTCTTCCGTGATGCTGGAGTAGCAGACACGAGTAAACGTGGGCACGAGCGTCAACCAAGGAAGGAAGGAGCACGCACCTGTTACGCCGAGACCGCGACGGAGCGAACGAGCTGACTACGACGCATGCGCGCGCCAGCTGATGTTGAGAGAGAGGAGGGAAGGAGAGGCGCACCTGCTGCGGACGCGGAGCTGATGACACCGTCCGACGCAGGAAGAGGCGAGGCTAAGAAATGCTCTGCATTTAAAAGGATGCTGGTGTGAAGGGACAACGCTTGTCCCAAGTAACAAGCGTTGTCGGCCAATGTAAACGAAAAATGGTGATGGTGCCAACAAACTCTTTGTAGAAAACGCACCGCCTTGTTTATAGTGTAGTCGATATATTCTATGATCTCCACCCTAAACGTGTGCCTTCCCGCAGTTATCGACCACTTAATTCTCCCTTTCTCTCGACTGCATACATTTTTCCATCCTTCCCGTTTGTGCGAAGTGTATACATGCAAGAATAACTTGTTATTTTTGTATGTTAATGAAGCTGGATGAACTTTATTTCCTATCGGCGTGTGCTCGCAACCGGATTAGTTCAGCGGGAGGACGGACAGCACGCTGGACAATACCCTTTATTACAGAGGTAGTTTGTGAAGCAACAACTTTACACAGTTGAGCACACACCTAGTGACTAATATTGTCTTGTTGTTAATATCTAAAGCGTGCTGTATTCATAATAGTATAGTAGAAGCGTGATAGTGCTTGCTGTGGGTAGTTCGCAGCGCTATCGGTGACCCATCCTTAGCACTGGCAACTGAGAGTAGTACCGACGAATATACAGAAATGGAATTTTATCAACGAGCGATATTTGTAGGTGTAAAATGGCATTTTATAGCGCCTCACCAGCATAGCGATATACGGGATGCCCACGACAGACATGCCCATCGTGTGGATGTTAGATTGGTCACATCGCCTGACGTCACCAGACGATCAGTCTCACGGCTATCACTCACGACGATCAGTCTCAGTGGCTAAGGCGTTGTGCTGCTCAGCAGGAGCACGTAGGTTCGATTCCTGTCCGCGGCGGCCGCTTTTCTGATGGAGGCGAAACGCAACAAACGGCGGTATCTACGAGATTCCGGCGCAGGGTAAAGATCCCCATGCTGTCAATATTAATCCCGAGCCCCCCACTACGGCGCGCCTCACCGACTCTGTTGAGGCGGCGTGTTAAACCCTACAATAAACCAATCAAAGCAAACCCAGCTTTCAGCGAAGACATAACCGTGGGAATAGTGATAAAATTTCTTGAAAACTTATGTGATAAGACGCTATATAGTTGGCTTTATTTTAGATATTTCAGGTCATAATATATGCCTTTCCTGATTTCTTTGAGACCGGTGTTATTCCTTTGTGCCTTGTTATAGTTAAATCACCCACTGTTGGTGCCGGATTAAGTCCCGGTGGAAAACGTAGGTAGTGTGGTGGCTCAGTGGCTAAGGCGTTGCGCTGCTCTTCTCAAGGCCGCTGGTTGAATTCGCGGCGGCGGCGGTCGTATATCTGATAGAAGCAGAAAACAAACAAGCCTTGTGCCGAGATTTCGACGCACGTTAAAGATGATAAAGGAGTCAAATTTTTTTCAGGGGCTTCAACTACGAGATGTCTCGTAACTAACGAGTAACCTCGGGGTACTAATTATAAGAAATTTATATTCTTGTCCTTTTGGTGGAAACCTGCTATTGTGTAATGAGGCAAGTTGCTGGCACGGGTGGAGACCGTGTCAGCCGAGCATGCTGCCACCGACTGGGCAAACAGCAAACTTCATCGCGCAGGCGCGGCACCTGCTGAAAACGAGTGTCCTTTATTTCGTATCCGACTTGGTGTTATTGCTGTTTTACAAACTTCTGTTGTCGTAGCGCCACATTACAGGTTCAGCGGAGTCCTGGAATCTTGCTCCCTCAGTCGTACCTTCCGTGTGGCAGCGGTGACGTATTTGACTGGACGCCTGATGAGCACGGCTGATAGCGGAAGGCTAAGAGCCATGGGGGTATCGGAAAATGAACCTAATAAAGCGGTGGCGTTAAAAATGCTGTCATTTTTTACTGCAAAGAAATATATGTCCCCCCCTCAGCCCTTCCAACCCCCCCGCCCGCCCTCGGTTTTCGTTACGGTGCAGGCGATTTACTCGGCGACCTTTTGAGGCTATTCCGCGTCGTCGGCAAACCATTTTTCACAATGGCTATCACAAAGGTTATTGTCCTCGCAACCAGCGATGCCTCTTTCACAAATTGCGCACTCGTCAGACAGCGTCCGTAGCGCCGTTATCGGATGGTTGCGGAGGGTCACCAGCAGCGCGAAGTGTGTTTAAACACCAGAAGCCGCCGCCACCGCCACAGCCGAGAATGTAGGAGGGGCCGTTGCCATGATAGAGGTATTTACCATGGGCCTTATTCTCGACTGCACAAATTCACTGTGAATTTGCAATCTTTTTTGCATAACAAGGTAACAATCAGTGACGTGATGCACATAAAGCTATGATGATATGTAGTGTAATTTCAGGCGTCACAAAGAAAAATCCCTACCAAGATATAATATATTGCGCATAAAAATCATAAAAACCCTTGCCATGTATTATAAAAATTTTAAATTAAGACGAAAGCTGTGGCTGTCAAGGGAAACACATTCCTTCAGGTCAATAATGTCGTCAACAACACCAGGCGATCAAGTACTTTCTGTCGTGATGACACTTTCTGAGCCAGCTTTTTTAATAAAGAAGTTTGGTGTTTGGGGGAGACGAGTGTGAGGATAGCAAACGAGAGAAAACACCCAAATACCGTTGAGAGTGAGACTTGATTGGTTAAGTGTGTTTCAGTATTTTGGTGTTTCATTATAGTGAAATATTTGGAATCGTATGCCTTGATATGCATGCAAATTTCAACGCCACTACATTAAAAGAAGTCAGCGCCGTAACAAACATGTTTCGGCCGCTTATAGGTATGGTGCTGTACTCCTTCTTATTGGTCGATTAGTGTATTCTCTTACCTCTGACCGTTCCCTTTTCGCGATTTTCCAGTAACCATTGTGGCAATAATGAAAGCCTTGTTTCAGCCCGTGCATGTGTCCTCAGATATTAAGAGCGCTTTTCAGTAGTCTAAAAGGTCTATGAAGAAATGCATTAGTTTTTGAAATAACTCATTTGGCCCTATTAAGAACGTTTTCGCTTTAAAAAATGTCACAGGGACCGCGCGGCGTGGCATGGTATTACGAATTCTGGAAAGGTAAAAAGCAAGAAAGCGAGCCACTATATCCGCGTTCCGTGCCAGACACCTCGCACTATCCTCCCAGATAGCCTTTTCACCACCACCGAGGCAAGACAATTTTGTTTGGTGCTACCTATACCATACATCTTCGTAATGGGAATGCAGGGAACGGTCCGGCATATGCCTGTTACCGAGGCATCGATCACTGGCAGTCACACTTCGTAACCGCCGACCCTATGGCGATGGAGGACAGATACCAGGAAAACAGCTGATGCGAGATAGCCGTCATGGCAATGTTTCTTTTGCGTCTTCTTTAATTTTAATATGCGAGAAAGCTTCGCAATGCGTCCATGAACTATGGGGAGAGAGTCTTTCCTTTCAATTACCTAAGTGTTGTTGGCATTTAAATATGGTATTCTGGGTACTTATTTCCGTAGCTTCTCTACGGAAAAGAGTGATGCGCAGTTTTACCGCTAAACAAAGAAGACATGCTTGCTATCTCTGTTGGTTCGTCGCTGCGAGCGAACTGCTTGTCTTTTCCAACAGCTGGAAGCGGGCGACTGGTTGTGGGTGCTTTAACTTGCCAATGCGAGTATTGTTTTGTTTCGCCCTAACGTTCTGGAAACGTTGGAGGGATGTCGGTCAATTTTTTACAAGCACAGTAAGTGCCCACCCACATACCTAAAGTTTGCTTTCCCAGATAAAGTGAGTGTCGCATATAAGCAACAAACACAAATACCAAAACTGTGGCAGGTTCATCTGTAATAAGACTTGGCAAAACACGAAAGTGAAACGGGCAGCGAAATCTGCTGGGAAAGGAGCATGATTTGAAGGTCGGCGGCTGCCTAATGGGTGTGCTTGGCGAGTGAAGTCTTGTTGGCGGGTCGGTACGGCAGAAGTCAGGCTATGGTCTTGCTCCGTAACGTGTGAGGGAGACGGTCACTTTGCGACAAGCTCAGCTTGTGGAACGCGAGAGGCGGAGTTGCTGGGTTGCACTGTGAACGCGCGAACGGGTTCCGCTTCCTGCTGGCGTTTCTTTTCGCACCAAATCAGTCACATTCGCGTCATTCGCCAATCGGCGCCGTTGCCTTTTTGCGGCGCGTAATGCAGTAGTTGTCTCACATGGGGCAACGCAGCCATCGCACTGGGACACGATGCAGCTTCCACTGCATGATCGGTGCGCCAATGTGGTGCTTGTTAGCGTCATGATGCACTACTTCGCTTAACCTCTCCTTGACGGCAACAACATCCATGTCAATGAAGCGTTTCCTGCCGTTTCACCTGTGTTCGTTGTAATGGCTGCATTTGGGTTACGGATATGAAGTCAGTGAAAAGTTGGTGTTTCCGAAAATTAAAACACTTTCGTGTTAAAATAAAACATAAAATTGCGAAAGAGATAAAAAACACAAACACCAAAAAGTAAAAACAAAATACAACAAAAAGCTGAAGAATAGGTTACAGAAAAAAGAAGAAAAACGTTTACTCAGATAATAAAAAAATGAACTGATGATTACTTTATACCCTTTGGGCCCTATTCTCGACTGCGAAAATTCACGGCGATTTCCGCATGTTTTTCGCGTAAGCGAAACGTCAGCAACCAGTGACGTGATACACGTCAAAAATGCCTTTCATTTCAGAAAGTTTAATCGAAGTACACTTCGGTTTAATCGAGAAAAAAAATTTATATTAATCGCCAACTGCGGCCTTAAACGGCGGAGAGTAAGCCCCCTTCACTGCAAGCGACGGTTCCTGCGCGGAGGCGTAGATATTCGTCCGCACCGCAGTTCGCGTGCGTCTTCAGTTTTCGCTTTAAAGAAGCCTGGCTGGGTGGTACTGGACATCGGAAGACTGTTATCGGCTGGTAACGAGATGCTGGTGCTCCTAAATGAATTCCGAAACGCTGCGTCCATGTACGGGATAGAAATCTAGTAGGAAATGGTCTGCCAGCAAGCCATTAGTGCATTTAGTAGGCTACAGTTTTCATCGTTGTCACCGACGTGGGTTTTTGCGCACTTGGAAAGTTAAGGTGGCAAGGTTAGACGTGAGTTCAGCATTGATAGTTGTTAGCGGTTATAGTACCCAGTCCTGAAAGGTACCTTTAACAGGAGTTGCGACTCAAACCTTCTCTGGGGTTCATTTCACCTCATTTCATTTCTTTCATCCTTAAGAGCCCGCGGACATTACATAAGGGAGGGCAAGGGTCGAGATACAGTGCAATGTTCAAAATAACGCACACAGAAGCAAAAGAAAACACACAGAATCCAGGATCGAATACAAAAACATAGTAGAAAAAAAAACATGAATGTTGTGTCAAAATTATAGAAAAGTACAATTTTTGCTCTTAAGAACAGTTGCTCTTTATTTCTCATCCATTGCTCCCTGACCTAAATCCCGGCCGCCGACAAGCCCGAAGCCAAGCACATGAGAATATTTATGGAAAAAGAACAGATTTCGCCTATACGGATACTAGTACCTACCCTAAATGGTGAACACAAAGTATCCGCAGTCACCACAAAGGGCCCCCTCATTACCTGTGCATCAATCAAGACATCATCATCCTGGGTTGCGAGGAGCTAGCTATCGCCCTAACCCTCATACACACGAAGTACCCAATCATATCACGGATTCCCAAGCTGCCTGCCGAAGCTTCTTAGCCGAGAGTAGCCCCTTCTACTTTAAAGCGACTTTTACCACATGAACCCTGCCGGAAAGGTAATATCATCTAGACTCCTGGCCATTCCTCCCTGACCACTTTGCTCATCAGCAAGCCTGCGCCCTTTCTCTCCAGGCTTCCGAAGAGACCACATCGTCAATCCCGCTCGCAACGTATCAAGACATCGCGCAATATTACGGTCCGACAGACAACACTTCCCTCTCCCTTACCCTGCACTATCCAAGGAAGAAGAATCGCTGCTCCGCAGACTACAAACCAATACCTTTCCTCACCCCGCTCTCCTGCATCGTATGTTTCGAACTCAATACTCTGCTGTATGCAAGTTTTGTTCACAACCCGGAACTCTAGCTCATATTATAATACAGTGTGTGTGCAATCCCAAACTTCCACCTCTCCGATCCCCTCTTCCCACCCCTGAGCTGTGGGAGAACCTGGTGACGAGCGACCGATGTGGACGTCCAGTAGCTCCTGGCATCCAGAGCGAAGGCTCTCTGCTCACTTGATAAATCCTGTACTAGGGACCACTCCACTTTAGAATAGAACGCTCGAATAAATGTTCTTCTCTCTCTCTCTCTCTCTCTTCTCTCCTGGCACCGAGCGCCGGGGTATTTCTTTGATGATCTTTTCCGACATTGTAAAAAGTTTATGGGGTGAAGTATTTGTCCATGGAAAGGTCTCTGAAGACTGGCACTGGCTGGAAATCCCTCAAAGGTGCCACCAACTCCGTCGCAACCCATCCTTCCACGTGCTAAAAAAGTTTCCCTCAGACGAAAATTAAAGTGGTTTTCGTGGTAGCTTACGATAGGAAATTTTGCTTGTTCTTACACTGTCATAATACCCCGTCTAAACATTAGTTATTTTTTTCAGTAGCTAGAGAATTTGTGTTCCAAATCGTTTAACTCGGCAGCTTCGGATGTACCGATGCCCGCAACCGTCTGATCAAGACAGTCCGAAAGGATGGCATGCAATCTTTCCATAATATCCATAATATCTTCTGAACGGTAGTATTCCACGAAGGGGTGTAAATTGGTTTGTGGATTTACCCAGTGGTACGACTTGGGGGGTATTGCGTGAGTACGCAATAATTATCGGTGAAGTTTGAAGGACAGGTAATATCCAAACAGTTTAGGCTGCTTTTTATTTCTTTCTGTTTCTTTTCTTATTCTTACTTATTATGTGGTGCATCTTACAGTCTTGGCAAGCGTCTAAAAACTTCTCTGAATATTTTGTAGGGCTTCCTATCATTTTTCTTGTTTGAAACAAACATTGTTATGTAGTGCACAACGTAAAAGTCCTAAACTGCGTCCATATATAGTGTGCTCTCCAAAGTTCCCCGATAGGCATTTTTTTCGGGACACGCCGAGAGTGGCTGCCCCCGCAGTCTTTATTGGCGATGTTGCATACAATTGCTGACTTCAGTTCTTTGCAGTTTGCCTGAAGACTGCGACATGAAGCATGAGCTTGAAGTTTTGGTGCGTCATGCAAACAAAAAAGTGCAAACACAACACTATGCTGCAAAGAAGTTGTCCGCGCCCCATTGATCATTTTTTTTTGTTATGACATGCTTCTTGTAATAAAACATATTTTACAGGCGCACGTATGCACACGTCCCGCAAAGGATGGCAAGAAAAGAGCGATGGGTGTGTCCCAGCGCCACGGCTGGAGGTATGTTTTGTGTCCCAGGGTGGAGGGTTTTGCTTTTAAGGTGTCGACTTCTCGCTGAGTCTTGGAAGGACAAATCCGTAATAGATGAATCGCCTCCGCTTATTCTGCATGAACTGTGCAGAAAGCGTAGGTGTCAACAAACTGGGCATGGTAGTGTGAGGGCGACCCTTGGGTCATACAAGATAAAAGAGCTACTTGAGCGCAGAGTCTGCCAAGCAAAACCTTTTCCCAGTGAACAACTGTCATGGCGATGCCAGTTCCACACGCGGGGATGAGCGCACGTGGAGCGCGCCTGAGATCTTGCTTCCGTTAAAGAAAGTTTTCTAGTGCACCTGACGTCAGCAACGCAGCAGCTCGATGCCCCTAGGGGCAATGGTTCAGGGTAGTGATCTTTATACGCTGAATCGTATTTCGCCGACGACACAGCAGCCTGAGAGGGAACGTTTGCGTGTATAGTAGGTTGTGGATGTCCCTTAAAATAGTGGAGCTCTTGCATACCTGACGCATATTTCCATATCACTGCCTTGTAGTCCGTATAAAGATGCGGTGTGGAACCCACTGTGACGCGCCGGAGGGCCGACGTCCCAACCTCTTGGCCATCCCGGATAAACAGCTACAAAATAATAACACCCATCGTCTGCGGCACCACGGAAGGCCTGAATATGCGTTTGGAGTCGCTCCTACCTAGCAGGCACCATAGTTATAAACCACCAAACCTTGCGGCATGTCAACATGCCGCAAGGATTTACGGGCGGACGTCTCAGCATAGAAATTATTTTCTTTCTTAAACTAAAAATACTCCGATTACACTTTTTGAAAGAAATTCCATCTGTGCGCCCTTTCAAATGAGCCTAAACCTGCACTTTTACATCCTTCACCGCACGTTGCGAAAAAGTGTTCGAACGAGGAATTTCGCAATTTCTTTAAAGTAAATGCCTTTAGTAAGATGAAACTTCCTACTTGCAGGGTTTTATTACTTTTTCACCGCTTAGCGTCAACTATATAAGAAAGTGTGTAGGTGCGTGGTTTATACAAACGGTGTCACAACATTACAAAACCTGTAAAAGGTGCTCTGAAACGCTGCTTTGCTTCACCGGAAAGCCAATTTTCAGACGCACTAGCAACTCTCCGTGAACTGTAGCGAAGAAAACCACTTCCTTTTGTATCCTCTGGATATGCTTCACTGTGCTCTTTTTATTATTTTATTTTTCCGAAATGTTTTTGCAACTTAGGTTTTTATAACCAGCGCAACATCCAAATTGCTGTAACAGACCTATGAAGCATTGTTTGTCCTATATCGCTGTGAGAAGGAATCGCGTAGTTTAGTCATAAACCCTTGATATTTGCAGTGTAAGCGGAGATGGTTGAGTGAATTCTCTGATACGTTTGGCGTAGAATGACCCAGGTGTAGAGATGTTGACTAAGGATGCGGTGAATCTATGAGAAATGTAGCATTTCTTGTGCTAGATTACCTGACGAAACAACGTAGAACCCGTGTTTAATTTACAAATATTTCAGCAATGCGTCCGCAAAATATGAATTAGAACGAGGCGTTCTTTTGCGAGTGATGCTCTTTAACCAATACATTCTCTTCAGTAGAAACAATATACAGTGTATGTTGCAACCTATCCGCGTCTGCCACATATTGTATCCTGCATAACCACTCACTTAAAAACGTTTTTGGCTGCAAAACAATAAAATTATTAAGTATTTGATAATAATACCTTATACTAAAGTTAGTAAAATATACCTTTTATTTATATAAAATATCTGGACGTTAACGTAAAATTATTGGCAGGGCCGCTCACGCCTGTGCGTTTAGGCGTTCCTGTCAGATCCCGTCTTTCAGATAAATGGTGGTGCTTTTGACAAACTGCAACAATTTTTTTTTCAGAAAGAGCAAGGCACACGGAGGCTCAAGGTCACATGCTCCTTGTACATCGGTCAGCTGATGCGCAACGATGTATCTTGGTAAGACATGACGCTCAATTGTACCAAATACGTGGTGTTTTGATGTAAATGACTGGTAATTTGTAAGTAAATGTAGATAGTCTTGGTATTAGAATACAACCACATAATAAATATCTCCAGTGGTTTTCTATGATGAACGTCAATGGCAACCCAAAAGTGAGACACGACTTCTGCCTTCAAGTAAACGTTTGCACAACTGAGGGCACCGCCGATAATTGATTATTCGCAACTATCCTCGATCTCTTAATCCAAAAGAAAGAATGATAGAAGGAGCTCGCCAAGATTGACAAAGATACTAAGGAATTTTCCTCAGCCATCGACATTTCAACATGCGGCAGACGTGATAACAAACGATTGATTTCCAATTGTAGCAACGGCATTTCACCCTACACACATAACTTGCTAGTCTGAATGAACGCCTCATCTCGAGCGCTAGTTCTGGTGAGATACATAGCGTTTCCTTATTACGCAGGTTTGTTTTCTGTCTACAGGCTTCTCAGTTCTAAAACAGGTCATCCAAATGAAAAAAATGCTTTGCCGTCCCAATAACCGGAATACAAATATTATCATCATATTAAAAATAACACATACATTAAGGAAAATGGTAGAGCAGTGGCCGCTCCCCAGCCACTTTGCAGCGGTTTTGCAAGACGACACGGAATGTTTAACTTCATGTGGCTAAGATAGCGGATAAGCACAGGGAAACGTGACGTTCACAACCGCTGCCTTTCAACGAGATCTATTTGAAAGACGTGAATTTTAGCACGCAAAGCGGGAATTATCGTGCACAACAAACAAAACAACCAAGCAAAGGTATGTCACATGCACTCACAAAATGGATAGCCGTAAGACGTGCGTTTCAAGAGAGGCAGTAGGAGAATTTGACAATGGTGGAAGCTTGCCCACTTTCAGATAGCCCATCTTTCTCTAAGATACACTCATTGATGGTGAGCTCACGCAATGGTTACCCTGGCCTCTACTTATCAGCCGGCTCCATAATTTTATCCTGTTTTCTGATTGGCGTGGCGAGCAATGACGGTACAGCAATCAAAGAGGGTGGTATTTTGCAATCGTGGAAATAAATGCCCAAGTGGCCTGTGACAACCTCGTTTATGCATTAGTCCTCGTGCAACATGTTTTCAGGCACGATACTATTTGCTCACATCGACAATTCAGATAAACAGCCTAAGAAGGCTTTCCATACGTGGCACGAAGGAATTTTCGTGCTTCTTCTCGCACATCGGCTGACGTGGAGCTTCGCGTTCATTTATTCCACTCAGGCTTATCAATTCTAAGTTGGTGAAAAAAAAATTTAACACAGCAATTACATATTTTTTTAGAGTCTGTTGGAGGGGTAACAAACGTACGGCATCACTGCAAGCCATTGTTTCTTCACATGTCTCAAACGCCATTCTAAACAATCTGTCAACCTCGAACGGCGTGCTTGACATTCCTGAGAAGGTACTCAGTAAGAGCGAGGACCACCTTTTCCGGGAACTCCGCTTGGCGAAGGCGCTGCACCTGATGCAAGAAGCTTTAGTGAATCTTATGGGAGAGAACATTTCCAGCATTTCATTAACCCTACATTGCCACACCCGTTTTACCAAGCACAAATGGTCCCACAAGAAGGGTATCCATTGGTTACAGGGGCGTGTACAGTAGCACCAACCAACACCGTCGCCCATTAAAAAGAGGTTCTTTTCTAAAAACCTTAGCATGCTTGTTTGAGGCAGTTTGTGGGTAACCTAAAATTATTGAAGCAGATAATAAATTTTGTTAGGTCATTACGTATATGAGCGGAAAATGTTTTTGCGTCGCACGTGATGGGCACCAGAAAATTTGTTCAAGCCACTGACCGCAGCCACCGCCACCGAACTTGGCTTCGGTTAGTATTAGCCCTGTAGTCCTGTGTCGTCCTATTGCTTGAATGCGAACCATCAATCAAACAAGAAGCATTTATTAGCGATGGCCCATTATACGTGACGACTGTTCAAATTACCTTACTGTGGCGCGACTTTTATACAGGGTTTCAATAATTCCATCATTTTATATTTACACCTGAAATGCGTCTTTCAGGATTTCACTGGACCTGATTTATTTAGAAAAGCTAGTTCTTTCAAATTGAGAAACGTTGCATTTTATACGTACGGCGCTTCACCGTAGGCGTTAAACTATATTTTATAAGCTTGCTGGCACATTCCCTGTTCAGATGCTCCTCGGAAATGTAGAAAATAGGTTCGTTTCCTCGCGGTAAGCATGTTATACGGCTATTTTGATTCCAGACAACAACGTTGGTGTCTTGTCATTCCGAATGTGAATAGAAAATCTATTCGAGATTTTTCCAGGTGCAGTGTCCCCGCGCTCTCATATTCAGTTTGGCAGCAGGGAAATTGTGGTTAGCCCAAGACAATGCTCTCCCTGACAATGTGGACGTTGCGAACTTTCAAATCTAGCCCTTCTAGGTAGCCAATGTTCTCTTCTTCATACTTCAGGTGATATGCCGTAAACGACGCGTCATAGCGCGTCATAAACGACGCGTCACTGACTGAGTTAAAAATTAGGAAATATGCTTTGCATCACCTTAAACTTTCGACAAATTTAATCAGGCTAAGACATATCGATATAGGGTGCATTCCTGACGCTTATACAATGGTCGGCTTTTAAACTCGCAAGTTCCTTGCCTTTAAAAACTATATTTCCTGGTATTTCCTCTACACCGTTAACGTGTTCCTTGGTCATTATATACTAACAATTGTTGTTGCTGCTAGCTTCCCTCTTGCCTGTTTCTTGAAATTGTGACACAGATCACCCACATACAGATGACGAAGCATGTTCAATTATGTCCAACGATCCGCCGCTATTGCGTTTGTTTACATCTGTTTTGGATGCCGTCTCGTTGTAGAGTTTATAAAAAGATGTAAAGCAGTGCGATGTCAGAGCGATTGTTTTATTTGCATACAAAGGACTTAAAAGCTCGACCGAACTGTGTGGTGCATATGAGTTGTCAAGACAAAACCATCATTCGTTCTACGTCAAGCAGCTCGTTCAATTGCGTACCTTCTCCTCAGAGTTTAACGTCAGGGCTAAGCGAAGCAATTTAGACAATCGTGGCTTCCCAAGCTCCACTTCTTCTCAGGTGTAACATGGCTTATTAGCAAATCTGACGCCCTTCATTATAAGTTTGACTTATGTCCTTAAAAATTAAGGGTGGCTTTGCTGAATTGATTTACAGAACCACAAACCTTGAATTCCATATAAATCTGTATATTCAAACGAAAAAATACTTAGAAATTTAGTACTCCAGTTCTTCGTTGGCTTGTGATGTTGGCTGATCGTATTGTTCAGCGTCACAGTCACGCTAAAAGTGAAACAAAATAAAATCACTTGCAAGTTCCTTGTTCAGTTCATAAACTTTATGATGACCCAAATGCTTAAGAGAGAAATCATAAACCTTTTTTTAGCATACACACATATGGCTCCCTTAATTGTGGCTTCGTGGCCATTTCGCTTTAAAAATGAAACTGCCAGCAGTTTTAATTATTTACTATACCAAGGGCAGAAATGATAGACGTAGATAGCATATTGAATTGCATGTAATGCATTGCCACAGGCATTGAAGGAAGCATCGGGGGATTCTGTTGGTTCTTTAGCGTTCTCCTTAAAGAGGCCCTGCAACACTTTCAATAAACGCTTTCACTCTTTCCTTAGTGTGTGGAAGCACTGCGAAAGCTACACTTATCGCAAGCACGGAGAGACACTGCGTGATTTGGTGTTTGCACCAGGTGCGCCTTTCCTTTCTGCTTTGTTGTTCTTGGTGTATTTTTAAATTTGCTATTAAAAAGCTTTCATTGCTGCAACAAAAAGAGACGAGCCAACAGCCGCTACATGGCCCCAATGACGTATTTCAGGCCATCGAAGAACGTCAAGAGCGGGAATGAAAATAAATATCTCTTGAGCGAGTTTCAAGTTATCTGATGGGCATAGAACAGTTATTTTTGGCTGAGGAACTTTGCGACCACCTAATCAAAGTCGTGATTTGTTGGGCACGTACGTTCTGCAAGCATTGAAGTTTTCAAAAGAGTTGGAAAAAGTGTTGAGGGTTCCCTTTAAATGAGATATCTCTTACCTTCGTAAACGTAAAGAAGTTAAAAGCTGACCAGCGATACGTCTTTTGTACCTTTACCGAATTTGCTACATTCTTGTTAGCCGCGGAGCGGTTTAGGCTAGAACTCTGTCCGTGCGGATAGTTAACACAAAACTACCGTGATTGGCGAGGTACAGAGGTGGTAAATGGTAGGCCGGTAAGTATGAGAGAAACTGTAGAGGAATCTAATAGCCCACGACCAGCTGTAGGGATCGCGCGCCCCAAGACGAAAATGGGGTTTCGAAACTGAAACGGGAATCAAAACTGAGAACTCTAGGCCATGAAACCGCTAACTTAACCACTGGGAAATCAGAAAGGCCCGAGGGCACGGGGCACGAAGAGCCGGATAATAGCCACATGTTCAGCCAACTGGAAATAAAAAAAAGTTCTGTTCGCTCGGTGTGCGGACCACCTACAAGGAAAGAAGGCCGAGACGAAAATTTCCACAAGTAATAGGCTCGCCGCTCTCTTCCACCGTTGAGACTCTTACTCTCGCCTCTTCTTCCCACAGTGGTTATTGCAATAAAAACATGTGCCAATTTTAATATCGTTTGCGGCCTTCTCACAAATCGTGGACACTCGCAAGGGAGAGCGCGCAACTGGCCCTATTGTTTAAAGCATTTGTTTTGTTTAATTTCACAAAAAAATTTGGAAGCTTCTCACGTTTGGCCCAAAGACTGGGCAAACAGCGAAGCTATCGTCCCTACCGACATTATTCCTGGTTCTACAAAGCTTATGCGTACATAGGCTCGAAAACACGGCCACGTTTTTCCTTGGTTATGCGTCAATAATCAGTCAACCTTTCTATATGGTGTCCTCGTTAGCCCCTGAAAAAGCAATGGACACTCTTTCATTGAAGTATGTACGATGTACACCCGTCTACAGGCTTTGCGGTGCAGCTCCGCGAGGAGCGGAAGGCGGTGCGGCGCGAGTGTTTTCTCAAATTGTGTCTACTCCTTTGGCAGGCCGCGGTTCACCTTCTGTGGTGTGTCACGCGGGACGCTAATTGGGAGATTGATTAACGTTATTGCTTCTCAGTATTTTGTCTACTGCTTTGAAAATTTACTCTTCTCTTTGCTCCGTCAAAACTGCACGTGTCGTAGAATCAATTGATAGATCGAGTCACCCCGCCACGGGTTACCAAAGCCGCGTATCAGTTTTATTGATCCAATGACGTGCGGCCACACGAGTGCTGCCCTAGCGGGGTGAGGCAAAGCTACAAAAAAGGAACGGTGCCTCCGCGCGCGATTATGTCATGCCTTGGCGGGGTGTTCCTGCATACGACCACCGGCCCAACCACCAGCATAATTAGCAGTGCTGGTAAAAAGGTATAATGTGTATTCGTAATATAGGTGCATCTCTTCTGTGGGTCACGTACTGAAATCCTGCGGAAAACACGCCTGCGTTTATTAGGCGCTAAGTGGAGTGAGTGTGTAGGAGCAATGGCATGGTTCAAGTTTTTTAATGATTCTCTGTAGTTTTACTGTTTGTTCACTAGTTGTTTTAACTTTTTCCCGCTCGCCCTGAGCCAGCGACTGGCCGTTGACCGGGCGGTCAGGAAGGCACAGATGCAGGCACGCAGGCAGGCTAAAATGTTCGTGTTAGGGTAAACTAAGAAAGGTTATCGTCTTTAAAAACGAAACAGTCGAAGTAGCAGCTATTTGCAATGCTGAAAACAGGTCCCCATCTACCAGTGCTTATCCAGTAACATAAACATTGGTAGCTCCAGCTAGTGTGTGCGACAGCACTGTCTCGAAAATTTCGGCCTGTAATAATCCAGCATATAAGGTGAAATACTAGGAACATATCTCTGCTCACGTACTTTAAAGACAAAAGGTTGCTGATGCTTACTAAGAATTCTATACAGCTGAACTATGTTTTCTTCCCTTTCTTGGCTATGAGTTGCTGCTTTTTGGCGCCAAAAACGTCGACCAGACTACTTTCTTCTAGTTACATGACGTCACCTTTCGGTTCAACGCTCCACGCACTCTCCTACAACTTATAGGCTTCAATTTCATCATTTTGTGAATTTTTGTAAAGTGCGAACATTGGCCGCTCCAGTCTCTCGATTTATGGAAAATCGGTTAGTGTGTAAGGATAACTAGATGACAACAGCATCTTGTGTTCCCGTTCATCGATATCAACGTATATCACATCTCTTGCAAGAGATTTTAAACTTACAAGGGCATCCAAAATCGAGGCAGTACGTTACCGCACAGGTTGGAACTGGTTTCTCACGTACATAAATCATGCTGCGAACGCTAAGAACACATGTTTATCTCTAAAACTAGTTCGATGGAGCTTACGTAACTCACTTCTGCTCTACGTTTTTATTTAGTAAGGTACAAAGCTTCTCATACCTTTTTTTGTTGTGTTTGCTTACAAACACTAAAGTTCAAAATGCAATACCTGCCAAGTTTTTAGGGGCGTAAGTGATCCCCAGGTGGTGAGAAGTAATCCCGATTCGTTCACTACTGATCGCCTCTTAGCCCATGGTGTAGCTTCGGCGAGCTAAATCCCCCAAAACCATATATACTAAATACATTTAAGGGGCGTAGACAATTTACTCGGCGTTAATTCCATTGTCACCGTGAAGGTCACTCAGAATGTTTCAAGAGAGTTTCTGTTTTAACTAGACGGTGTTCTTAGGCGCAATATTCAATTGTTCCGTGCCTGCAAGCCGTCCACTTTCAGCCGTACTCATCGAAACTCCTCGGAAATGCGTCACTGCTGACAACAAGACGCAACGACTGAGACAGTCAAAGGCGAGGCGGGGGCAGGCGGTGGTCTTGCCCTCTTTTCTCACATTCGGCCTTTGGAAAGCATAAATGATAAATGCAGGAACTCCATTCCACAACAATCCCCGGGGCGTCGATGCAACGCTGTCGCTTCGTACCTTCTAATACCGGAACGTAGAGGTCATGATTAGGAGAAGACAGCGCGGTTTACACACGGACACAGGGAAGAGTACTTGACACACACGAGCGCTGAACCAACAGTTTTAATGAAAAAAAAAGACCCACCTATATATACACACAGTAGTCGCGCTTATCTGGATTTTACACATGGCGCATGCGCAGAAAGTCCAATTCGTTCGTAGTAAGGGCTAGTGACGGTGAACTACGGCATGCTTGCCCAAGCCTGTGGATTAATTCAGCTTCAATAATCTCCGGTGTGATACGGTCTGAGCATTTTTTTACGACAGCAGTTCTATCAAGGAACGGCACACGTCCGCACGTGTGGCAGTGCTGCGCTAAATATCCATCGATCACGTTCTTTTTCTTTTCGAGTGCGTTGTTTACCTTATTTGCATGTTCCCTTAACCTGCCGTTCAGACAACTTCTGGTTTGCCCTACGTAAAATCTGTTGCATCGAAGTGGAATTTTGTAAACGACCTCTTCCATGCATTCAACATATGCCTTCGTGTGCTTCGTGTTACAGTGCCTTCCCCGCACGGCCTCTGGGTCGCTCAATCTGCATAGCTTCAGCAGCTTGTTTGGGGCGGAGAAAACGACCTTCACATTTGAGCGCTGGACCATTTTCCTCATGGTATGGGAAAGTTAGTGCATGTAGGGGATCACCGCAACCTTCTGCCTGCCCTCCATAGGATCAGCACGAGGCTGAGTTTTCCCACGCAGTCCTCCGAGTAACCCCTGTGCAACGGAGGTGAGCACCGGCGCCGGGAAGCCAGCGCTTTGCAGGCGTTCCACCTGGCCGTAGAAGCTGGCGGCAGTGAGGAACGGACATGACTTTTCAAGGGCATTCTTGAAGCACAGAGTGACTTTTCCCCTTTCACAATCTTCGAATGTGCGGAGTTGTATGGTAGAAGGGGTTTCTTGGCGCGCGGTTCTTAGCACCAGCAGACACCATCATTGCCAAATGCAATCCGGATATCTAAAAAGCGCAATTGCCCCCCCACCGGAAGTTCGTACGTCAGGTCAAGCGGATGAAAACCCCCTCTAAACACAGTCAGGGCATTCGCACACTCGCGTTCTAGGGCATCAGCCTCACAATTGACGACAATCAGGAAATCATCCACGTATGCGTGGAAGTGGAAGTGGAAGTTGGAAGTAATGCGTGGAAGTGGTCGTTTACAAAATTCCACTCCGCTGCAACAGATTTTACGTAGGCCAAACCGGAAGATGTCTGAACGACAGGTTAAGGGAACATGCAAATAAGGTAAACAACGCACTCGAAAACAAAATAAAAGTGATCGATGGATATTTAGCGCAGTACTGCCACACGTGCGGACGTGTGCCGTTCCTTGATAGAACTGCTGTCGTAAAGAAATGCTCAGACCGTATCACACGGGAGATTACTGAAGCTAAATTAATCCACAGGCTTGGGCAAGCATGCCGTAGTTCACCATCACTAGCCCTTACTACGAATGAATTGGACTTTCTGAGCATGCGCCGTGTATAAAAATCGAGATAAGCATGACTAGTGTGTGTATATATAGGTGTGTCTTTTTTTTTTCACTAAAACTGTTGGTTCAGCGCTCGTGTGTGTCAAGTACTCTTCCCTGTGTCCATGTGTAAACCGCGCTGTCTTCTCCTAATCATGTTAAACCAGCACGCCCAGATAGCCACGTTGTGCATTCCATTCGTAGAGGTCACTTTACGTGGGTTTCAACACCGGGCTTTATAAATGAAATATAGTGTGGAACATTCGTGTATTTACTTGATATTAGATGCGAAGCATCTAATGGTTGGCGCTAAGTCCCTCGCTTGTTGTTGTTGCGCAGTCCACACCCGCATTGCGCATGCTGCATGCTCTGCTTGCTGAACGCCCGGTGGTGTGTTACCCTTTAGTGGGTCCTGGAGCGACAGCGTTGAGGGTGTCTTCCTGGGCCGGCACGAGACGAGCACGCTTCCCATTTAAGGGCTCCAGGAGCTTCAGTGTTGGCGGTGTCTTCCTGGGCCGGCACGAGACGAGCACGCTTCACGCACCTTCGACATGTCATCGTCGTCCGCGGCGGCGTGCGTCGGCGTGTCTCGGCAGGCCGTGATTACAAGCAGCCCACGACCACCCAGGGAACCTAAATCAACCTCGTCTTCAGCTACATTAGGGTTGATCCACTACAACAGCCCTTGACTATACATTTCACAGCCCGTAAGACGGTCGCAACCAAAGAAGAACGCCAACCACAGCTCGAAGTCAGCTACGTTGAACATGATCATGATAATGCCTTAATAAAGACCAACTCATACCACGTACAACGTCTCTCTCTCTGTCTCTCCTTTTAATGCCTCTCCCCTCTAACACCCCCCCCTCCAATAAAACTACACCATCTTCCCGTAGGATGCTTATAGTCGAGTATTTTCCCTCCCTTGTTGCTGCGCGGTCCACACCTCCACTGCGCCTCCATTCTCCTCCTCACAGCCGTATAAACCAGGGGTGCGCACAGGCGCTGCGCGCTACTCCACTGCGCATGCGAGTCTCTCCTCCATTCTCCTCCCTCACCCTACCCACGCGTCTCCTTACTCTAAACCCACACACCAATTCTACTCACACTACTTCAACTCTACTTACAAACCAACCAACCCGCACTGCTGCTTCGCATCCTCCTCAGGGTTCCCCCCAAGAGAAGATGGTGAATTTTTTTTCGATGTCTCTTGTGCAATAAATCGTTCTCCCATTTGTGCATTCGATAAGTCAATAAAGGCTACTTTACAATTCCTTCGTGTGTAACACAGAACAACCTCTTCTGTGACCTAACTTTTCGACACAAGATGTAGAATGTACAGGCGCACTACACCAACGTTCAAGATGAACCACACCAACAAAGCGAACTCTACCTGACTTCTGGTGCTCACTTGATACGGTCTATGCTGTAGGTATGCAAGAATGGTTACCAATACCATAAAAAAACTTCTTTTTTATATATATATTTGCTGAACGTATTTGATGTTAATACAGTATATGATCACATATTTTACGTTACACAAACATTTTAGGAGGGCCTAGGCCACGAACGTTCATAGGGATCACTTCATGTTCTTACAAAATATTAACGAAAGGCATTCTGTGCGGTAGTTGATTAACATTATCAGTATTGTCGCACACGTGTTGAAAAGAGTTTGTGCTGTTGATCGGTTCTTTGACAATACAGGCAAACCATAACGTAGTGAAACATTCAGAGTCTGGCAAATTATGACAGAAAGCCACTTTTGTGAGAATTCGAGAGATAATTCTGTTGTGCTTACTGAAGATACATGCTTCGGAAAACTGACGGTGAAGGTGTTTACATCCAGCCCCTCGGGCACTTCCGTGATACGGAAATGAGAAGCTATCCTCTCCACAACAAAAATGGAGGACAAGAACGTGGTGTTGCAGCAGCCGAGGGGCGGAGAGGGTGCAGAATAACGTCACTAAAAACATTGGGTATAGAGGTTACTCGCGCTATACAACCGCAGGCAGGCAGACAGGGTACGGTGCACCAGCCGCGGAAACGGCGGAAAGAGGGCGCAGGCTGTTGTGGAAAACGCATAATTAGCTGCTCCCATCTTCAAAACATAAATAACTGTATGCGTAAAAAAAATTTTTACATTTTTTTAAAATTGCAATTAAACAAAACATGTTTTTTTAAAAAAAAACGCTGTAAAAATGGGGTTGTAAATTTTGTTTTGTGTGTGTTGTTACTTTGAAACTTTTTTTATTCAACATTTTTTTAATTTTCATTTTTAATTATATTTTAAACTAATGTAAAAGATATATAATTTAAATTTTTATGTTGTGGTCCCATATCAGTCCGCTGAGAAGCTTTAAAAAGTATGCAAATGTTATGTGGTTTCATAATACATTTTCTTATCACTAATGAGGTGTAAATGTGTTCAACGGAACGTCAGGTTACCTGCGCATTATACAAAAATGGATGCTGCTTTGAAGCCGCGCACCTTAGCAGGAACAACTTGTCCCACTAACAAGCGTTGTCGGCCGGACGTAAACGAAAAATGGTGATCATGCCAACGAACTCTTTGTAGAAAACCCACCGCCTTTTTTAACGTGAAGTCGATATATGCTATGCACTTCACCCTAAACGCGTGCCTTCCCGTAGTTATCGACCGCTCAATTCTCCCTTTCTGTCGACTGCCTACGTTTTTCTATCCTCGCCTGTGCGAAGTATATACATGCAAGAATAACTTGTTATTTTTGTATGTTAGTGAAGCTGGATGAATTTTATTTTCTATCGGCGTCTGCTCGCAACCGGATTAGTTCAGCGGGAGGACGGAGAGCCCGCATGACAATAGCCTTTATAGCATAGGTAGTTTCTGAAGCAACAACTTTGCACTGTGGAGCACACACCTAGTGACTAATATTCTCTTGTGATTAATATCTAAAGAGTGCTGCATTCATAATGGTATAGTAGAAGCGTGATAGACAGCGCTTGCTGTGGATAGTTCACAACGCAATCGGTGACCCATCTATAACAGTGGCAACAGAGTCTAGTACCTACGAAGATACAGAAATAGAATTTTATCAACGAGCGATATTTATACGTGTAAAATGGCATTTTATAGCGCCTCACCAGCATAGCGATATTCGGAATCCCCAAGACAGACATGCCAATCGTGTGGATGTTGGATTGGTCACATCGCGTGACGTCACCAGACGATCAGTCTCACGGAAGCGCTCACACGAAGGATAATGCGGGTATGCGACAGCGCGGACGCACAGTGAGTACTCACGCGTGGACTGTCTGCGCCGCTGCTGAGCACGAGGTCGCGGGTTCGATTCCCGGCCACGGCGGGCGCTTTTCTGATGGAGGCGAAAAGCAAAAACGCCCGTGTGTACGAGATTTCGGCGCACGTTAAAGATCCCCAGGCGGTCAAAATTAATCCGGAGCCCTCCACTACGGCGCGCCTCATCGTCTGCGTTGCGTCGGCGCGTTAAAACCCACAATCAATCAATCAATCAATCAATGGACTGTCTGCGCGCTTTGAAAAGCCCAACACGTTTCAGGGTAGTCGCAAACGCGGGGGCGGACCGAAAGCATCGTTACTCGGATGTTACGAAGCGCTGCCGTGCCGTTGCCAGAGCTCGACCAGGATGAGACATGTACAAGCTAAGGTACGGGCTTTCAAATGACGTATATATGCAGAAACGAAGTAGGGCCACGTTTTCTGTTTCTGAGTTTCATGAGCTTCTGCTTCCTTCGATGTTGCTTCAACACGTCTTCATCCTGCGTTCCTCGGCTGTCCGACGTACCTCTTTGCGTGGCGAGATTGCGTTAGTTGTCAATTTGGTGTAGCTGCTAGGGAGGCAGTGCAGTTGGGGAACACTGCCGTCAGTGATTCCCACTCAAACTGCTGTGGAACCCGACTGCGAAAATTCTGTAACGCTGTGAAAAAGGGCACATCTCCCGCGAGCGAGACTCGAGTAAATGCGTCGCATAGGGGGTGGGTGGATTGCGTTAACGTTTAGTGTTTGGGGAGTTGGTGGTAGGGAATGCGTTGTATCAGCAGCTTCTTGACGTAGTTTGAATGAGTCAAGGATATAAGGCTCGTTCGTAGCCTTTCATTCTGTGTCGGTTTTGTGGCGCAGTGGGAAGAGCACCATGTACCTCGCGTTCCGCCCACAGGTAGTGAATGCGTTGTATCAGCCGCTTCTTGACGTAGTTTGAATGAGTCAAGGATATAAGGCGCGTTCGTAGCCTTCCATTCTGTGTCGGCTTTGTGGCGCAGTGGGTAGAGCACCATGTACCTTGCGTTCAGCCCGCAGGGTCGTGGGATGGAAACGAGGCGCCGGTAAGTATTATTTTTTTATATAGTGTAGGGGGAGGGCTGCGGACCTGTTGTTGAGAGCGAGGAGGGTAGCGTGATGCGGGAGACGAGAAGTGGGGGAGAGGGCGCTCCTGGAACGGCTGTTGCGGACGCCGAGACACGCCAACGCCGGGTGACATCGTGAGTAAAAGAAATGCTCTGCATTTAAAACCGCGCCGTGACGAGCACGCATCCCGCGGGAAAAGAGACTAGAATCAAACAGAAAATGCCACCACAGGAAGCGTAGTTGCGATCTCAATACTCCTGCCGGTCAGAGAAGAAATGCATTGTGGTTCTATGCCAGGTTTTGCGTTAGGAAAAAAAAAACTGCTTGTTGCGGTTTTCTTTCGCCAGAATAGCGAACAAAAAAGAAGCTGAGCGTTCTCACCCCGTGGCATCCGCCGTTCGTTATCTAATGTCCCCATTCGTTGACTTTGCATCACGTTGCAAGCATTTCGCTGTCCGTAGCAGTGATTCACTCCATTGTGTGAATCGGTAATCGCAATAAAAAGAGGAGCTGCCCTTGTTCACTAAGACTACCTTGAGTTCCCAAGAGTTCGTTTGCTGGACTTATGCAGGTACCTAAACTAGTGCTTGATGTCATTGCTTGAAAGCAACGTGTAGTACTTTAAGGTGTTTTTGATTGTCAAAACGACAAAACAATGTTCTCCCTTTTCAGAGTATTTTTTGTAAGGAACAGGAGCAGCAGCTCGGCAAGAATGGGTGTCCGGAAGAGTTCAAATTACTGTAAAGGTGAAAACAAAAGTGAACCCTTCGGATCTTAACTTTTGTTTCACGCTACTATGCTCATAGGAATCAAAAGTGCCGCAAGCGTCCCATCCTGCGTAGCGTGGGCGGTGCGCCCACAAAAAAAAACATTCACAGACGATAATTTACCCACTTAGGCATTGGTGTACCTCTACGGCGACTGATAATGACATAATAATCGCAATATTAGGCATCTCTATTCTTTATGAACCGAAATATTGCTGTCGCGTTCGTCTTTGCATTGTTACGCTGAAGCATGGTTAAATTTATATGCAGATTCATGAATGCGCCCTGAATAATCGAATGTATCTGGAAGACCGACCAAAACATGGCGCTGCAAATGCCTTTCTTCCTGTTATGTATTATTTGTCTGTTCGCGCGTTCACATTTATGTCTTGTATTCTTGTCCTTACTTTGCGTACAAGTTTTAGAGCCCGACAGCGAGAATAACCCCGGACAAAGCTTAGCCTTTATTTCTTACTTGTGGGCTTCTGTATTTTTTTCACACGTTGTTCAGGAAAGAAGAATTTGTCGCGTCCGCATTTCCACTCAGTTACATTGTTTTTTTTTACGAACCTTTCAATAAGCTACTTACATTGTACTCATATGACCGCGACGACGCCAACAATATTTATTTGTGGCTTTCTATTTTATGTGCTAAAACATTAAAAAGCAATCTTACCATCGATACGTCCAATTATTAAGAGGGTATTTCAACTTGTACAAAAAATAGAAACTACACATGGCACGCAATCAGAATAAACCACTAAGCCAAATGGGCATGCTCTTGCGTATATTTTAGCAGGAGTACTGGAGGGTGTAGAGCACCTTTGCGTGGAAGCTTTGCGCCACAAGTAGCGGCAAGCTTGAGGCTTTCGTCATTAAAATTTATAGCGCCAGCTCTCTACAAAAAAAAAGCAAGATTCGTTATAATTGAAGATTCGAACAAAGTTATCGCTAGAAACACCTGGGGCAGCACCCCTAAACAAGAGGCATATAAAGTTGCGGCGAAGAAGCAATAGGTAGCCTGAAATTCCTAGTCTCCTTTTCACCGCAGAGTCTTCACGAAGCAAAACATTAGTTTTTTTTTGTTTGTTTGCTTCTGGCATTCTCAGGTTTGTCCCAGGTGATAGTCATTTTTTACCGTCTATTCAAGGTCCTGGCAAAGTGAACCTTAGATAAAGATTTGGAGCCTTTTCCGTTGGGAGAAAAGCTAACCTTCGCAATCCCGTCAGGGCCGCTGTAGCATGAGAAACATACCTCAGTGGCGTAAACCTGAAAGTAAGTAGCGGCGTATAATAAAGATGCCTCTTTTATTGCAGAGTGGTTGAAAAAGGTTCAAGATTTGAGCACCGATAAGAACCAACAGCACAAAGTAAACATCAAAGGGCGCCTTAACAGCGCCTCAAAATAGCGTTTTTGTGAAGACCAACCGTATTTGATTCGCCCAGTTGAGTGCCGCAGTTGGCACAGAACGGAATAACTTCTGTTCGCTGGGTACACTTCTACAACAGAGCCTGACATTTTAGAATGACGGATACTTTCTTTGGTTGCTGCTATCTGTAAAAAATATCCTTTCGTTCAGCATGATTGCTGAAACATTTTTCTCCTTTCCATTTGGCTTTTAAAATGCCGAGGGTTTGTGTAGGAGTAAATGAAAAAATTATATCCTTGCCCTCAATTGTTTAGTTTCTAGGGAAGATAGCAATGAACGCTTAAAGGGAACTCGTGAGAACGCCAGTTCTTGTGGTACTCGTTCTGGGGTTCCTGTCTTCTTATCTACGTGATATCGTCTGATACGCTCGGTAGTAAATAGCCCTTATTTTCCTCTTAATTAGTTTCAGGCAACCTTTTAATAAAACAATTTAGAGGCCTACCCCCCTTTGAAAATGGAAGGCAGCGCAGATGCAGCTGTGGTGGGTTCTGGTATGAAGGAATTTTGCTATGGCTATGGTGATTTGCTTATAATAATTATTACTTAACGTCCGTGTTTCAAGCGGGCAAGTTCTTTTTCGTCCGGAAGGTATTCGCAGCTTCTCGACGAAGTTTATTGTGAGGCGGCGCGCGCGGCGGCTTCATGTTGCGCCGAGTGGCTTTCTGTTGCTTTTGAGTCCATTCCCGCGTCTAAGTGCGCTGACTCTCCATCAATTCCTGTCTCCATTCCTCCGAGCGAAAAAAACAGGTACTTACCATAGACATCACAGTTCCAACTGATGATAAAGCAGTTGCAGCTTTATCAGCATTGCAACTACTTTATCAACAGTGCAACTTAAAGCCATTCCGCAACTACTAAAGACGCATCAGCGGGGACGCGGAGGTGAAACTTCTAAAAGCGGCGTCGACGTTGGCGAGGAGTATCGGACAGTCGGTGCCAAAAAATCGTGACCTGCGCAATAGAAACCCAGTATCCCAGCCATATGCGCCATCGCAGTAAAGGATGGCCTTGACGTTTTGGCACCAAAGTATTTTTCGCCGAACAAATCCACCCAAAGCTGAATGTACTTTTTGAACTAGACAGAAAACAATCTTGGACAGTGAAACCGAGATACAATGCTTTTTAACATCACTCATTTTAAATCATAAAGGAGAAGATATTACTCTTTAAAGCTCATCCAAAGGTATGTGTATGGGAAACAATGATTTCTATTTCAGCAACAGTCACACTGAATGGGAAGGCTGTTGCGTATATTACAAGGTTGCCCGATGTATTAAAAGCTGGTTAAAGGGAACTTCAGAAATTGGTATTTATAGATAATTCATTCTCTACGATTCAGAGCGGTACTACTTTATATAGTATTCGGTGTAAAAAGCCCATAATTCGGTGTAAAGAGCGATCATGACATCCTACATACCTCTTTTTCTTGCTGTATACAACAGGGTAAAAAAATAAGGAAAACCTTTACCCTCTATGATAAAGGCGATTGCGACGGCAACACTCGCGAACTCTCCGCTTTTCCCGACACCTTCATCCCAAGCTGTCGTCAGCGCTCTGTTGAATCGAACTAGCAAATGTTCAAGTCCGAGATGGTGCGACTAATGAAACTCTACATCCCCACTATTAGCGTTACCGACAGGCCTCAGTCACCATGGTTTAACAACACACTAAAGCGACAAAATAACAAAAAGAAGCGCTTGTTTCGATCAGCAAAGAAGGCTGGATCTGAAATCACATGGGATAAATACTAGAAAGCTACAAAAGAGTGTAATACGCTGACCACGAATGCCAAAGAAAAATTATTTTCCACTACCCTGCCTGCCATGCTAGAAAATGACCCCAAGCATTTCTGGAAAACATTTACCCTAATCAACTCAACCTAATTTCCTTGCTCGACAACTCTGGCAACAGCGTCTCAGAAGTGAATTGTTCTGACGTTCTGAACAATTCTTTCTGTGCCGTTTTCAACCACGAGCTTGCTAATAATCTTCCGGACGCGCCTTAGCTTTCACATACCCCGATGCAAAGTATTATATTCGATCCTCATGGCATCGCTAAAGTAATTGACTCATTATAGAACCCGTCTTCAATAGGAATTGATGTCATCAATGCAAAAATCTAAAGAACACTAACGACATAAGCAGCATGCTTTTATCACACATATTGCAACAGTCACTTGACACAGGCTCTGTCCCAGAAGACTGGCGTATCGGGAAGATTACTCCGGTGTTCAAGAAAGGCGACCGGTCATCACCTAACAACTATCGCCCCATTTCCAATACCAGCGTATCTTCTAAAATAATGGAACATGTATTGTACTCCCATATAGTTTTCTTTCTATCATCTGTGAACTTTTTCTATCCAAATCAGCACGGTTTCCGTAAAAGTTTATCTTGTGACACCCAGCTTGCCCTTTTTCTTCACGATTTGCATACTTAGCTGGATTAAAACGTTCCCGTTGATGCACTATTCTTGGACTTCGAGAAGGCCTTCGATAAAGTACCTCACGCCCGGCTCCTACTCAAACTTTCCCGTTTAAACCTACATCCGGATGTTCTCAATTGGATACGAAATTTTTTAACCACCGCAAGCAGTTTATTCATGTAAATTCGCACTCTTCCTGCTTATCCCCTGTACTATCTGGGGTTCCCCAAGGAACAGTGCTCGGCCCATTATTATTACTAATTTACATTAATGATCTGCCGCTTACTGTCTCATCTAATATCCGTCTTTTCGCTGATGATTGCGTAATTTACCGTCCCATACTAACCTCAGACGATACCGCTACCCTTCAACAAGACGTGTTTAATATCCAGGAATGGTGGCTGAAATGGCTAAATGAAAATTACCGTTAGCAAGTTCCTCATTAGTTTCCTTCAACCGACGTCGCAATTATACCTATTCCACGTATGCCTGTAATAACGCCGCAATTGTTGCCACTGACGCATTCAAGTACCTAGGTATTATCATTTCCCATGATCTAACTTGGACCCATCATATCACCTACATTACTAATTCTGCTAACCATGCCCTCGTCTTCTTGCGTAGAAATCTGTCCTCTGCTCCGACTGCAATTAAATTACTAGCTTACAAAACATTTGTCTTGCCGAAATTAGAGTACGCCAGGGCTGTCTTTGACCCGTCATCAAGCTAACCTTTCGCACTCCATCGAATCCATTCAAAATCATGCCGCGCGCTTCATTCCATCACTATAACTCTTTCCGTTCCCGCATCTCAGCATTGAAACGTCAGCTCCACCTGCCGTCATTGGAATGCCGCCGCGCAAATATCTCGTCTCTGCCTTTATCACCGGTTTTTTTACTCTCTCCCCCGCAATAACCAGATCATAGTTCCAGCGCATCGTATCCCGCGCCATTCTCACCCCAACGCCGTGTATGTCCCACGCACCCGGAACACAACTTTTCAACGTTCATTTTTTATCTTCACTGCGCACGAATGGAACGACCTTTCCGCCAACATTGCCGCTATTACCAGTAACGCCAAATTCAAGAGAGCCATTGAAAATGCTTATCTTGACTAATCGTTTTCTTTGTATTTGTTGCCATGCTGCTGATGTGTTCCCCCCCCCCCCCTCATGCAATACCACCCCGGGGGCCTTTGAGGTACAAACAAACAAATAAATAAATAAATAAATAAATAAATAAATAAATTCCAACGTGTTTGAGCTCCTTACGTATAATGCAACGACCCTCCCCCCCCCGAACCCGGCGTCGGAAGCTCGGGGCCGGGGGTACGCCTAAAGGAAAGCAACCGCTTCCCACACAAGGGGGTCGTCGCCTCTAGAACTAGGGGCAAACTGGAGAGAGAAAGTAAATTGGGCAAAACCAATGAAAACACCCTTTGCAGATGCTTTAGCAGACGGCTTCTTTGCGTACTACGGCGGTGTTGCCGCGAGTGCAGTGCCTTGTTGTGCACTGACCGGTGAGAAGATCACTTCCTACATCATAAACGCCAAACCTTTCGCAGCCAGCGGCAACGACGGAAAGGGGGACGACGCAGCCGCAGTATGGCGGTACGCTGGAATGCCGTGATCTGATGGAATACCGCCGGTGTCTTCTGTAGTTTTTCAATACGTCAAAAAGAAGGCCTTCCGCCATATCCGCTGCTTCAGCGGAAATTGCTTGCCGGTGCTTCTTATGGCAAAAGGTGGGTGGCAATCATTGAGTTTTCAAAAATAAATCATTGAGATGTCTTAATGCTTCCCTGTCACCTTGTAATGTTGGTATTATTGACTTTCCTTAGCTCTAACTTGAATCAATTCGAACGGAGACGGCGTTCCCTATGGATTCGACTTAACGAGGTCTCATTATTGTCGAATTTGCAACTTCTCGTTGCGCCAGAATAAAAACCCGTTTAGAGTATTGTTTATGCACAATAGAAAATTGGCCAAATCCTTCGAAAAGCTTATTAATGCGGGAACAATTTATGCTGCTGTCAATGACAATATTAGCCGTTACTCTGCACTTCGCTACATCAGCGGTACTGTAGTGGTCATATCATCTTCATGCATTGCAATATTCGAGGATGGAAGAAATAATTGACATTTTCGATCATTTAAACACTTGTTCAATGTGAAAGACGAAGCTTTATTTGTACGGCTGAAAAATGCTCGTTAAGGGGAGTTTTCTCCATGAGTTCAGAAGGATAGATCAGTTCTTAAAACAACCTTTAGCCTTGTGAGACATCGAAATATATAAACGATCCTTGCAAGTGCTACATGATTGGCTGCATTTCGAAGACAGGAGTCATTGTTGTCCTACCTCAACAGAAAAATGTTGGTCTGCCTGTTATTCTCTACTTCTGTCTGTCACCCAGTGAAGGTGTCCGGTCAAATATCAGAAAATTCTTGAACTACACATAGACAGGAAAAAACTGCACAAGCCACTGTAAGGAAACACAGAAATAGGCTGAACAAAGAACTAAAAAAGGCAAACGCATCGTATTTTCAAAATATATTCTCGAATGTACCCCTGCGAGTTGCGTGTCAAGTATTATTTCCCAAATAAATTCTTGGAAATTATAACCAACCGTTACAGAAGTAAGCGCAATCTGTCAATTTGGAACATATTACCATAGACACCAAAAACATATCTGGTCTTGCGTTAGCCGAAGGTTTTAGCACACATTTGGTAAACAAGGTCGATCTCTAAGATAAAACTACGATGTGCCTGTTAGCCATCCTTCCAATGTATATAATTTCCTTCAACGTACAAGGAAAGTAGAAATTTGCCAAGAATTTAATAGTCTGAAACAAAGTTCTTCCAAAGATATGTACACTATCCAAGTAAAGCCAGTTAAATGTTATTACTCTCGTTGCTCCTTACCTCTTAGACAAATTTAACCTCGTTCTAGGGCCCGGTTATGTTCTAGATTCCATAAAAATAGCGAAGGTTTTCGTAGTCACGATAGAAATAACTACCATCCATGTTCTTACCTTCATTTGTTTTTGCAAATAACTTGACCAAAAATTTATTACGTATAAACCACTTTCTGCCTAACTCTTTAGAGTAACAGAAAGACATAATTGGTCCGATATTGTAAAGTCCACATAGAGAGCGCTTTTAACCAGGAAAGAACTGATCATGGCAGAAAAATATTGAAAGCAGAGACATTGTTCTTCGTAGATTTATGTATCCAGATTGCTTGAACCATAACATATTGCCCAAAACATTACACGCGAATTCTGTTTGTGGTGCTGCAAATACTCTGTTCCAATCCTACCTCTGTAATCGGATGCAATCTGTTGGCATTGATAGTTGAGCTTCGTCGCTGAATATCATACGTTCTTGCATACCACAGCGGAATGTTTCAGGAACGTTTCTATTTAATGTTTACGTCAGTGCCCTTGTGGTTCTGTTCAAAGTTCAACAGTTATAGAATGTTTGTGTAGATGTTATTCACTATAGCAAACATATTTCATGTTTTTTTGAATGAGGATAGAAAGTGGGCAGAAGTGCAGAATAGGTGCGCGTAGGAGAGATAAGGGTAGGGGTCGCCACGTATGGATCGCGGGTCGCATCCGTGCCGCACGGGTATATATAACGCTTCTGGCAGGAAGTCAGTATTCCCTCCGTCTCTTGTCACTTCCTTTGTTAAGCCAACATGCCAATTTGGACCTCAAGTGGGGTTAGACTGAAAGAAAGAAGCATCGCCTGCAGTTGGCATTGTCGCCCATCTTTGTACAGCCACATTACAGCCACTTATTGTCAGGAAATCCTAATTCACCGAATTTTCTTCACTTTGTCTGAACGCATAGATTTGACGTCTAGTCCTCACCTTGTGGGCTTCACGCAAGGCGACCCTCCGCCTCAAAAGTGCGCCAACCCCGATTACATTCGAAACGAAAGAGACGAGGGTGAGCATACCAATAATCGAATCAAAGGCAAGACGAATATTTATACAATCAAACTAGCTTGTGACTGTTCATATCTTCTGTGCAGTCCGACACGCTGTTGCGAGCCTACGATAAGAACTATATCAGCAGAGCGCGCAAACATTCGCAAACAGATGGTTTAAAGTGGATGTATCTATGCATTATTGGTGACGCCGTTGGCGGCGCATACCACACTCAACCTTAAACTTCGCTTTCAAAGGCGCAATAAACGCTTCAAGAAAAATGAACGGTTCCCTTCGTCGAAATGGCACCTGGCCGTTTTGTGCTATAAAGTGAACCTGTTTCTATATACACTTTTTCCTCCTTCAAGCACCCCGCGGCTTATCTTTTCGGGCCGCCGGTTTCTTTTCGTTCATTTTTCTCTTGATCTTCCTCGAACAGCACTAATAATTGATTGATTGATTGATTGATTGATTGATTGATTGATTGATTGATTGATTGATTGATTGATTGATTGATTGATTGATTGATTGATTGATTATTGATTGATTGAGAGATCTAAAGCACCGACGCGACACAGACTTTGAAGCACGCTGTAGTGGAAAGCTCCGGAATACGTTTCACCACCTGGGGATCCTTAACGTGCGAATTAACGTTTTTGCTTTTCGCCCCCATCAGAAAAGCTGCCGCCGCGGCAGAGAATCAAACCTGGAGCAGCCGAATGGCAGCTCTCAGCTCTGCTGTGTTATGGGCTCGCTTTCGCTCGCATGATGTGGAGCCTATAAGAGCTATTTTGACACATTGTTCTTCGATTTGTGATTGTACAAACAAATCATATGTGTACCCTGAACAGAACACTTGAAATTTTAGTTACGTAATCACGTTTTGAGTCAAATGTGCTTCACAATTTGTTTGCGCTGAGAACCTGGCACATGCACGATGAAGTCCACCAGTTTTATTAGTTTGGAATATTTGTGCCTATATATACTTTGTTTAAGCGATTTGTTTCAACTTTTGACATAAAAATGGAGAGAGGGATAGACCGGTAAACAGACCAAAAGTTTTGTGCTCAATTAACCCCAGGAGCACTGTTGTCTGTCAAAATTTTCTGCGCAAAGGCATGTTTTGGCAAATGTGCGGAAGAGCGCACAACTAGTCAGCATGCGTGAAACGCGTCCAGAAAAGCCTCTCTTAGAGATTTGATTCATTGAAATGAGTTCCACAGTGCTAGTGTATTTTACGAAACCTTTTTGTAAAACAAAAGAAGGAATGCCACGCCGCAACTGCTGCTAATCTTGCCCACTTGTACAGTGGCTTTCTCTATTCAGTTCTTTTGCCCCCTTTTCTGGTTTAGTTCGCTATATGTCGGCAACGAGAATCGACGACTAAATAAAAATATTTCTTAAGAATGGTGCAATTGCGCAAGTCAGGGGTCGGAAATGTATTGAGGGGCGAGTTGCATGAAGCCGACACGGCAAAGGCGGGAAGGCAAATCGGGGGGAGGGGGACGGAGGGGGGGAGGGGCTTGGGTAGACTGGTGCAAAGAAACTAAGTGGAAATATTATCTGCCTAAGTGTGAAGACAGGCTGAAATTCCAACTGAAAGCGATCTTGTTTTGTTCCTGTATAACCACATTTGATATTAGACAGCACCCCACGTCAGCCTGCCATGTGAGCCTTAAGTTAGATAGGGAGTGACAATGGCAGGGGGGCTTTTAGTTAAGGGTCCGTGCGGTACTTTCCCGTGCACCGCAGGTTGCGGCCATCTTGTCTAAGGGGTACATGCTGGTTACAGAAGGAATAGATGATTCACATTACTACTTGCAGTTTTTCCCACGACGCGTGCCTCCTTTACGAAAGTCCTTATTGTAAGCAACGTCCCTTCACCTTGGTTTCTCGGGTATACTAATTCCGAGAGGCTTCGTAATAACGAAAGCTAGTGCTTCTAACGGATGCATCCCAGTTCCGGCGAATACCTGAGCAGATGACTGATGGTCTGTATAGCAGTTTTTTCGAAAGCTCTGGAAGGTATAAACGACCTAAGATGCCGAAAGAAAAGCGTCACTGCGCCTGCATTGGGCCGTTGGTTTGGGAAAGAAACACATCTTAAAGTGGCTATGAAGACAAGAAAGAACTGTGGTCAGTTTGAAAGAAGTAGACATTGCAAAACGACTCAGCTGCATATTTAAATGAAAGGTGTTGTTTAACCACAAAAACGCAAAAAATAATGAAGAACTTTACATTTCCCTCCACAGCGGTCCAATATGGGCACTAGGGGCGGAATAGAGGCCAGCGGTAAAAACACTGTTGTCCGTGTGACAATTTCGCCTTACCTTTTAACTGGTACGGCCTAACAGAAATAGAGGCCCCACTTCAATAACGCAGTCGTTATCCTTGGAGGGTGGTTTATTTGGCGGCCGCCAAAACGCAGAAAGAAGATTAAGTAACGTAATATATAATCACCGGAATGTGGCTATTGAGTCGCCGCCACAGCTTCAACTGTTGTCTTTAATATATCAATTATTTATTTAATGTTTTATATAAAGTTACTATCCCAGATATAGAGTAAAAGGAAGCTCTTGATGAACCAAACTTGTGTTTCGTCTTTATGGCCCCTTCAAGTATGTTAAAATATTTGTTTATAGGGCTTCCCGAAGGTCCCAGGTACTCGGTAAATGAATACTTCGAAGCTTCCCCTTCGAAATGTTCACGTGCTGCCTGCGAACATATGGGCTGTGCGATTCTCAAGCTTTCGCTTTGAAATGTGCACGCAAGGTTCTCCTCCAATAAATACATAACTAAGTTTGTCTGTTTTAAGCAGAATATGTATACGCCTAGGTTTTCATAATTGGCGTGCGCGGATAGATAGGCGTTGACGGGAAAATATTTCATGCCCAAACGCCATAGCGTTTTTCATTTCTTCGTGCATGGCTCTAGGTCACAAGTTCTTCACGGCGTTTTTCCTAGCTATCCTGAAGGGCTTCCGGAACGTCACTTTAGGCTGTGCCTTCCGTGTCTATGGAAGAGCACATTACACGTTGCCGGTTATGCGTCTCAGGATCGAGATCTTACCCTCCGATCTGGAGTGGCGCCCGACCCATCCCACGGGGCAAGGTCATCCAGAGACAGTCTCCTTAATAATACCGATATTACGGAACATTACTGCCTCTGCCGCCGAAAGATAGTACCCCGCGCCCGGATCTCACGACAGCCCAAAAGCAAGACTGCAGGCTCATAAAAGCCAACACATACCAAAAACCAACCCGCCTGCACCTAATCTACCCAACACAAGTCCCATCCCCGAACTGCACCCTCTGCACAGCACCAGCCACCCTATCCCACATTCTGTGGGCCTGCCCCCAAAACCCCTATCCCCAAATCACCACAGCTGAGCAGTGGAGAGAAGCACTGGCATCCCACGACAGGGTGGTACAGACCTCCCTGATCGCAAGGGCCGCCTCGGTCGTCGTTGGGCTGATAACAACGACCACCAACTTCTCACGCTAAAGACTAGCTCAGTTTAATAAAGTTTTGTCTCTCTCTCTCTCCGCGATGGGCGGGCAAGGTGAGGGAGAGTGCAACCACAAACAGGCTACTCCCTCTCACCAATGACATGCCCGTTTTGCTGAAGGGAGATTTCCTCGTGGAAGCGGGACGTGTGGATTCATCCTGACTGCGATCCTACCTGATCAAGCGGTTTGGGTTAATATGTTACACAGACGAATTATAGCCCCGGAATGGCGGAGGCATAAACATCCCCTAATTGTCAGCTAGATCAAAACTCAAGTTCTTCCAAGTGTCGGTCAGCTTTTTGCTACGAAGTTTGCTGAATCAAAAATTACAAAAAGTGCCGCGTTTTATCATTACAAAGACTGCGCCCGAAGTCACCCGTTATGCTGCGTCCAACAAGTGATAGGGAACTGAATTTTGGCGTATTTTCAGTTGTAGCATCCGCTTTCACTTCTAGAGGCATGTGTTGTACTTGGGGGGGGGGAGGCGGCGGGGGGGGCATTCATTTCCTTGTCTAGGTGCAACATTTCTGATTTGATGTAATTAATTTGGCCCCAGCACTGTAACCGGGCATGGCCAGCGAGTGTGCAAGCATTGCCGATACTCGCCTGCTATTGCTCGGCTTCACAGCCTCGCGTCATCGCTCATATCAGGGCAGGGCAGGATTGTTGCTAAGAAGCGGAGAAAGTCCAATCAGAAGAGCTTTGGGGGCAATGGAATGGGTTTGAAATGTAGTGAAGGCGATATACTTTATGAAGTACTTTTTAGAGGGCGCGCTTTGCTTCATCATAAGGGCTCTATAGCTGCTCAGAGAGAGTAGGATGGCCCAATATGGAGTAAGATTAGAACGTTAATTTACCGGGTCAACAAACCTCCAGCACACATTTGTAAAGAATCAAGGAAGAACCAAAAGCACTTAACCCTTATTCATACGCCTTTCACTATAAAGTGTGAAGCCTGGCTACATTATGGGCCCCATGCTGTTGTTTTTGCACTTGAAAAGAAATATATTCCGAGTTCTTCCTCATATTATTTGCGGTAGAGCCAACATAAACTGAAGTACTGTTTCTTCATCAGTTTACTTTCGAAGAGTCGGTTGTTGGGTGAATTTGTTTTTCCAATATTTCCATCACTGCAGCATCATGACTAAAGGTTTTAGTATGGCACACATTTTCTTATGTTGATATCGTGACTCCATTTTATTCCATTTATGTGCGGGGGCTGCAATTAGATATTTTCTCTATAAATCACCCACCCAAAAAATTTGCATATGTTGAAACATTTCTTTTCCGGAATATGAAACATCGGTTATAATTTCGCCTTTCAAATGTTTCACTAGCCTACAATAAGGTTTAGGGGAATATTCATAGACCAGCGAGACTCAAATCTAACAACAGAATAAAGTGATTTAAAAGATTCTGAAGGGACGTGGTTTTAACATGAAACGGTAATGTGGCATCCTATTCGTCACCCCGAAATTCAGAGCCTAATCAGTTAACAACTTCCCAAACTCAACACGATTTCTGGATACCTTTGGAGACAACTTTGACTTCAACCCATGCTCAATTTATTTCGTGCAGCCTAGTATGAAGTGTTTCATAGAAACCTTCATTTTCTCTGCGACTCAGATCACCTCAATCACCTTGAACAACTACAACGTGGAGAGCGATGCAGTCGTCGTTTAACGCAAAACTATGGCCGACGAGTGGATGACCAGAATGATACTTCGAACAAATGAAACCTTATACCAGAAACCATGGGTGCCCAGAAAGAGAGAAAGTTCCAAAGCAGTGATTCACGGCGCTGTATTATTCGCTTGGGCTTTCATTGGGAAGAGACCGTTTCAACACTACTCATACACTCATTATGTGCTGTGCCGTGGGTGCAGCCAGGATGACATTGAAAGGTGCAGCCAGGATGAAAGGTGCAGCCAGGATGACATTGGAGGTTCAGCTTACCATGTGTACCGTGTTGCAGAGCGTTCGGGGACCCGACTGCAAACGCGCGCGAGGACAAGGGCCAGGATGGCAAGCCCTTAACGGAACGAATGGATGGGCACGTCGGTATGGGGGCTGCCTGTAGGCATAAAATGAGCAACCCTAGCGGAACGAATGCGCACATTCCAAATCGGGTCCTGTCAAACACAGTACACAAGGTACGCAAGGCATTCTCAAACGCTCCATTGTCGCTCCACAAGGTAGTGGGTGAGCTGCAGCGGTAACGGCTGCAACCGTTTCTCATTTGTTCGGCTGCTTTCGGGCGATGGTTTTCTGTAAATGGGCGTTAATTTAAAATATAACCTTAAAAAATAGGTAACTGTTGGAGAAAGGGGTTATTATTTTAAATTCATATTTGTATTGTCTTTTTTGTGATGCGGTTGTTTGGGACTTCATGAGCATCAGTGTAGATATCGGGTAGGACGGAGATGGTCGATTTTATTGGATGTACAAAAGGAGGCGATTTCAAGCACATTGTTTTTTACCAGAAAAAAACGACTCTGTTTACTCTGTTGTGTAATTCGGATATGCCGTTTGATTATCCAAATTGTGGCACAATATGAACAACGGTTAAACGGCACAATACGTCAACGCTCTGCATCCATATTATTACCTCACAGCTAGAACTAACAACTCAGAATAATTAATAGCCCCTACAACGAAACCCCGTAGCATCCCTACGAGACGATATGAGATATACAAGAAAATTCCGTTTTCTCCTGTCGTTTTAATCTACATGTAAATCCACCTGTTAAATTCGGTTCAAAGAGCACAGGCCACTGGATCCTTTCTTACATAAGTGCTCTTCGATATACAAAGAAGTAAGAAACTCCGTTCCGAAATACCGCATCGCCATGAGGCCCGCCTTCCGAGACTTCCGGAATGTGGCGTTACCTAGTACGAAGGCCACTCTTAGCATAGGAGGGAATGGTCGCGAGCGCTAACCGACAGATCTAAAGAGGCATTCACGATGTGCACCGCTTTATTTTGTGCCAGAGGTTCCTTTGGCTTAACTCTTTCGGACACCTCCAGGATCATGTAGCCAATTTAGAGTTTTCATTCACGGCAAAATAACGTTTGGCCGGTCATAATGGCGCTGATCGTCACAAAATTTGTATGTTTCGCTTCAGTACTACGCGTTGTACGGCACGCCCCGTGGGCTATTTTATAACTAAATCTGTATCGCTCTGTTTCTAGACAAACACTCATTTTTTATTTAAAACATTGCTTGCACAGCTACATTTCTGCCTTTACCATATTGTCAAAGCTTGCTGCATACAAACGTCTTGGTGTTTCAATAAATAGAACTAATGCATTCTGCGTCGGTCTGTAAACGACACGCCAGTTCCAAAGAAGGAATTCTCCTTCTTATTAGTCATCACTTCCGTGTCTACGTACGCCGAAAAGCTCGTTTAAGGCCTCAGATTTAATTTAACGCCGCTCTGTATGCAACAGTTCAATGGTGAGTAGCACAGATGACAACCAAAGCAGCACGCGTATGCTAGCGACGAACAAAATTTCACTAATATGCCAGGAAGTACATCAAAAGAAAAAATTACCCCACCTTCCCGCGAGGGGAGCTATGTGGAGATGCGACGCATCTTTAGGGTTCACTTGGTGTTTCCGTTGGGTTGATTCTCTAATTGCGTGAAACGTGTGAGGAACGCGTATGATGTATTCTTTAACACGCGGCGCAACGTTAACGATGACGGCCTTATGGTCGCTGAAGTGTGCGCGCTCGCCTTCGCGGGTAGCGTCCGGAGCAGACTCGCGTTGACTGCGTTTAGCCGAAGCTTCGGCCTGCCGAACGGCATCAGGCTTCGCTGCCCGCCGTTTACGTTGAGCAGCGGCTTCGGTCTGACGAACGGTACTTGGATCAGCAGCTCGGAGTTGGCGTTTAGCAGCGGCTTCATGTTGACCATGTTGAGAATCGGCCGCTCGCTTCTCGCGTACGGCCGCGGCTTCACGCTGACGAAGTTCAGCATCGGCCTGTCGCTTCTCCCGTACGGCAGCGGCTTCACGCTGACGAAGTTCAGCATCGGCCGCTCGCTTCTCGCGTACGGCAGTGGCTTCACGTTGACGAAGTTCAGCATCAGCTGCTCGCTTCAACCGTTTGCGTTCGGTATCACGTTTACGAAGTTCGGAATCGGCTGCTCGCTTCAATCGTTTGCGTTCAGATTAACGTTCACGCCGCTTCGCAGCCTTGTGTTCAGTGGTGCTAGCATTCCTGTTATCACAGTGATCGGTGCTTGTTACGGTTGCGCGGGCGATAGCAGAATTGTTAGGCTCCATTAAAAGCATCGATGAAAATCAGAACGCCGGTGCTGGAACGACCACGGCTATGACGCCACGTGGCGCGGCTATGACGCAGCACAATCCACCACAATCCACTTTAATACAATGCAATCCAAATCCAATCCAATCCAATCCAATCGAAGCCAAGCCAAGCCAACCCCAATCGAATCCAATCCAATGCCCCTCTCGAGAGTGTTCGCTATCGGAGAGGAGAGAGGGTGAGCGGCGGGGAGCGCAGCTCACACGGCGAGGAGAATGGGGGAGGGGTGTGGACGGACAACAACAACGACGTATGCAGGGACAAGGCGAGTGAATGAGATGCAGTCGCATCTAAAAATACCGCCTTTACTACCCACAAGGGTAATAACTACACAAGATTAAATTAATAATGATGGTGAAAGACCACTTCACTTCTACGTCGAGTTTCCGGAGCTTGACGGCCCGAAGCGGGCAAAAAATAATGTAAACCTACTACTGCGAGGTTTACGTAAACCACTGAATCTCCTGGTAATATTAGTTCCCTCCGATCAGAATTTAGGACTGGAACTGCACATAATTTGCATGCTAAGGCAGCTTATCCTTTTCTCTACATTAAACAGAACAACTTGTACATCTCGAGCTTGCAACCGCGACTAGCAACGCCTTCCAGCGGTGGAACGCCGAGCGTAGAACAAAAAGCTGTTCGCGCTTTTGCCGATAAATGACACCACAATTCTGCAACATCAGACAGACAGGACCAGACAGCTGACCAAGCGGTATGGAAATTCGGGCGGGGAAGTTGGGGTAAACACAACAATTGAAAAGCAGGTAAAAGCAGCAGAGACGACCAATTGGGTGCAGATAATGTAAGAAGAAAAAACCGTGGAGACCTATAGAACAGAGAAAGTAGAAAACAGGAAGGAAGGTTTCTATGGTAATACGCGAGGCAGTGCATTGCTTTTTGAAGCACGGGCGGTGTGTCTAAAAAAACTGGCATGCACGGCTAACTACAGGCAACAGGACGAAACTTGTGCATGCTGCGGCATAGATCGGGAAACAGTAGTGCATAATGTCATACGCCGCACAGAGATACGACCTCGACGGGGCAAAAGGGAAGCGACGTTGACGGAGGCTTTGTGATTTGGCGTGAGGGGAGCCTCAACTTCGGAGCCATAGAAATGACGAAGTGGTGGCTGGAGTGGTGGTGGAAGAAAAGTAGGGAAGGAAGTGGGACGTAGGATGAGTAATATATAGAAATAGGATCAGAAGGGGGCCGCTAAACAGGAGTGCGAGGGCAGGAAGGGGGGGGGGGCGATGGGAGTTTAAATTGGGGGGGGGGAGGGGATAACCCATTAAGTTAGGGAAGGGCAAACAAGTAGCCATAACTCAGACAAGTCGGTTGGTGACAACCGACATCCCGATACAAACGGAGGGCCTCTAATCATCATCATCATCAGTGAAAGTGTATACTGTAAGCCAGTTTTTCTATGCATGGGGCTGGTAGGGATCTCCGCTATTTCTATATCGTGTAACTCGGTCTTGCTCGACATCCTGTTCGTACAACACAACGCGAAAATGCACTTACGATGGATTCGGGCTCATGCGGGGATTTCAGAGCACTCCCCTTGGACGCAAATCCCGAGAGCTGGCTTTCCTCGACAAAATCGCTCTCTGTCCTGTCAGCAGGAGACGTGTGCACTCAGCGAAGATTTCCAAAAGCTATAAACGCAACCAAACGTCCTTTTTTTCTACTCAGCATGTTTCAACCAACAACAAAGCAGCACACATCGTTTCTAAATGATAAACAAATGTTACCCTAACCCCGGTGAGTACACACTGCTTTCGAACACGAAAAAACGTCCCTGTATCACCAATGCTAAGATTTAAGTGCCCATGCCGACCCTTAATCACGCAGTCACCCACCATATTTGCCGCCAATTTCTGCTTCCTCATACAGGTTCTCACTTACCTTGAACTCAATGCACCTTCAAAGAGGCTTTGAGGATAAGCCTGACTTTCCATGACGCATTATTTCAGTCTAAATAAAGTTGCGCTCCTAATTCGGAAACAGTTCCCTGGGCTACGAAAATTTCAACTCACCGCCGTAGCAGTACCAATTCAGGCAACCTTGCGCATTCGGAAGATAATCAGGGCCGTCGTACGTACTACGCGATCTCAACGAAAATACACTTCTGCAAAGGACATGCTAGTAAGTTGAAACCAGCGTATCAAGGCGCAGGTGGAGCGGCGGTGTAGCAGCAGCCCAGCAACACATTTCATGGGAAAGCAAAATATGCAAACTCTTTATTCACGGGAAGCCCTATAGCTCGTACTCGAAGATGACAGCGCAACGTGGGGCCTTCTGGTCACGACGAGTGGGTCTCAAAGCTACAGGTGTAGTATCAGCTTTTGTCAAAACAAGCTATATTTCTACATGGACCTTTTTTTTTTTGCTCCGTACGCAAAAAACGGTAATTTATACACAGCAATTTAGCGCCGTTCAGCCTCAAGTCAATATATACTATATTTGTCTAATATTACATCCAGGAATAAAATGATTGATGGCGTTTACTATTACTAATAAGAAAGTACCTGGTGCTACTTTTGATTCGTCAGTCTTTTGCGCATGTAGGCAAAGATCATTAAAGTTATTAGGAATCATAATTGGCGGTTCTTCGTGTGTTGGAATAGCTTCGAAATAATTCCAGATTTGCCTGTGTTACTCACACATTAACAAGTATTTCTGTCTGCTACACAATGTAACTTCGGCACGTGCATCGATACTCCATAGAAATGTTGTAGACCCGCGTTTTAAGCCTGAATGCGACTTCATTATTTTTGCAGCATGGCTTCGGTACACCTGAATTGGCAGTGTATATTCGCATTAGGAAACTTGAAACTTCAAATCGGCTAAAAATGAAAATATTATCGGAAGTAACAAGTCGCCCAGGCGTTAGCCATATGTTCATAACTCCCCGTTTTGCATCAAAAGCCGGAATCCTTCCGAACACGAAAGTTCAACGTAGTGAATCACCCCGACAACAGCCCTGGCATTGGGAATGAGATGCCAAATTCGTAACATGCATGCAATTAGGAAATAAATTAGCGGAATTTGTTCTCTGTGCCTACTCTTCTTGATTAACCCCGCCATAATATGCAAGAAAGGGTCATTATTCGTTAAATCTTCTATAATTTGTATCGCTATTGAAAGGTTGGAATCCAGTACTTTTGTGAAGTCGTTCAATTTTACGACAAGTTAAGGTTTTTACAGGTCAGTGTGCTATTGAAAAGGCCAAAAATTCTTCTCAGCGTACTAAAATCTTGCCAAATCAATAATTGAGAGTTTACATATTACCGAATGAAAGTAGAAAAACCTTCAAAATTACCCAAAAAATTGCTGCAATTCATGTTGTTACGTAAGATATTAGGGAGGATGTTGAAGGGCGCATTAAATTTACGAATTCTAGTGAAATATAGCTATTGCAGCAAGATTAGATGTGTATATGCTTTCCCTGAGTTACGGTGTGGTGCTCAGCTGATATTTTTGAAAAACGTAAAACATAGGCCAAATAAAAGAAAATAACATTTTGCAGTAGCTCGCAGAAATACCTACGTGTTGAAAAATACAAGGAGCGTTCCTTGCCTTTTTTAGGCTTCAAATCGACCCCGCCTTTCCGCTACAAAAGGTAGTTGTATGCAGGGAAGAAAGGGCAGGCTTTGTACAAAAGGAAACAGGATTTTCCTTGAAGCTGCTAACATCCGGAATGTGCTGAGGTCCTGAGGGTCATTGTACCATACCTCAAAATTCCAGGTCAATGTCCTTCCAGTTTTCTAGTATACAAGCGAGTCATTCGAGGCCGCGAAATGAGATGCTTGAATAGAGCTTTCACTCTCTGCACTTGGCCAGTTGCGCTAAATACTTCCTCTGAAAATTTAATATAATGTGTCGATATGCACAATCGGAACATAAAATTCTCTGTAAGCAAAAAAAAGGAAAAGTTCCAAATGTTCTTTCAGACTCTAGAAGCGGTATGTTACGAAACCTACCCGTACTTTCCTCGTGAACTTGCCTCAATCTCAATTCGTTCGTTGCGAGTAATCTAATCATTATTTTGATTGTAAGACCAAAACATGAAATACTTTCGATGACCTGACCTCCAAATAAGCATTGAAAAATTGATTTATTGTAGGGTGCAACGCGCAGACGCAACGGAGGCAATGAGGCGCGCCGTAGTTTGGGGCTCCAGATAAATTTTGACCACCTGGGGATCTTTAACGTGCCCCGAAATCTCGTACACACGTGCGTTTTTGCTTTTCGCCTCCATCAGAAAAGCGGCCGCCGCGGCCGGGAATCGAACCCGTGATCTTGTGTTCAGCAGCGCAATGCCTTAGCCACTGAGCCACCGCGGCGGGTAGCAATAGAAACAACTATGAGCGATTCCATGTGCTGCTTTGAATGTAGACTATGCTCCGTGTTTCTGCGTGTGAATAAGTCCTAATGCCTTATTAACAAACTCGTATACTGATTGATGTGTTGTACACGGTGCAGCAGTAAATTATTAGGAATCTTGAAAAGCGCTGCGTTTATCAAAAGAAATTTTGTTGGGACACACTGTTTCGAAATAGGTTGGCAAGTTATGAGGCATATGAACCGAATTTCTATTGCTTGTTTTTCTTTGATCATTGTGAAGTTATAAATGGGTCTAGTTCTTCTCCGATGAAAACCTGCGCAATACAGTGATTAACAAACTTCCACAAAACATAGTCAAAGCTGGATGTAGGGATTTGTATAAAAACAGAAGAAATACCGGACAATAATTGCGGCCTAGAATTTCCGTTTCATAATTATTCAGCAGTTCGTTATGCTCTTTCAACCTATAATTCAGGAAATTTTGACTTTGGCGAAGTCTTAAAGCACAAAAAACGTTCGGCTCAGCAGTTTATAATGTACGGCGAAATAGTACTTTCGACATCCATTCTAAGAATGTTCACAAAATACCTGTATAGCGGATGCTCTAGGTGACTGATTTGTACAGTAAATGAAATAAATTCAAACTGTCACTAACCTGGCTATTTTTCGTTATGTGCATAAGTTGCCTATTTGCAAGCACCCGACAACGGCTGAGGAATTGAGCACTTCTTTAGGTCAGGTGGTTTGTTTGTTCCTCTTTGCACTATGCAGGAGCCAGCCTTGAAGTCTCCTGCCGCACGGCGATAGCACCGGGCTGTCCTTTGAGATCTTGTCCGAACTAGCAAACGTACTCCGCATTGCCACTATAGGTGACCATGAAAATTTCGAGCTTCAAATATAAAAACTTGTCATAAAAACTTTTGAGCTGTGAATTCGCTAGTTTGTTGTGTACACATATGGCATACGGAGGCAGATAAGAAGCGGGATTAAATAAAAGAGGGGATCTGAGAATATTGTATGTTCGTAACATGGAATGCATAAAACACACGGCGCAGTTCCGCGCAATAGTTCCCGTGCAACACACCTGCGAATACACTACCGTGCAAGAATATGATGTGGTAACACCAGTTATAAAAATTTTTGGTTCACGCAGACCCAAAAGCACGGACGGCAAAAAAGAGGGCTTATAAAAGTTTATTTCATTTTTTGCGACGACGATCGCCTTTTAACAATTGAGCAGTCGCTAACGCAATATATCATCACACTTCAGTCGTTTCCATCAGGACTTGTTGCCGCCTGAAAAGAGAACAAATTGCGAAAATATAGAACCAACGTTATTCAAGTGGTTTTGGTTTCACTAGATCAATTGAGCTTTTTCTGTATTTATGAGATCCACTTCAGAAGCCCAAAAATTAATGCTCAATGACAGAGGACGAACTCGCCATTACATAATAAACATTTTCTGAAGTGCACACTGTACATGAGATTGAAAAAACGCGCACAGATGTGCCCTCACCTTTGCATGCGTCTTCGCATTCCTTAATAGTGCCAAACCTGTTCTTTTTTGTCGAAAATGGTGAGTATCTTGATGGCTTGCAGCTGTCAGCCTTTAGGTCGTAGTAGTACTTCGTCACAATCCCGAGGCCATTTTTTGGCCCAGGTTCCACGCACTTGCTGCCGAATCCGCTGAAGGAAATTTATTATATATGAGAATGAGCTTCCAAAGAAATCTCCAAGCACAGCAGAGATATGTCTAACATTGTAGCTAATTTTCACCCGGATTCCCTGCTAACATTTCTTGGGAAAGCTGCTCTGCACAATGCTGAGCTTCAGCTTCGACAGTTTTGTCCGCGTACTTGACATAAAAAAACACCATTGTCTGAATGACTAATGTGGGATAGTATTCAAGTACATATTGCTTCGATGAGAAGCAGGAAACCGGTTGACCCAGAGAAGTGAGAACTGAAAAACTTGGTAAATGTTGTATAATATATTTTGGGTCTACCGAGAACTTAATAGGTTGCGTGCTTTTTTTATTAGTACTTTTACTTTATCTTGCGTTCCCATGTATAAGGGTGAAGAGTGCAGTGTTATTTATCAGAGCAAGTGGGAGCCAGAGAACTGTTTTGATACATGTCCACACCGCTGTTCACAAAATACATTCACCAATGTAAATGTGCACTAACTCATTAGTCTATCTATTTGTTCCCAATGTACCGGAAGGCCCAGCGAGAGGAAATTTCTTAGAGCGGTGAGGTATGTGGGGCCCAGAACAGAAATAAAGAACTAGTCGACGGACAAAAAGAATTTCACAACACAACTTTCTTTTCGCGACAAAAACCCAGACTGTAAAGAAATATATAATCAGAATTTAACAAAGTGCAGTCTTTTTAGAAATAAATATTCACTACGGAATACTTATAAGCGCATAGTAGAATGAAGCTTACATGAAACTCATGACGACTGTTTCTCTGCACTGAATATTTACCACAGCTTAAGAAATACTGCCTACAAACTGGCGCGGGCGTAAAAAGGGAGAGAGCTACCATAGAGGTCATTATGCACAATGTATTCTTTCCTTCCTGTTTAAAGCATATGCGCTCTGAAACGATAAAGGCGAGATTAGCGGGTGGAAACACTCAAAACAACCAACAAAGGGATGCTTGCTCTGCATCGTGAGAGGTCATGGAAGCGTTGCTTACGCGATGATTCCATTCATTTTGTTAAAAAACACTCTAATTGTGCCCGTGCTTTCTGGACCCTGCCTGGCAAGAGCATCTTCTTGCAATAAGTGGCTGTTCATAGGTTTAGGTACGACAGCACAAGAGAAAATGCGCTAAATGGTAACTCTTCACGCGGATTGCTTGTTTCCTCCCACGGTTATCGACCACTTGGACTGGTTTCCCAATAGCCATCCGTAAAATGAACTGGGTTGGTGTTGTATAGCAGGACTGCCATCTGTTGAGACGCCCTTGAAGTAAAGGAGGAAGAAATATAATTAAGAAAATAGCTGGAATCGATAGCTGTGTGTGTTATTGTGGTCGTGTGCAATTTGTGACAATACTGGACGTGTTTTTGTTGCATAAATATACAGTTGATAGTCTGATCTGCTCCCTTCTCTTCCGTACGTCGCCGCGCAACTTTTGCTCTGGTATGTGTTCTGTGGGTCAGTACTGATGGGCCCAGGAACATGTTTTTATTCCCAACATAAGTAAGGCTGGAAAACATTGTACGTTATTTGTTTTGATCCAAATAAACCGGGCTTCAAACTTATTAAAAATACAAATTCATACTCATGAACATAAATATGAACTGTGTATTGCGGCCAGAAAGTTGCGCAAGTGGTACATTTATCTTTTTTAACCGTCTGAAATACGGATAAAAAGGCACTCACCTCCACACGCTTTCCAACATTCGCTTGCGCTTCGAAACCTGTTCGGGTACCCGCCGCAACCGGCATAGGTATACCTCTCACAACTCTTCGTCTTCCTGTTAAAGCCGAAAACCTCCTGAGATGTTCCATTGGGGCACGCATATCCAACTCGCAGGGGGTAATTGCAAGGATTTTTCACAAACTCTGAAAAAAAAACTCCGCCTGTATGATATTTTTTCACAAAGTATCTGCATGCATTTCCTTTGTTTAACTAGACTGGAGAAGATGACTGTTTTATTTCTTTTACAAAGATTTGTACCTCTTATATTTGTTCATTACTTTCATAAATATTTCGCGTGGTTGGTTGATACTTACTTCCACATGTTTTCCAACATTCTGATTCTTCCACAAAGTTGTTGCCGTTTCCGCCACAGCCATTGTAGTCGAACAATTCGCAACTTTGTGTTTGGGCGTTGAACCAGTAGTTTTGCATAGGCTGCACTTTGGCACACTTCAGGCCCCCGTCTTTTTGGAGGGAGCAAGGGTTTTGTTCGAATTCTGGGGAAAATAAAAAATAATCTTTTTAATACATACCACATAAAGAAACTGATATTGTTTTCAGACCTCGTAGGCTAAAACAAGGCCTTAATCTTTGTCATCTATACTTTGACTTCCAAATATGATTTTTTTTCATAGTTTCAGAGATTTTTGTTTGCATTACTTCGGTCCGTAATGATTACGTCATTGCCACATTACGTTTTTGCCACATTTTTTGCCCTTCACATTATAAAATTGTCAGTGAGAAATCGTAATACTTACGCTGTAAGAACGACTTGCCCAAATACTATTTCGGGCAATGAACAACTTTCCCTTTTAAAATTTTAGTATCTTGAGGAGACGCTTAGCTACGGATGGATTAGCTTCATTCACATCATTTTGCATTCTATGTCATGAGGTTTTATATTTTCTCAACAAAAATGCCTTCAATGTGTTTGCACAATAAAATTAACAAACAAAATATGCACTTCGTTTAGGTTCGTGACTTTTGCTCCGATTGATTTCAGAGGATTTCCTACTAGATCGAAAAAGCTTCTGCGTACTCTCAAGTAAAGCACATCTTACGCATCTGACATCAACAAGCGCAAGTGTCATCTCTAAGCTAGGTCTTTATTTTTTGTTTTTATGCCAAAATACCTTACTGTTTCGCTGCATTGTCTGTGAACGCACTCCAACCACGTATTGCCATTTTGTGATTTGTAACCCATTAACCTGCATGATTTGGTTCGGCAAAGCGTTTTAGGTGCAATTTGTTTTGACACCAGTGAAAAGGACCTCGGTTAATTGGTGAGCTCAAAGCTAATGAACCCTTAGAATGTGCTGGCGGCGTGTTTTCTGCACCGCATTGCAGCTGAGAGTAAAAACAAGAAAGAAAAAAACGCATGAGTACTGGCCAATAAAACTGTGGAGGTTCACATAGAGAGTGATTTGGGCAATTAGCTTCGAATATTGCCTATGCACAGAACTGGTTCCAGGTAAAACCAACCCAAATGGTTGAAAGGCATTTAGAAATACCAAAAAGCCTTCGCAATTGTTGTATTGATGGGTTTAAGGACTCATGGAAAAAGAAGAAAGGGTCAAAGGCGCCACCTTATCCCAACCAACCAGGCATTATCATTCTATGCACGGGGATTGTGGACATGCAATACAACAATTGGTCCTGAAGTTTGTAGCTGAGGCTGCACAGAAAAGGGTAATTTTGGCAATATGGGGGTTTACTTATATTTTCTTATCCATGGCATGTTTAGTATAAAATGTAGGGCGTATTCGTTTTTTTTTGTGGAATTCGGAGCCCGCAACGCATACAGGGGTTTTTCTAAACATAATACAATTATACACGCATGCTGCGTGTTATAAAACCAGCAAGACAGCTGTACGTAGACTAACAGCGTATCGACCACATGGCTATAGCAGAGATGACATAAAAAGGGATTACGTACCTCACAGTAACCCATTTCCTGGTTAAATATGATACCATCACCATAAATTCAGGTATTAACCAATCATGACGCGGCGGCGAAGATTTAAATACAATTGTATCGTAACAGCGGTGTAGTATTGGACTGTCGGTTCCGATTTTTCTCAACCGACCAAGCCTATTACACTAACAGGCGGCTAGAGAAAATCATTATTCAAATTTAGCAGTTACTCTGGATACGAAACGAGGGGACGCGGTTTGGTAGGTGTGATATAAATCATTACGTAGGGGTCCACAAGACGGTGACTATGATGCAACTCTGCAACTACCATTGCCGCATGTGGGTACCATTGCATTCTGCGCGCCCGGGCAACCGGTGGCTTTATGCTCTAAAAATAGGTTTCCAGAGCTACGTTGGGTTACTTTGTAACAGAAAAGCACTACATTACGCGAGAGAGCCTTCATAAATACCCAACCGACGCCTTTGGCACCGCTTCTTGTTACCATTATATATATCGGTGCGGCAGAGGAAAACGGCGCGGCATAGTAGTTATATGCTGGCATGGTGAAGTGGCGCCTGGTATCACTAGATAAGGGGTCAGAGTACCGGCACTCTTTTCTCCTATTGTTCCGTGCCGACACAATGAGAATTGCTCAGTTCGCCTCACGTGACATTAGCTTAGATGGCGACGTTGCATGGGCGCCTCCATTTTGTTGTTTATGCGTTTTACTCGGGCAACTCTCGTAGACTTATCTTTTACCCCAGCCCTGCGGCTGCGCGCGAGTGACTTCGTTCCGAACGCGAATCAAAGATAACGCGTGTAGCAGGGTTTCAGTAGCGGACGTGTGTCCGGAGATGTCGCTCTGCTGCATCAACGGGAATATTTTTGACAAACGATCCGGTCGAGCTTATCGGCGAGGTCGTAGGTGCGGCAATCTCGCAACACTCCTAAGCACCATAATGGCCGCCGTTAGTATTTTTCGAGCCATAGTGGTGGTGCTCTGATACGTTATGTATTGGCACTAGCCTCACTATCGCCTCACAGCGCAAGATCACGAAGCCCACGCGCGGAGTATTCATATTTCCGTACTGAGGCTAGAGGCGATCTGCCGTATTCAATTTCTTGTGCTCATACACCCCCTGCAACCAAGATGAGCAGCATTTCCTGATGCCAACCCACTAGGATGTTAATTTCTGAAAGCACCTTTTTAGTGCACTCGTGACAAACGGTTAAACGTGAAGATGTAGCTCACGGCAGGAAGTCAATAAACAAGCGAACAATCGAACATGAAAGCAACATCATTGTGATGCTTAGGCAAATCTTGTGCCACAAATGCCAATGGGCGATGTAACATCCCGCAAAAAAGATTTCTGGTTCTTGATTGATTGTAGGGTTTAAAGCGCGGACGCAAAGCAGGCGATAAGGCACGGCATTGTGGAGTGCTCCGAAATAATTTTGACCACCTCGGGATCTTTAACGCGCGCCAAAATCTCGTACACACGGGTGTTTTTATTTTTCACCTCGATCAGAAAAGTGAGCCCCGCGGCTTCGAATTGAACCCGGGTCCTCGTGCTCAGCAGCACAACGCCTTAGCCACTGAGCCAACACGGTGGGTCATTTTTGGTTCTTGATTTATGTTTTGTCATACCGTCGCTAACTCCTAGGCATGACATTTTTCTCAACGCGAATTTTTTCCTCATCTTCCAGGATTGACGAGAAGGTGACGCGCAGGTAGTTTTTGCGCTTGCATCGCTTGGTCAGTTTCATTTTGTGGCTGCCTGCATTTTAAAGGAGGACTGCGCACCATAGAAAACATACAGTCTCACAAAACTTCATGTCCCCTCATGTATAGTCGTAAAGCAAAGTTTCCTACGCATCCCTTGCGCCGTGGATCGTAATACCAAATGCACTACAGGAAAGTCAACTCTTCAAAGCCAGTTTCTAGAAGGCACATGATGACGACGTGACGAAACGGAAAATGCCTCAAGAAAAAGTGAAGGAAGTTCGCACTAAAGCGTAAGACTTGAATGTTGAAAAGCTGCATGCAAAGCTTAACGAACGTCACTACCGTTTAGGTCAATGATTACTACCAATTTGCTCCCTCTTCGCAGCTGCCACTACCTTTATTCCACAATTGTATCTATGAGAGAGAGCTTCGTTCAATTCTTTTTTTTTTTTTTTTTGAAAGTGCTTTCATGCCACATGCACTTGTTGGAGGGGCCCCCCGTACGCTATCACGGGTCTGTCTCGTTCCGATAAAGTGTTGCACGACTACGGCGAACTCTGGATATTTTTTTTTGCCAATCTTGGCCAATCTTCCTAACTGGGTATAGTTGGCTTGGAAACGTGCTCTGGGGAGACTGGGCGGTTGCCGCGAAGCACGCACATATTGGCCCTGGGCACTTTCTTGGTTTTTTTTCTATGTTCCGGCCCGTTCTCGCAATCTTTGCCAATCTCGCTAAATGGGTACGCTTGGTTTGACAATCATGCGCCGGGGACGCTGGTCGGTCGGCGCAAGGCAGGACACACGTGCGCCCCGCATTGTCTTGGTTTTGTTAACTCTCCAGAAGCTACCACGAGGACCAGGCTTACTTGCACACACTCGGCAATTTCTCGGTATTTTTAACTGCGAACACGAAAAATTACGATTTGCTAAACGCCTTCTCTGTTAAAATGCCATCCCCGCTGTAGAAGGCGAATTTATCTTCTTAGTGCAATGAGGCTGACCTCGATCTGATTTCCCGATGCCCGCATGCTTGATTCACTTCAAATTTCATAATTTGCCTTTGACTCACGCTGAGTGGGTGAAGTCTTAGAATTTTAACTATTATTCGCGGGAGAAAAGAGCGTTCATTTTTTTATACTTTACTTGAAATATCCCGCTTTCTGCAAGTCCCAGTATTTGGCATTCTATGCCACGGGTCTGGCGCGCTTTTTCATGCCAATCATAAACGTCTCTTTGGTGGCGCCCGTAACCTCCCGAACGTGTTAGTGCCGATTATTTGTCGTCCTGTGTTACTACCCTGTGTGTCGCTTTATCAAATCCCGTAACGTGTTTTTCTCTCGGTCCGCATCAGAAGGATGCTTCATTTATGCGTGTCCTGAAATTTCTTTTTATCCATTCGTTCATTTGGGCTAAATATTTTCCCCGCAGAGAAACACTATTACTTTCTCAGTACGGCTGTGGTTACCCCTCCGAATTTGCTGCTAGATGGTCAATTAGGAGAGAATTATGATTGAATTGATTTCTAACGTGTTCTGGCGATCTACTACAAAACCATCTCTTCAGTGAGGACAGCTGTAAATGTGTAATTAAACCGAAGAAAACACATTTGGTGCTTCCTAACGCTGATTTAAATATACGTTCAAATAACATGGCTTTTTCGACTTTACTGTATCACTTTATTGTTAGTTATACAGAAAAAAATGATGGAAAAGTTTATTTTGTAATTACAGCAAGAAATAATATTTGTGGCAAAATAAGGCGGCACGGCAGCGGGGCTCCGCGCCGGTTGGCTGGTTCTCAAGATGATCACCGATGAATAAAGGACGCTTTTGACAACCAAATATATAATTTTTGATGTCGGGTAACCTATGCAGATTACCTGTATATGCGTACTGAAGTAAGTGTATGCAATATTTTGTAAATGTTGGTGTAATGGACCTCGAGGTCCTCCGGCTGCCAAGCCGTCGAGAGAGAGCGGAGAGCGCACGTCAGATGATAATGAGGGCTTTAATCGAACTGGGTCGCGTGGAGCGCGTGCGCGTGCAACCGCTCGGTCCGTGCTGGTGAAGATGATGATGATCAGCGTCGTCCGTTATGGCGCAGAAGAGGAAGAAGTTCCAACACTCTCCCCCGCCGACAGATGACGCAGGTGCGCTACATTTGAATGGTCTTTGCAGAGCGGGTGTAATTCGTGCTTGAGCGAATATGGCTTTACTAAAAACTTCGGCCGACGAAGCATCGCCAATGTCGTCTCTTTTTTAGTCGGCGACTGGTACCCAGCACCTCTTGCGCACTTGTGTCAGAATGTCTCGTACTCCCCCATGGAGGACCTGTGCATGGGTGTGCTGGATCACGAGAGATGTTCAGTTCTTCCTTGGTTCCTTTTTTCAGGTGATCTCGAGTCGCTGCGTCATACCTTTTCACAAGCTTGACACCTTTTTCTAGCTTTTTCGTTGAGCTGGGGATCCGCATCGTCGCAATAGCAAGGCAATTTCTTAGGTCGAAGCTTGGTTTCCACGGAGAAACAACCTCTTGTCACTCATTCGTCGCTTCGACGGCCTTATTTACTCCTGCCATAGACAGTTTGGTGGTGCCCCAGCTTTGTTTGTTCTTGCATTTGGCGCCTATGCCTCCAACTTGCGACGAACGGTTCAGAACCTTCGACACCTCGTTGGCTCCCAAGCATGCACGGAGCACGATAACGTTGGCACAGTGCGTGACATTTGCTCCTACTGCCAACGTGCCCTGTACAGTCCACCCCAGCAACGTTTCCACTGCTTTGACCGTAGTGATCAGTGGTTTTACATTGCCGGTCACTAGATCCCAGTGTGGTCAGCACCAATCAGGATCGATATTTTGATTTCACCGAATCGCTGTGCTCTGAGTGCCCTTGTGTCCAAGTGCATTTCGTTCATCTTCGTGATGACTTCGTCGTCCGGAACGGGAATGTGCTCGTTGCATATTGTGTCGATTTCGAGCACCTCAATCTGTACTGGCCTCTCTCTGTCTTTCCGCTATCTATGGACAAGACGTACTTTACGAAAGGTTTTTGTCTCCTTTGGACCTCCAAAGACACCAACAGTCAAGGTCTCCTCTTCTAACAACTCGCATCCTAGTCTCTTGGACACATCTGCAGTGATAAAAACTGCGTTGGCTTCCGCCGTCCGAAAAGAATTCGGTGGCGTCCCGAGGATGCGGAGCCTGCTACTGTTGCGGTCAAAGTTTGGAGGAGGACCTTGGGTCCAGTAGAGGCCACGTTGCTGTTGCTCGGGGTGTCTGCCGTGCACATGGTGGCTGCATGCTTTCGAGCACACTTGCGGCAGCGCAGTCGACCTCGGCAGTCCCTTGGACAAGTGGCCTTTCTTCAGACATCGGAAGCATCGACCTTCCCTCGTGAGCAGCTGCTTTTTTCGCGTGATGTCCCATTCATCGAGGTCGCAGACCTCTGAACGATGCTTTGTGGACTGGCAGAACAGGCACCGCTGAGTGTTGTTCGCTGAAAGGGGTAGAGCCCGACATGCTATGTATGTCGCAGTGTTGCTGCTTTCTAGGCGGCTCTTCTGGGGTCACAGCGACGTCTGAGGTCCTTACTCCTGTATGGTGCTCCATGGCTTCTCGACACTGAACTTGATGGTCGATGAACTGGAGAAGCTGTTGAAGCTCTTGTTCGGGCTGTGCGTCTGGTTTCGGTCCCTTATTACTTGAGCTGAGGTGGATGCCGTTGTTGAAGGCGTCGTTGGGCTGAAGCGCTCGTGAAACTTCAGAACCATGTCGCATGGCAGTACTCTGAAGAGGATCTCCCGTAGCATTAGGCAGTAATTTAGTGCCAAGCGCCTTCAAAACGTGTACTTGGACCTCGTCGTATAGCAAGTTGATGCACGTTCGAAGACGACGAAACTGGTCTCAAAGAAGGCTTCTGAGGTGATCTTGTACGATGAGCCTTTCGTCACCGAAGCGCTTTCTTAAAATATCGATGGCGTCTTTGTAGCACTCCTCACTCGACTGGAGCAGAGATGGCCGATGCGGCAGCTCCGTGACGAGGGTGTTCGGTCTGCAGTGCTGAGATCGTCTGCACGGCCGACGCGAACTGCATTGCCACGAACGTCAAGCTGACGCAACTTAAGTCTGAAAGGATGCGAGATTGACAACCAAATATATAATAATATCGGGTTAACGCTTAAGAAACGGAGGAGGCTCTGTCGACGTCGGAGTAGCCGTTCCATGGCGGTCAGCTGTCGGCCGGGGATTCTGGGGCCAAAGTCGCGGCGCCGCGTCGGTTCATAAGGGCTTGCGCGGCTCCGGGCATCGATGAGGTAGGCCTTGTCGCGAGATCCCGGGTTTCAGCACATTGTTAATGGACCTCGAGGTCCTCCCGGCTCCCAAGCCGTCGACGAGAGGAGCGGAGAGCGCACGTCAATGATAATGAGGGCTTTAATCGAACTGTGTCACGTGGAGCGCGAGCGCGTGCAACCGCTCGGTCCGTGCTGGTGAAGATGATGATGATCAGCGTCGTCCGTTATGGCGCAGAAGAGGAAGAAGTTCCAACAGTTGGGCATATTTTTCTTCCGATATTACTATCTGACAAAGACATTATTAACATACTTTAGAAAGTAAAACACGTGAATAAGAGGTATTTCTCACGAGCGCCGCCAAATTACGTTTTTGGAGGATTTGAATAAAAAAAAAGATTGCAGTTCGTAATTTTGCCCCTATGTCGGTATATTGTCTAAGGGGTGCCAGCTCAAATCTCCCATTTAGCCACAAAGCACCGGAGGTTTGAAAGAGAGGTTCCCGTTTGAATACAATCCCATTTCATCCTTCGCGCTTGTTCCCTCCCGTCTCAACTCGTGGCAAAACGGCCTTCCTTTTTCGTACTTTCCCATTTTGCCTGTTCCCATTTGAACCAATTCCCATTTGAACTTTCTCGTTTCTTTCCTACCGCTTCAACCCGGTACAAAACGACCTTACCGTTCCGTATTTTCCCATTTAGCCCCTTCCCGGAATAACGACCGCATTTTCGACTCGGGAGACTCGGACCGAGGAACGCGGTTTTTAAAATAAAGTTGCGTCCGACTGTATTTTAACCTCATGATTTGAGTTACGTCCGTCGTAATCGAAAGTCAAAACTTACTTGCGTCTGCCGTAACCTGAACAAAATGGAAGTTAAGTCAAACGTATTCCACCGTAAAAAAAAAACGCTACGGCTGCCAGAGCCAATGTATGCAGACGCTTAGTTGCTGCGGAACGTCCGACACGGTACAGCGTAATTACAGGTGAAACCGCAGCCTTCCGTCTGCTTCTGCCGTTGATCGAGTGGTCTGGAACGTGTTTCTAACAGACGTACTCCGCGGCAGCGGTGATTGTGCCAGTCCCTATGGTTCCATATACGAATGCACATGCACTTATATGCAACACACACACACACACACAAAAGTCCGAGAATGAACAAAATAGAACCTTTCCGCGGCCTCAGTGCCAGTTTGTAGCGTCCGTTGCCCTTGCCGAGAATGAGGTTGGGTGTTTTAAAAAATGCAACCATTAATTTATTAGGGGTAGTACAGGGCTACTGTTTTATTTCTACGCAGGAAAAAAAATATCGCGAATTATAATTATGAAATCTAACTAACTACAGAAAAAACGTATTTTATGAAAGCGGTAACTATTATGGGTTAAGCTAGCAAGTGGTACGATCCATTTTATTGTGTGGGTAATGATCACGTTATATTGAGATGTCTGTAAACAAAATACCATTTAAGTCTAAAGCGAAAATTTTGCTTGGAGGAAACGGTGTTCACACATTTTTCATGCAGGCCTTACGAACAGGTGCTCCAAGCTGTTTTCTCTTTTGTGTATCTTTTTACCGACAGTACATAGGCGGCACGCAGTACATAGAAAAGCACAACCAAAACTATAGGTAGTTTTCCGTCTATAATAGAGAGTTTTAGCCTATCATTACCGTGTTTGCGTCACTGCTTACTGTGTTCCCGGGAACCGGAGTTTCCGTTTGCCGCTTGCGTTTGGGGTTTGCATTTATGGTTTGCGCATTCCGGCAGCCGCGGCGCAAGTAGCTTCATCTGATGAATTATGTCAAAGGAAATCACGCATAACTTTGCTCCTGATATATATTTGCTTTCGTTTAAGGTAGCTCGAATATTTCAGTTTTCGGGTGAAGTGTTCACCATAACTGTAGTTGTTTTGAGAATACTGTAGCAATCACCTGCAGAGCTTTAAAAAGAAAACGTGTCGGTGGCGCCATCTACCTAGTAGAGTTAGACTCAATGCAAAATAGAATTTGCCTCCGCGTAAATATTTAGGGAAGAAATGAGTAAAATATGCTGCAGTAATTACTCAGTAAACACTACCTTGCCCAGCACAATTCTGGAGGCTTAAAATTACACTACGAGCTCAACAACTTATTTTAACTATTTGAGACGGGCGTTTTGGGAGCGGGTTGAAACGGGAAGGGTGTTTTGGGAACGGACTGAAAAATAAAGCTTGCAAACAGGAAGGGCATTTTGGGAACGGGCGCACACGGGACAGGCCAAATGGGAAGGGTGTTTCGGTAATGGGTTCCAGCGGGGCGGGTTCGAACGGGAATGGGTTGTTTCGGGCTACACCACTTTGACCCTGATGTTCTGGTGAGACTTTTGGATGATAATCAAAGTAGTGAATTGGTGCTAGGGAAGCAGGCTTTGTGCCTAATGCACCAAGTTGACTACTTGCTCGCCCTAACTTAGGCAGTATGCTGAAGATGTCCTTAAAATGCAATAAAATATCATTCACAACATTTGGAATTTTGGTGGTAGTGTATTTGTTTTGTGACATTGTTTTATTATCGGGTCGTAAAAGGCCTCCCATAGCCGTAGTAAGTACAGTCTACGTACATAAGTGGTATTTTCATAAGGACATATGAATTACCAAAACTCTGAGTGAATGAATTACCAAAACATTTGAATTGCCAAAACTCTTACCAAAGCCCCGTCTGAGTGCCCTAATGTTGTTTTCGGTGGAATTTTATGCTGCGAAAAGTACTGCTAATAATGTTTTATATACTGATAAATACTTACGTCCGCATCGCTCTTGGCATTCTTCGATGGTTTCGAAATGGTTTTCGTTGTGCTCACAACCCAGGTAACGCTCGCATCTTTGCTTTTCTGGATTAAATCGGTACGCCGGAAATCCAGCGCGACATCGCTGGCTTAATTCTGGTAAAGCGCAGATGCCTAGAACAGGATCTGTAATAAATTAGGTATGTGGCAGGTGAATTTCGGATATTTGTAATGGCTGCATGGAGTGTTGTACACGGTCATCTAAAACAGAAACGAAAGCTCGTTGCTCCTTGCTTCCCAATTTTGAAACGAGTTCCCGCTACAAGTTCTTTTTTTTGCTAAAGGAACGCGTTCCAGTTCACTTCGAACATTGGAACGAGCCCTTACATTACGGTACATTTCAATTTTATAAATTAAAATATAATGTCCGATAATCCTGAGCCTGAAGAAAGTAAGAAATTTAAAACTCACATCGAACTACGTATATTTTGCGAATATGAACATCGCCCGCGGCTGATTATCTGGAGACAAACTAAATCCAAAGAAACGCTCCTAGACAAATTTTTTTTTTCAGTAAGCACCGTGACAAACTCCAGACATGTTTAGCTGCCACTTTGGTGCAAGTATATAATAGGTGCAACACATATGGCACTTTCCACTATGGTCTTACAAATGCGCCGTAAGGTTACTGCGCTTCTTCAGATGTGAAAATAGAAAATTACTCTCATGCCGGAACATATTCAATTTCATGCATAAGAAGCAGCGTCGAAAGAAACTGTACATAGGTCTTTTGTCATTCGACGTGAACGACATTAGCTATAAATAACATTTGCTTTTGCCATGCGTGTCTATATGGCGCAAAAAAATGCCGTTCGGCAATGATAGCAGTGGCGATTAAAAACTCGCAAAACATCGTAAATGCGTCCAGAATATCTCTAACGTTTTATTCTTTTGAAACAAAATCAAATTACCTTTTAAAGAAAAAGTTTATCTCTAATTTTGGTAACATTCACATCAGAAGCCGAGGCAAGTGAGTAATTTAGACCGACTTGATGGTTGGACGAGTCTTTGCACATTATCAAAAGGTGTAAGCGGCGCTATGGAAGACAACACACACAGAGAAGCAAACAAGGACCGCTGCAGATCCCCAACTTTTATTCCACGTAGAAACATACATAAACACAGACGAGCATAGCATTGCACACGCGTGACAAAAAAAAATCCACAAAAACGTGTTGTGAGGCTTGTCACAAACGCTCTTCGATAAGCAACTGTGTACGCTGGCCGGCGACCTTCGGACGGCCACTCTCAAGTATATTCCAAACTCTCAAGTATATTCCAAGTATATTCCATTAGGCCCCACAACGAAGGAATTCCTCTCATTTGTCGCAAGAGAGGAACGGCTCAACTAACTCCGTTCCAAATCAATAAAACGTTTTCACCACCACCTGTCACCAAGTCGCATGCAATACAAAAAATACATGGCCCCCCGTCGACCGATTCGCACCAGATCGGCGACGTACCGCGCCGCCTTGACGAATTGGGCGCGTACTCTGTAACTTCGAGCAATACAACGTCCTTAGACACTGCGGGGTGCCAATAAAGATTGATCTCTCTCTCTCTGTCTCTATTGATAGCCGATGACCATTCGAATGACCTCGCAGCAGCTCAACTCTCGGGACAACAACGCGCCCAAGCCTTCCGCGAACTTATGCGGTGATTACCCCTGATAATGTACAGATACGGCGGTTTCACAAGGTACCTGTAGCGCCGCCCGGACTTAGGCAACCTTTCTTCGGCAGGGAACAATGCTATCGGCCAGAACCGCATCCTGGTCTCTCCAGACAAACGATTAAAGGTGAAAAGCATTCTCGCGGCTGTGCTATTCACACGTCGAACGCCGCGTATGCTCAACCAGCATAAAAACACGTACAAGCTGCGGCCCGCGGCGTGGTTACTCTGCCATTGAGCTTCGAGGAAGCACGTTCTGCTGAAGGGTAGGGAAATTGGCCACCTTACAGGAAGAGAAACACACTAGCGACTAGTGGTTTTTTGGGCTCGATCCTTGACATCAAAATAGCCGAAACATAGCGATGTAGCATTTGCACAAGGAACGCCGTTCCTGCCGTTTCTTTCAAAACCTAACGAGTTACCCTTACGGTTCCACCGACCGTTAATGGAACGGTGGCATTACTCCATTCCTCTGAAAAGGAACTAGTTCCAGGAACGCCGTTCCTTCGAACGCTGTTCCTTACAACGCTGGCTGCATGCCTAGTATTCTTCGGAAACAATTTGTTACGTTGGTAGGACTTTGTCGTATTTCTTGCGGACACAAATAAAGTGCAATGTGGCGTCAATGTTTCACAAAGCAGTAGGGGTAAATCACTTCAAGATTTTCCCTGCTTTGTGATGCAAAACCCCCACTTTAACTAGCGGTAAGAACGTGTAATTTCGTTCCTTTTAAATTCCGGGGCTACATCCGTATAGTATAAAGATTATTTGTCGCATTGCAGAGAAAATATATTTGGTTATTACGTGGGAATTTTGTTATTGATGGTTGGGCGTCTGCCACAAAGATATATGCAATGTAAAGCGCGACTTACCCCTGCACTGCTTGATACACTCGGCGGCCGTGTCAAACCTGTTCTCATTACCAAGGCAACCGCCGTAGTAGAAAACTTCACAGCGGAATGACGTGGTGTTGAAGAACCATTTTTCGAACATTCCTCGGCACACACCAGGATCAGGCTCAACTTCGCAAGCTTCACTGATTGTTGCGGCTTCTTTTGTTGCGTACGATCCTAGAAGAAAAAGAAAGAAAGGAGGTAAGGGTGGCCTTAAGCTAGCCTCTTTAGGGAGTAAAGAGCCTGTTTGTCTCTTCTAAATTGTTGCAAACTCTCATGTAAACTTTATTTTTGCCCCTGTAAAATCTTTACCCCTACCATCACTATTCCTTAGACTTATTTTCCCGTCTCGAGCGCAGGAATAATCCTCAGTGAGCTTTATTATTGTTACAGGGGCGATAACAAAATAATGCGGCAAGTTTCGCCGCTAATGCGGTAACCGAAAATAAGGGAGGGTGCGTAAAGAGGGGCGACGTCAACCGAGTAGGCTGCCCCATTGTATTTTTTTTTTGGCTAGGTTTGCAAAAGAGCGGATATCAAGTCGAAGTCGTGGAAACTCGCTTCCACCCGACGGGACGCGCATAAGTCTTGCCTGTCCACGTGATACGTTGGACGTATTTCTGAATGCAGTTGTTGAGTCACACGGAGGAGCTGGTGAAAAGGAGGATAGGTTGAAAATTAAAGCGACAAATGGCAGATACCGGCGAGCAACAATAATATCTATAGGCACCCAGTGTCGCTAAAAACTAAATGAGCATGTCGGGCACAATTTCGAAGCCTCGTTGCAATCCGCCGAAATTAGAGGCAACTACTTTATTTACACTTTTTGTAAGAACTGCGCCTGTCTCAGGAATATTATCGCTACTGACGTGTTGATATTGATGTCTGACAAAGCAAAACCTCCGCTAAAAGTCTTTTTTAGAACCTGTTGCAAAAACACAGGAAGGGTGAAAAACAGTTATCTCGTGGTTCTGCCGTCCGATACTGACTTTCTCCTACAAAGTATTAGTTCAGTCGTACCATGTGTTTGCGTCGTGTGACGTCAAACTAGATACAAACTGGCCAGCCTTGAAATCCCGTGTCAGTAGTAATTTCCTGTCGTACTCGTATAACAGTAATGTTCAAAACTCTAGCTCACGTGGTGCAGGCAGAAATAGGATGACACAGAACACGCTGCCACAATTTTTTTATTCGTAACTTGTGTCGCTAAGGCTTCAACTTACACAAACATAATTGTTTGATGCCATCCCATTTGATTATGCGACTACCTACTTCGGCTACCCTGTGATTCCGTAAACTCCGGCTCAGTTTGTAACTAATAGTGATCAGCGAAATCTTGTGGTCGCGTATCGGAGTCATCGGTAATTTTCTTTTTACATAACAACCGTGGGAAATCAGCATAAGTGTAGCATTAGGAGGGCAGATAAATATTTATGTAACAAAGCCAAACGAATGTTCTCACACTATGAGGAAAAGTTTTTTCTTTATGGGGGTAACATTTTACGGTGTTTATTGAGCTGCCGCGGTGGCTCAGTGGCTAAATTGTTGTGGTGCTCAGACAAGGACGCGGATTCAATACCGGCCGCCGTAGTTGCTGTTTATGAAGCCCAAAATAAAAATGCTTGCGTGCCGAGATATAGACGCATGTTGCAACCAACCAGGCAATCAAGGCAAATTTTGGAAACCTGAACCAAGGCACGCCTTATAGCTGCAGTGTACAATCAACGTGATAAACCATATAATCAACCTATCAATCAATCATGTTGTCTGGATGTGCAAAGGCTTGCCGCCATTTGAAGTATGCCTAATCCTAGCGATCCCGATTGCCTGTTATTTTATAGTTAGTCCCTGTAGTCAGCACAAAAACACAGGTCGCACGTGAAGGCAAAGACAAAGATAATTTTTTTATGATGTCGGCAAAATACGTAAGCCAGGAGGTATTTATGGGCTCGACAGGTGTGCATGAACTACCGGACAACGAGAGTTGGGAATGAGAACGGTATATTTTAAACCTCCTTGAATTTTGCTATCAGCACAAAAGCTTTCCATTTTTTGTATTATTATACCTCAAATTCTGTTTACATCTATTATTCACGTAATTCAAAGCATTGAAGGGACACTGACGTGGTTTGTAAACATTGCGCGATTACTGGCGCAAATTGTTGTCCGGAGTCCCTAGGCCATGTTTCGGCCACTATGGCTATGTTTACGCGAATTTGTTGAGTAGGAAAATCAACTCGAAAATGAAGTCCTCCTCTCTGCATCCTCGCTTATTTTCTGCTGCGTTTTTGTGCGACGTCAGGAGGACATGGCTTGACTGCGCTACTGCACGGCTTGCCGCCCTTCCGACAGAGTCAGTCGGCCCAGCGTTTAGTCCACCGGCTGCATAGGGGTCGTCGCAATTCGTTCGCTCAGTTGAAACGATGTCACGACACGTTTGTGAGTGGACGAATGTGCCTTTGTTTACTTCAATAATTTGTACACGCTATCGAGCTGCAAGTACAGGTCGCGCCACACAACTGCTGCACAAACGCACATGCGACGCTTTTCTGACTCGTACGGTAGTAGGATAATCTAAGACCATTAGAAGGCGGGAGTAGACTAATTTATATAGGTACACAGGAAATAAAATCAGCAGAAACGTTTACCGTACAGCATAAGCTAGGGTTCAGGAATCGCGTTTTTGGGCTGTATGAACACGCACAGCGGTAAGCCGCACTACCTTCGAAATCTGGACAACAAGTTTTCCGTCTAAAAAGTGCCATTTTTGGAGGTGAGATATTGATCAAATTTGGGGAACGCCTGCTACACGAGCGCTATACTACGAATAGTGATCTCAGCTGCTTGAAATGCTAAACATCAATAAAAATGTAAACTGGGTATACATCATATACCTTATTCTTCCAGCATCGGCAGCGCTTGCCCGTGGCCGAAGGGTCTGGAGCGCTAGTTATGTTATTTTGCAAGCCGCAAGTTCGAATCTCTGATGGTGAATAATTTATTTGTAAGCTGATTTTTCGTTCTTCGGCCAATCTTTTATATACCGAATTTACCAGTTTTGCTCCATGAGCGAGCTCGCAGAACGCGCGTAGACTGACACTGACTCGCTGGCGAGTTCTCGATGGCGTGCTATTGCGATAGTACCGACTGCTGGCGGGCAGTGGGCACAGGCAGAATCAGCAGACCCTTGGCCTGGTGCGAACATGTTTTTTACAATACAGGCAGGAGTGACGCAAGCTCCAAATATGGGGGAAAGTGCATAGAATTTGAGCATCTGCGGTGACGCGAAGGGCGTTCATGCACTGCGTAGGCCGCGACTAGTGATTGCTACGATTCGAAGCCGTCCTGCTAGGCTTATCTGGGCTGTTTGACAGCCGATAACATGGCAGAAGCGCGGTATGACGATTATTGCAATATCTAGAATGCCCATTCAACGATAACGTCGGTTGCCAAGTATGTTGTTTCAAAGAACGGAAACAGATCCTTATTTGAATTATAATCTTGCATAGCGTCCAATCACGTAGCACCTTTACCTGACGTCACTGGGGTTAGTTGGTGCAGGTGCCGCAAACCGCGCATGGTAGTTTTTCTTCTTTCAGGCTTTATAAAATGAATACCGCCTTATCGCTCGGATAAACGATGAAAAGTGTGCTTACTTGAGGCAGTCTAGTCAGAGCAATCAAAAACGAGAGCTTGGCAAATTACCTCTAGTGTCCCTTTTACAGCGAACAAACTCGCGGTATTGTGACGCGTGCAGCATCAGGGGTTTTATTTTAGGGGACCGTACGGTGCGGTATCCGATGTGAACCTTTTAGGTTAATATTTGTATAGCTGGATGGTACAAGAATTCGGAATCACAAGCATGCAAGAAAATGTACAATATGACAAGACCGGACAGATAAAGATATTTAAAACCCTTTACCTGCTAACAGGAATGCAAATACCACCGTCAGGGTCCACATCATTCTGGTAACCCCCAGGTCTTCAAATGAAGTCTGTACCGAACCTGTGGATAGAGTTACCCCAATGAACTCAAGGAAACCATCGGAATTTTTTTTATTTCATAGAGCGTTGATATAGTCATAGTACCACTTACAAATTTCGTAAATTTGCCTTAACCTGTAATGATGGGCTGATGCTTCCAGCATTTTATATAAACGTTCGACCAGTCGCTATTTTTGGGGGGTTGCTTTAGGATATTTCTTACGGTGGCTACTGAGGGGTTTCTATAGACAGGTTTCTATGTCGTGTAATGATTTCCAGTTATTACGCCTCCAATGAATCGTAGTGAGGTACATGGACAAATTCGGTTAACCCAAAGATGGGAAACTGAATTTCCGTACGACACCTTTAGTCCTGTGGCGTTAGTTTTTGACGCTGTAGTTAACAGGACGTCACAACTATACTTATATCTTATGTCGCTTTCATTGCTTAACTTTTAATTTAAAATTGGGTTAACTGTACGGATTTGTCCATGCCATGCCAGCTACGTTTGGACATATATTTTAGAATCCAACAATATATACAGATCCACTGAAAAATACAAAAAAGTGTATTTGTATCGGCGCACCAAACATTTACAAGGAAATATTATTAGTCCGCCCCTGCATAGCTTTTGCACGTACTCGCCCCCGATTCCCACTTCTCACGCGGAACATCAATTAAATATGCCTGAGATCGAGGTGGAACAGCACCTAGGCTACATAGATTAGGAGCCGGCTGCTTTACCGCTGTGCTATCTCGGCGCGGTGGCAGTGGCGGAGCAAGGGTTAACCTGGTACGTGCAGAGATAATTTCGGTACCGCGCGATACTGGAACAAATTTCTAACGAAAGAAATCAAATCAAATAAAATTTCTAACTATAGAGATTCAAAGATTTTCTTTGCTACAGATAAAGTAATGTCGATGACCAAAAGTGCACATTGCCAATTTACAACACGCATTTGTCTTTTAGAGAAAGACGCCTAGCCACACCGGAGTTACCTCAACAAGATTGTGCTAGAAGGTTGCTTATGAAAAATAGATAAATATATAATCTTGTGCCGCGGAGTCTGTTTACACCCCGCATGTAGACAATATCGCGTGCGAAATTGTTTTGAAGAGTAGATATAACGGTGCAAGTAATATAATGTAAATTATGAAGTTTTGTTTTAGATAATCGTGAGAAAAATATTTTTTGACAACTCATGTGCACACTAACCAAAACACTCAACATAAAAGATATCAGTACCACGTTAGGAATCCCATCTTTCAATTTAAAAATAGTCAGCACCAAATCAGGAACAACACAACTATTTACCGAGAATCAGGCAACATGACGAGAACAAAACTGTAATACAAATGTCACAGTTGTGTCTAAACATTTCGTGCTGAGTTTAAAAAGTAGATGATAGGGCTGAAACATCATAACCTACTGTGCTCTGCAATAAAGCAAATGACAATAAAGCAAAAATAAATCACGGACTTACTCTTTCGATGACAAATTTTCTCCTCCGTAACAGCGGTCGAGCAACTCCTATTGACCGGAATAGATGGTTCCGATTCCTTGGGTTAATCTGCCTAGGTGACCGGTTTTTATGCACCTGTTTATCAGAATTATTGTTTTTCACACAATGCAATTTCCGGCAGATAAGTCGCGTTTGACGTGAAGTAGATGGCATACCATTTGTAGGGAACAGCCAACGAGCAGGTGTTATCTGAGCGTACGTCTTCCGCCACGCCCTGGAGCCCATATGATAAGCTGAGAGGTCTGTTATCTTAAAAGCCCCACACAATCAGTTCCTTTGACCTTTTTATGCCTTTGCGTACGTATTACTCGGTAACACGGAGGAGTTCTTTCTGTTCCTCTGGCAACGACGATCATTCCCATTAAATGCTTTGAGGTAAATGTCATTTAACCTCCGATAGGCCTCTTGAATGGCATGGCAAGCATCACAATATCGATTTTTTAAGCCTAAGCATTTATTCTGCCAGTGTCCTCCCAAGTACTTAGGTTCTGTAACAGGTTCCCATAAATGCGTAATATATCCGTAAGTGATGCAACTCGCGGTCAGACTATTTCTTTTCAAGAAGCCATATGTTAAAAATTATTAATATTGAAATGCTATAATTATTCAATGAGCCAACTTTTTTACAATTATCGAAGTTTGAAGGATTATTTTTCATATTCCTCTTTAAATACAGAACGTTTTAGTCTTTGGATTTTTGGTTTATACATTTCGGCAATTATATTGTTTGTCGTGTAATAAACACCACCACATTGTCATCGCGTTAAAGCAAATCTCCCTTTATTGCAAGCTTATAATCAGAGCTTTCAGGGGATTTCCCAATTCCGACTAATTTAACAGAGGGAAGGAACACCGCATTTTTACACAATGATGTAAACTTTTTCATTCCATATAAAGTGAGAAAAAACAACGAAATGGGACAGCTTCTTACAAGTGGCACGGCGGCTGTGCAAACAGAGGAGCCGGTGGCTCAACCTACCTCAATTTGGGTTAGGCGACGTTTATGCCTGACTACACTTGGAGACGCGGTGAAGTTTTCTCCGTGATGATGCTTCCAGATTCGGCCAAGATTCCTGCATGGTGTTGTCATAAGCCATGCAAAGAGCAATCAACACTCTGCTTCCCTCGTAACCACGATTCGGAATATTACGCGCGGAATATACGAATGTATCACCCAAACTTAGGAAACTACGAGGTTGGTCAGCGTGACTAGCAAACAGATATCGAAATTCGTCGTTTGAACGGTCCGATACGGGGCGCCTGCCGCCTGTTTGCTACCCTTGTGGCGTGACGGGGCACGTCCAGCGATTCTGCCGTCGTCGACGCCAGCCGGCAACATACAGACCCCGGACACGTAACCTCATCTTACTTCATAGGTTTGAGCCACACAGAGCACCGGACACATATCCTCAACGTACTTTCTACAGGCTTGGCTCGCCTTGGCCTCCGGGAGTACATTCGATCCCCTCCGGGCAAAGTGCGCAGCGAACTGGGTCTTCATAGGATCGCAGCCTCACACCACCCGCAATGCGCCAGAGGGGGACCGCCGCCCGACGTCACCACCTCCTGGACAATAACCGGTGCGGCCGTTGGGGGTGAGGTCGCTGGGAAGTCTATAATCGATAACTGTCTGGCTGTTTCTATGAACAAAAAATTCAAGTTTATGTCGATGGTGTGTCAACAATGCGCTTAGTGGACATTGAGCCACCATTTCTGTAATAAATTGCGCGTTCAAGGAACGACTTGGTCGTAAAGTAATGTTCTACTAGAATCAGCCTCTTTTATTCCGGGGAGTTGGTGGCGAATGGTTCCAACCTATGGGTGGCAGCAGTTTGAACGTCTCGTGGCTGGGAAAACGTTTAAAGTAGAATTCGCGGTGCTACCATGTTCTACATTCTACAGACGTCATCATTCTCGTGATGGACTCTTTACGAGCTTGTGGGGCAACCTTTGATCGTGGCGCCGGTGAACTTTCACTTGGCGGTGTTCTCTTTCCATTGTCTGACGATGATTATCCAGCTGGAGAAATTCTGATTGTTTGTGACGACGTGGTTGTGCCAGCACACACAGCATCGCCCATCACGGTTACGGCTTCTGGCACCCCTGACAGCTCCCTGGACGCGTTTGTGGAGGCACTGGCCGCGAACTGCGCGAAGAAAAGATGTTTTGTTGCCGCGGTGCCTTATTTGCATCAACAATGGTCGCACTTCATTGTGGGCGTTGAACCGCTCGGCCCATAGCGTAGTTCTTCCTAGAGGCTTGAAACTTGCCCGTTTGGACGCCCAAGCGAGCGCGCCTGTCGCTCTGGTGCGTGAAAGTAAGCCTCAGGTTGCCACTAGCTTCCGGCCTGATTTTACATTTCTTGATATCATTGACAAACCCTCGCCTCAGCTGAGCGGGCTACGCTGGTAACTGTTCTATGCCGGCACGGTTTTTTATTTGACTTCGCCCAAAACTGCCATCAACAAGCGAATTCGGTCTTCACGTGGGCGTCACACAATTGAAACTTGCTCGGCAGGTCCCATTCGACAAAAGCCGTACGTATTACCCTATATGAACGTAATGTTATTGCGGGTCGGGTAAACGAAATGCTGCAAAAGGGGTTTATACAAGAGTCATGTAATCCATGGGCAGCACGGGTAATTCTTGTCAAGGAAAAAGAAGGTTCGTGAGGATTTTGCCTGGACTATCGGCTCCTCAATTACATTGCGAAGAAAGACGTATACCCGGTTCCTCTAATCTATGACCTAATTCACTGTCTGCACTGGGCGTCCTACTTATCATCCGTGGACCTATGATACGGGTATTGGCAAATCCTGCACACGAGGAAACAAAGTCCTTCGTTACTCCTGGCGATGTTTTTGAAATTTGAATATTGACACTGGGATCATGGTGGGAGCAGGACCACAACGCACCCCGCGTCATGGAAGCTACGCTCTAAGGCGATCAGGCAGCACCAGCAGTTCGTTTTCGTACTTTCATGGAATTTTGAAATGTGGCACCTTTGTTTACGTTGTGGGAGAACACTGGACGAAAATGCGCAAGAATTGCTGCTTACCGCGATGCCGCTCAGTGCACGGAGGTGGAAGCGATAAATTCGCGTCGTTTTGTTCACCAACAGACTCTGGGGAGAAGTAGAACAGGAAAAATGATTATCGCGTAAGAAAATCAGAGAGAGTTCCTTTTACTCACAAGACGTTCGTGTGTAGGGTAGAATTTCAACTCCAAGGATGTTGTTTGAAGCGACGACTTTGATGTAAAATGACATGCTGTGTCCCTCCAACCCCAGAAGCCTAACCTTCGTCTCGGCGTCGTTCCTGCGGTTTTCGAAGCGCCTTCTCAACTTCAACTTTACAAGAAATAAAAATACATGCACGAAAACATCTAGGCATACAAAAACTGGCGCTATTGATACCTCAAATTTATTTAGACGAGAAGAAACATATACGTATACTCGCTCTCGGAGCTTCTCACACATCGATGCTATTTGTCACGAAACGTGCTTTCGTCTCAATACGCTTCTGGGCCTTTTCATAGTGCAGGGGACGGATAGACAACGCTATTGTAACCTTTTTTTTCATTGGGTGAGTTTTAAGTGTTCCCCAGGTTCCTTGTTTTATATGTTTGTATAAGCAAGCCGTTGCAACAAACCATGTCATTTATCCACACTCGCCGCAATGAGTTGCCAATAGGGAGAATGTGCCTTTATTATTAATGACCCGTTCGTGTTCTTTTAGTCTTATATTGACGCAACTTTTCGTTTGGAAAGTGCGCAACGCCCTTGCCCATAACACTGAGTTCAACGTGAACTGGTTACCTCTCAAAACTGCGGACTCCACTTCGTCCCAAAAGACGTTGAGGTCAAAATATATGGTCAAGACTTCCGAATGACACAATAGTTTTCTTCAAATGTTTTTCGTCCGAGGAAAGATAACGCTATAAGTACGAAACCTGGGTTATACACAAGGCTGTTGCCCTCCTTACGTTATACATTGTTCCAGATGACAATTCCCTATCATAAACCACCCTGTGCCATACCATACCAGCTCGGGCCGATGTCTTGTGCCACAGCCTTCGCTTCGCTTTGCGGACTTTGTTTCCACTTCCCTTCCTGATGGCGGTGCATATGACTGCCAGCGACCTCGATGAATTAAACACCACCCTTTGCTTCACACCTTGCCTCCACGTTCTTCAGCCCCTGTGAAAGTCTATGTACATACGAAAACGACGAGTGTGCCCCTTCGATTTCTTTTTACTGATCCAGGCTGAACGTTACTGCACCTGCTTTAACCTATATGACTGAATTTTTTTACAGGCTGGCGTGAGTGCTTGTTCTGGATACCAAGCTCGAATCATACGTGCCAACTGCTCTGTAAGGCTATTAAACATGGTGCGCCGGCGTAGCTTGATCACCGCTTTTCTTGTTTGACGGAAAAAGGCGCTAAAAACAAAAAACTACTGCCCTTACACTCTGCAAAAAACAATGTGAACTGGGCGCAGTGCACGGAGTTCACGAAACAAAAAAAAAAACGTTTGTAATTTGCGGTTGAGCATACCTCCCAGTCAGTCAGCTGAATCAAATGGGGAAGGATCTGAGATTTATAGTAAAGAATAAACGCGGAGCTGCCTTTTACGTACCGCGTCAACCCGTTCACGCATAGACAGGCAAATTGTTATATGCCCCTGCTTACAAGTGGCCGACAGCTTCACAAATGTCGCTCTGAATGCCATTTAATCTAAGAACACCGGCCCACGTCACAGTTCAATGCGGGCTAGTTGTTGTTTAAAGGGAGGAATTAGCAGCTGCTCGGCGAGCTGAAAATTGAAGCGACAACGGCGCCACCGGTGTCTTTCCTTTCTTTTCGCACGCATTTGTGCTACTGTTAGGCACAAGGCTTCTTCACTTCCCGCTTCTCTTCATCCAAGCTAACGACATGCTTTCAATCAATAGGGAGTTAAATCGCGAAGGCCTCGAGCGTCGCTCTGGCATACAAACAAAGGGCTGTCCGTTTTCGTTCCCGTCGTAGGCATCTTGCTGCCTGTGTAACACACCAACCTACAACCAAACCAATAGATTATGGAGAACAGCTCACAATGCACATTTGACCATGAGACTTCTGCGTTTATATTTCCCACCAGCTCAGCAGGCGTTTCAGCGGTAGAGGTATGAAGCCCAGCTTTTAGTGCAGGTTTCCCTGCCATCTTCAACTTATGCACGCATAACCCGGCAACCCGTATTGCGAGTACTTACGCGTGAAATGGACCGGCGAAACTGCCACTCAATATCCTTCGCAGCTGAAAAAGATCTAAGGAAGCTTCCACTGATGCGCAATAATTGAATCGCAAAGCTGTTGTAGTTGAGCACTGACGGATACATAGGCACTTTCTGTAGAACGCACTGCCTTTCAGTTCCCGGCAACTTCCACGGCCATGCGATCTATCCACGGCCGTGCCATACCTAGAACTGCGATGACGTTGCGCGCTAGGTCTAATGTACTGTAGTGAGCGCACGCGCACGACGACGCCAGCTCTCACGCGATGGTTTCTACCACGATACTGAGCGCATGCGCGTGCTCCTCTCGAGTGTTGTGGCGGCCGCTAGGACGTGTCTTTTCATTGTAGAGTCGGTAATGCGACAGCTGTGCGACGCCTACGTGAGAACGTTCCTTGCCAGGGGTTTTTGCCGCGCGCGAACCCCGAACGTACGGCCACTAACAACAGCTCCGCAATTAAAAGTCTTGTTGGCTCATAACGGCACTCCCAATCGGCGAGTTGTTCTTGAACAGTTGGGAATCCGCAGCCACTAGGCGAGGCGGAATTCGAGGCGGCGAATGCGGCGGCTGCAAATACGACTCTGCTGGCTTGATGATACATACTGAAAATTTAAACAACACTTCTTAAACGCGATAGAAGAGTGAAAGAACAGGACAGGCCCTGTCCTATCACTCTTGTGTCCCATTTAGGTGCTGCAGTTCATATTTTCTGTTTGAGGCCATTCACACACGTGTTGCTTCTCCGCAATCATCTGATAACGGCGCTGTCGCTGTTTTAGTTGATCAGAAAATTTGTGCAAGTAACATCGGTGGTGGCGGCGGGATTACATTGGTCGGCCATGGCAAGGAGTAGCACCAGAGCGGCGCCGAGAAGAGCGGCTTCATTCTGGGGGACTAGCCATATACTGCTTCGTAATAAAGAAAGGTGGCGCAATGTTTAGCATCAATGTGTGAAATGGTGCGCGACTGCCTATATGGTTCACCGCGATAGCCTTATTAGACACATTTTCCAATTTTACCTAGGCATGTTAGCCGTTCTCTATCAGCCGTGCTCGTCGCGTATCCATGGAAGTACGTCACTGGTGCTAACGGAAAAGTACAAGCCAGACAGGCAGATACAAGGGATGCATCGAGTGCAGAGCTGCAGAAGATTGCGGAAGCGAGAACAATGAGAAAACGTCGTAGACAAAAGGAAACGGATACGCAATCTGAGCAGGCGCCATACCTGCGCAGTGATGTTCTTTCTACGCACCGTGTTCAGTCGCATGCTCGGCAGATATATTGACGAGGTACGCTCGCACCTTAGGCCACCACCAAAGCGTGTCTCCGATGACCGAAAATGACGTCGGCGCCAACATTGTGTCAACTAGCAAGAAAGGGGACCGAAGGAATAAAACCAGGCTCTCAAAAAACAAAGAAAAAGAAGGTTATGTCATGAAAGGAAAGAAAATATGCCCCAAGGTGAAATAAAACTGGGTAATATTACGTGTATTTACAGAGTTTAAAAAATCACTTTTGGAATATTTTAATGGCCCTGTGAATGGTGCAAGCTCTTCGTAGAAAATTGCGAACGGCGCCACGTGGTCAGTTAGAAACCACCCCTAAAAGAGATCAGCATGTTGACCCCAGAGAACAGTCACATTATTCTGCGAGGCATGACACTACAGAGAAGCGGTACAGACGACCCCACAATCATTGAACTCCCGAATATTTCTGGCCATTCTGACCACCTCGTAAAACTCCTGTACACAGAGTTTGAAATTGGTAGGAGCATAATAAAACAAACGGCAAGATATATGCGGGCACACAGTATCAGCCGGATACCTTAGAGCCCGCCGTATTTGAAACGTATCAGCACTGATGAGGGGAGCATCTCATAACATCATATAGGAATGCTTTCAACCTCCCAATTTTCACGATCACAGTGAGGGTCTTGAAATTGTGTTATATATTTCTTTCGAAGAAATTAAGGAGTTCCTCTGCTAGCCCCCCCCCCCCCATAAAAAACACCAGAGAAAAAGCAATATAAGGACTGGTCACCATATTGACTACAGGTTGACCTAACAAGAAAACCATCTGGATGCCATAATAGACCCGTCGTCGATCCAGAACATTTGCATAAAAGCCTGCCCCATGCGAAAACATAGATCCAAACTCACGTTCACCTCGTCAACTTGACAGAATTGGGTGTATTTTTTCCCCATATTAAATAGGCTCCTGTGTAAATCAGCAATAGAGCAGGACTGTGCTCATAAACGCGTACCCATTTTGTCCCAATCGGGACCTTAAGGGACTGTGATGAAATTCCGATAAACGTTTTGCATTGTTTGTTTCTCATCTAGAAGCAGTTCGATAGCCTTAGTTATCACCAGCACGGAGTGGTACTCCGTCATTTTCTCTTCCCAGCAGCTACGCCTTTCGTTTCTTGTTTGCTTCTGTGCCTTCTTTTTTCAAAGTAAAACTCTTTGTTTCCTTTATGAGGAAGGAGGGGGCAGCCCCAAGAAGCCGCTGGCTGAGGCGGCTTGACGGGGTGGCTGCCCCTGACACAGGCGCAACGTTAAATACCTTGATAAATATGAGACTCTCTAAAAGCACTCGCGAGATATCATGTGCTGCTGATGATGATGATTGCTGTTGGTTTCCCCTTTGAAGCGGGGTGATGACATGTCATCTTACCAAAAAGGACTAATATAACCATGTTTTACACTCTTGGTTTAATACTAGCGCTGCTTAGGGCAGGCACTAAAGCTTATTAGGCCTGGATACTTTCTTTTCCCTGTTACAGGTGGTAATTGTCCTAGGGAATATTCCCCTCTCTGCTTTTCGTCCACCAGCATTCTAATCTTCTTTTCGTCCCCTCGACAGCCTTGAAGTTAACTTCCTCTCTGATACCCTTAAATCCTAGGGCTTCTGGAAGCCCAATATTCCCTTCATGTAGGTTTGGATGGATACCCTCACATTATTACACTATGTGCGGCATATTTTCTGTTTCTTTTCCGAAGACCACACATACCCCATCATTTTGTGAATACTTCCCCACAAAACTCTTAGTTCGCAGGCAACCTGCTCTAGCCTCAAAAAGCAAAGCACTGCCCTGGGAATTATCGTAGAAATTTTCCTTTCTGATGTTCATTTTCTCAGCCCTGTACATCTCTAACGACGTTTTAGCTTCCATTTTTTCCCTCCATTTATTCGTTTCAATCTGCCTTGCCTCTTGTTTGGTTACCTTGGCTGTTTTGGATTCTCCACTGTTCTTTTTCGTATTTTATCTTTAGCCTTCTAGTCTTTCTTAACCACTGCGTGTCCACGCTTTTCAAGTATAGGTACCTAAAAACCTTAGCTGCCCACCTTCTTTGATCCATTGCCCTCAACCTCATCTGAAAGCATATTTTACTCTGAGCTTCTCTAACTTCAAAGGACCCCCAGCCCATATCTCCCTGAACTGCTTCGTTAGTTGTTTTTCCATGCGCGCCTAAGGCCAAACGTCCTACCGTTCTCTGGTTTACTTCAAGGCCTGATAGAACGTCTGATTTTAAGCAGAGTACAGCATTCGCAAACGTGAGGCCCGGAACCATTACTCCTTTCCACATTCCTCTTACTACTTCATATTTGTTATACCCTCACATAGCTCTATGCTTCATTATAGCTGCGTTTCGCTTTCCCTTAACCTTAAGTTGCCCCGCGTGAGTACTTAAGTAGTTATCCCCTTCGTTTATCCGCACTCCCAAATATTTATATTCCTTCACTCTAGGTAATTCGCCTTGCTGGATAGACACTACGTCGGTGGTAGCGTCATTGAAAACCATTATTCCTGATTTTTCTGCACTGAAATTTAACCCGAGGTCAGTGGCTTCCTGGCCGCTAATATTTATTAGCCGCTGGATATCGCTTTGGTTATCAGCTAAAAGAACAATGTCGTCTGCGTATAACATTCCCAGAATATGCTGTTGTACCACTTCGCCTTGCAGCATATGGGTTAGGCTAAACCCTACTTGACTTTCTTCCAGTTTCTTTTCTAACCTTGCCATGTAAAGCATGAACAGTATTGGGCTCAAAGGGTATCCCTGTTTCAGTCCCCGATGGATGTTGACCTGCTGGGCGCATTCCTGTCCGTCCCAAGTAAGGTGCACTCTATTGTCTTTAAATATTGCTACAAGGAACTGCACTAACTCGTCATCTAACCCCTGGAGTTTCAGCATTCTCCACAGCCTTTCTATGTTTATGTTGTCATATGCCCCTTTTATGTCCAAATAATGTCCACATTGTCCGCATCACATTATTGTCCGCATCACATTGTATCCTCTCAGCCATAAAGTAGACGTATAATGAAACATACATCACTAAGAAAAAAAAATCCTCCGTCGCATGCCCCCGCGCGAGGGACACGAGTAAATGCAGAGCATTGGGGGTGGTCACGTGGCATGGGTTGTGGTAGTTGGCGGTGGTAGTTGTAGTTGTTGTTGTCGTAGGGGTTGGGTAGTTGAGTTGCGAGACGAGAGAGAGAGAGAGAGAGAGGGAGAGAGAGAGAGAGACAGAGAGAGAGACAGAGAGAGACGAGAGACGTAAGTACGTAACGTGTTATTTATTGCCATCGTTTGCACCCCAACCTCTCTGCCGGGCAATCGGTTGGATGTTTGTTATTATCCTTTTGTTTCTTTTCTTTTCTTTCTGATTATCCCTCTCGGGAGGGCAGTGCGCCATCGTCGAAGTTCATGAGCGATGGAAGCAACACCTACAACCAGTACCGCGACGCGAGCCAACGTCAGCGTTGCCATACCACTTCAAGACATCGTGCCATCCTCTTCATCGACGGCGGCAGAAGACAAGGCGGCGAGACGGCGCGCTGCCGACGCCGAACTTCGTGCACGAGAACCCGCGGCCAAAAGTCAACGTCGGGCCGCGGATCCTTCGCTCAGGCAACGAGTATATTCGTAGCGCGCGCAGTAGAGGGAGAGGAGGTAGCACCTGCTGCTGCAACGCCTCTTCCAGCGCCAGAGCACGCGCATGCGCGCCCGCACCTGTTGTTGAGAGCGAGGACGAGCGGGGGAGAGGCGCACGTGCTGGATGGCTGCGGACGCCGACTTACGGACGGATAACATCGTGAGTTAAAGAAATGCTCTGCATATAAAAGAAACATCTTGAGATATACACCAGGACTTAACAAGTTACCCGCCATTGTGGCTCCGTGGCTAAGGAATTGTGCTGCTGAGCACGAGGTCGGGTTCGATTTCCGGCCGCAGCGGTCGCTTTTCTGATGGAGGCGAAAAGCAAACACGCCCGTGTGTACGAGATTTCAGCGCACGTAAAGATCCCCAAGGGGTCAAAATTAATCTGGAGCCTTCCACTACGGCGCGCCTCATCGCCTGCGTTTCGCTGGCGCGTTAAACCCTACAATCAATCAATCAGCACATGCCAAGTTCAATGTACACACACTTATACATATTAAATTTGTTTTCACACACGTTGATAAAATAATTTGAATATTTATAATGGCCTCGAAAATCCGCAGTAACATGAGAAAGTAAAATATAAAAAGCAATAAAAACATCATAACCACTGTTACGGTAACAGTGCATATTCACACCCAGTATTATTCTACAAAGTATACCATCAAATATTTTCTAATATCAATTTTTATTCGCTTCATAAAAACACCGGGAGAGCAAGAGATATTATCTATTCCTGTAGTTTTATTAATTATGCTGACACTATAAAACAAGGGCTGCTTGCCGTAGTTGGTCCTCGCACATGCCTAGTATTCCACGACGTATAATATAAGTTACATTCTTATATGAATTTATTTGTTTGTTTCTGTAAAACACCTTTGCCGCAAGAGAGAATAAATATTCCTGTTGTTTTGTTAATTATGCTGACGCTTTGAAAAAAGAAGGCTTGCCTGCCGTAGTTTGTCCTCGGTTTCGGCGCTTGCCTTTTTATGTTCTGAAGTGAGTTCTGCGTAGCTGATGCAGGGTCTTTTGCCAAGGCCAGCTTGTCGTTGTACACAATTTGTAGTACTTTAATAGAAAACCGGATCGGCTCTAAGCATGCTATATTTCAGAAGAGTGGCTCTGTTCTTAAGCTGACCATAGGAGGGTTGTAATTCATATGGATTCGAGGAATTTGTTTCTTCAATTTAATTGCCCTGGTATAGATGTGGGCACTTGTTGTGGCCCCATCCACAGCACCATAGCATAGTTTCGAATAAAACAAAGTACGGTGAAGTTGTATTTTCAACCAAGTACGAATAAGGTGCAAAATTTTGTGCATTATTTCAACAGTTTTAGATAATTCACTACAAAGTTGGTTTACGTGTGTGCTCCATTAGGTCCTCTTGAAACCATACGCGCAAAAAAATTTGCTGCTCGACCCTACTGATCCCAAGTTCTCCAAATTTAATCGTAAGCGACATATCTATTACTTTATTGAGGGGGAGGAATATAATGTACATGGTTTTCGAAGTACAGTCGAACACGGATATATCGAACACGGCTATATCGAATTATTGTCTATATCGAACTCATAAATTATCCCCTTGAAAATTCTGTGTAAAAGTATAGGAATTCGTACGTTTATATCGAACCGTATTTTTCCCGATATTGCGTATATCGAACGCCGCGCGAGCTGGAAGGTACTCTTCGGCGGTCGCTGCACCCGCGATTGAGGTTGAGGAGAATGTGGAGGAATGCGCGGGCATGGCGAAGACTGGTTCGCGGAACTAATCCACCCTACCGGAACGAATTTGCGCTTGCCCAGTCGGGCCCCGCTACCGGCCGCCGTAGCGTTAGCGGACGGAGCCGGTATGCTGAATCTCTCTAGGCACACAAGCCCGAAACGCTCGGAAAATGTGAATGCGAGGTAGGGATGCCCCGACTGCTCACGTCCTTTTTTTTGTTTTGCGGCTGCGTACGTTCCACGGCTTGCCGAAAAAGGTTTTTTTTTCTCTCTCTCTGGGTCTGTCTTCCCCCGATGTCATCTCGGGAAAGGGAAGAGGGAACGAAGGCGCTGGCGGCCTCCTTCTTTTGCATTTTGCTGCTGTTGCTGCGGTTTGGCGAGTTGTCCCGCACCTTTCGGAGATCACTGTTTCTCTCGAAGATGACCATCGCGACCACTTTGTTGCAGTCCGTTCAGAGAGCCTTGGAATTGTTACCTTCAAAGTTCTTGTGGTGCGCGCGCTGTTCTTCTTTTGCATGCGTGTTGTGCATGGTGTGCGAAGGCGCAGCGTACTGCTGGAATTTTGTAGTTGTGCAGCCTCGAGAAGATCGAGACCAGCTTCTTTACTTTAATTTCCAGAACGAAGAAGCAGGCCAAGGTCAGCGATTTTTTTTTCACGGAAATAAAGCGTCCTGTTGCGTCGTGAGTGCGGAATTAGTTGTCATTCTTGAATGCGACGATCGGTAAGTGCTCGTCCGCCATAGGTGAGGTCTCAGAGCCCATATTTTTATATCGAATTTTTTATATATCGAACTATTTCGCGATCCCCTTGGAGTTCGATATATCCGTGTTCGACTGTATTTAGTTGTAGTCCGTTCAGTTTTAACCAGACTGATAGCGAATTCGATAACGTATTTACTTTATCTTCAAGGTCGTCTATTCCGTCTGACATGAAAAACACATTGGCTTCGTCCGCGTACATGATTATTTGAGAAGAACTAGGTACGTTTACAATATCTTTCACGTGGGACAAAAATAGCAATGGGCCTAATTTTTGACCCCTGTGGTACGCCTTGTTGAAGTGTTAGAGTAGTACAATAGCTAGATTTGATCTGCTAGAACGGTCGTCTACAATTCCAGTACCTGTCAATCAAGTCAATCGTCATTCCCCGTATTCCATACTTCTGCAGTTTACTGATTAGGATTATGTGATTTGAGTCAAAAGCCTTTCTGATACCCAAAAATGGCGATTAAGTAAACTGCCTTTTTCAATAGTGTCAGTTATTTGTTTTTTATGCGCAGGAGAGCTTTCTCAGTTGATTTTTGCTTCCGGAATCCGAACTGGCTTTCCTCGATTGCAGAATTCTTCGAGGAGAAAGTTTCCAGATTGTGAAGTATTATGACTTCGAATATTTTTGTAAAGATGGGTAGTACTGATATTGGACAATAATTTCCGAACTCTTCTTAGTTTCTCCCTCTAAAGACAGCCGTTACACGGGCTAATTTCAGTTCAGCCGGAAATGTGCCAGTGGTAAGGGACAAATATATTATATTGGCTATGGCATCGTTAAATAGATAAGTAACATGTTTAACTGGGCGCGCACATATTTCGTTTGCTCCGGAGTCCATGTGGGTTTTTAGTTTCTTCATCGAAGCATCTATTTCAACTGCATTTGTTGCACTCGAGATAATTGATTGGCTTACTTGGGAAACCGTTACCAGTTCACTGTTTTCTAAGTATGTTTCAGCTGGGTAGGTGCCTGGGTTTATAAAGGGCTCATTCATACTATTTTCTATGGAGGCACCTTGCAAAAGGCAACCATTCACTGTTATCGCCTGTGGGATTTGTCTAGTTCGCTTTCCGTTTGTTATCCGATTGACAGCCCTCCAAACCTTTCCCAGCTCGTTTCGAATGTCCAGGAACACGCGCGCGTAGTATTCGGCTTTAGCCGCTTTGAAGGTTTTGTTCAAGGCGTTTCGGAATTTTTAAAGTCAGATAAGAGATCCGGCTCTCTTGTGCGCACAAAGTCGTGATGCAGTGAATGTTTTTTCTTGATTTGCTTGCAGAAATTTCCGTCAATCAATGGCGTGTGTACTTTTTCATTTTTTTGTGATGACTCTCGGGGAAACGCCAGATCATAGCAGGCCCGAATGTACTGAAGAAAATTGCTGTACGCTTCATTCGGGTCTTTTGCGTTATATTGCGCCACGTGACTATTTAAGATGGCTCTCTAGTGCGTCTGTTTCTGCAACTGAAGGACAGCCGACCATTATCCGCTACACTCCTATAGTGCGGGAATCCCAACGGTGACATGTATATATATAGTCAAGTCTAGAAAATAGAGCAAAATCCTTTGAACTCGTTTACAAGCTTTGTGATGAGTATAGAGAAGTAATTTAATTTTTTGCTGAGGTGCCTTCTGGCCCCCTAATATACGTACCGCAGGTTTTGGCTGACCACGTTCTGCAAGCATTTAATATTTAGAAAACCGTTGAAATAAGAGAGTTCAAAGGCCTCTTTACCACACCGGCAGGCTTCAGTTGATCAAGTGTCTGCGAAGCTGTGTTCATACACACTACCTTGCAAGCGTAGTTGGTCCTAGCAACACGTACGCCCCGATGATATTGTCACGAAGACAAGGACGATGCAGTTGTGTTGAATGAGAAACACGTTTATTGGAGCGAACTTGTGCTCCCCTAACAACTCAAAAGAATACAGAGGCGGCGAAGCAGCGGTCAACAAAGTGACTTGCACAGGCGAGTGTCGTCGAATCGAATGCCCCGGCGTCCGCACTGCAGGCCTTTTATCTTTCGGCGCGCGTGGTTCTCGAAACGTCGATTCGCATCGAGAACATAGTAGATCCAGGAAGATCATTCTGGGCCGTTCACGTTAGATCGGAACGCTCTCCCCATCACAACAGATAACGCATGCGGCACAGAAAGAAAGAATGGAACACGCGCTTCCCTTGGCGCAGAGATAACGCAGACCGGCGCAGCCGGGCGGTAAAAGCAAAACACAAATAAGCAAACCCAATGTATGGTTCGCGGCAATATACAGCAGGGGTCTGTCACCTGCGGCTGACGAGGAAGCATTGTGTGCCCCAGGCAGGGGGTCAGAACCCTATTCCCATTGTCACTTCCTATATGAAGGCTTAAATGACAATTTTGACCTCAGGTGGGGTTAGCCAGGAACAAAGTGAGATCGCAGTGAGTTGGTATTGCCCACACTTTCAGATTTCACCGGATAACATCTTCATTTCCTTTCTTTGCACCGACCCACTGGCGTGTCTGCTTCTTGAAACCTTGCCTGGAACATCGAAAGGTTTTCGACCCATCATATGAAGTATAAGAAATCGAAGTGCTAGTATTCGACCCAGAATGTGGGACGTTTGAGAGTTCCAAACCCATCCGTAAAAGGTAGCTCCACAATAGAGTGCTTCCAGAATACTGCTTGTTACGCTTACAACTTTGCAGTGACTATGTAGCATTACCCTCTGAAAGATACATGCAAAAAAAAACGATGTAGCTGTGATTGCGAAGTAAGGCAGAATTTGATTGTAGAAATTAGACTTCATTCGTGCGAAACACGCTACGAAAGATTTGTAGTTCATTTTTCAACATTTCCCGAACCTCTTTGTGATAGGCGAATTGGTACGAAGGGAAAATTGATGAACTGTAAACACGGACACACGATATCTTTTATTTCGTTTTTGCAGCCGCGGCAAAATACGGCGTCGTAGGCGGTCGTGCGTGATATAACTTGCGCGACCGGAACAACCGCAGGTGACGTTACGAGGTGAAATGATTGAGTTTCTAGTTGTAAGGCTTCAGCCGTGTCTCAAGCATTCGGAAATAACTTGTGTTGAAACAAAAAATATCTCTTGAGGCCTTGCACACGATAACAAACTGCTGCAAAAACAGGTACACAGATTATCGGTGCGATAGGAGGACTCGCTGCATCGGATTGTTGTTATCAGGCAAAGGCATACGAAAGAAACCGTTAACACGCGTATGCCGCAACAATATTGCGTGTGAGGCTAAATATGGTTGATAGAACAATGTCAGTGGGTTTACGCACCCTGAATCATATCTCCAATCCAGTAGACAGGTTTCGGCCGCGCACTCTGCTGCGGCTGGCGTGAGCATGGAATGACACCTGTTACATTGACAAAGGCATCCCCAAACTAAGCCTCGTCGCCTCCGTCGTGTACTGGTAGCGTGGTGAACGGGGGCGAGCCGGACAACCGCGTCCGCATTGCACCATGAAAAGGCTAGAAAAATACTTAATCTGTTTTAAGCCATGGCAGTACGCAAGTAACGATGAGATAGTAGCAGCGTCCTGGCGTGCCTACAACATCACTCGAAAGCAGCAACCTTCTTTAAGAGAGCCCAGAGCGAACTGTCTCTGCTCACAAAAGGGCGAGGATTCATACACAAATTTGCCTTGATTGATGGTGCGATTTAACGCGCCGACGCAACGCAGGTGATGAGGCGCGCCGTAGTGGAGGGCTCCGCATTAATTTTGACCACCTGGGGATGTTTAACGTGTCCAGAAATCTCGTACAAATGGGCGTTTTCGCTTTTTGCCTCCTTCAGAAAAGCGTCCGCCGCGGCCCGGACTCAACCCCGCGACCTCGTGCTCAGCAGCGCCATGCCTTACCACTGCGGCACCGCGCCAGGTTAACATAAGGTTTCAATGGTCACAGCCTTCCTACGCATTGCCCGCAACGAAAAAGAACGTCTATTCTAAATATTCGCAGCTGGCACTAGTGGTGCAAGGCTGGAGAAAAGGCAGAGCTGGTGGCCCCCCTCCTTTCATTCGAAACCAGGATGCTGCATCATAATCAGCCACAACATCTTCAAACTAGGTTCACGGCAGGAAAAAAGCCTTTTACATTACCTCCAACCACTCCTGCCCCGTGCCTCTTTAATCCATTCATTGCCCCCGAATTTGCTTATTTCCAGGTTAAGGTTGGATCTAAATATGAACCTGGCAACGTTAAAAGCGAGAATTTTATGTAGCGAGGCGAATCTGGATGTTCTGTTCAATGGACCAGAGGGCATTAAATGGGATGTAATACGGCTCAGTGAGGTTTGGAGGAAAGTTGACATCTTTTAGTAGTAAAAAATCGACACTTACTATGTTACTGTGGTATACTAGACAGAAGTAGATTAGGAGTGAGATTTCTAGTAAATAAAAGCGTAGCTGGCAACATATACGGCTACAATAGTTTTTACCAAGGTGTCGCCGGTATTGTAATTAAGCTAAAAAAGAAGTACAAATTTAAGATGGTAAAATGCTACGCGCCTACATCCACGCATAACGGCGAGCTAGTTTAACGCTTGTATGAAGATGTGGAATCGGCAATGGCTAAAGTAAAGCCACAGTATGCCGTAGTTATGCGTTACTTCAATGCTAAAAGTGGCAAGAAGCTGGCTGGAGAAAAGGAGGTTGAGAACTATAGTATGGGTTGTAGGAATAAAAGAGGTTACTTATTAGAAGATTTCACAAAATAGAGTAATCTACGCATCATCAATTCCTTCTTCCGCAAACAGGAGAGGCGGAAGTGAACATGAAGTAGCCCGAAGGGGAACCATAAGATGAATAAGGCTTCATACTATGCGATGACCCTGGCGCCCTGCAGGATGTGGAAGTGGCCGGAAGGGTGTGCTGTAGTGACCACCGGTTGGTAAGACCCCGAATTAGGCTACTCTTGAGGAGGAACCGTAACAAGCTAGTCAGAAAGAAGCCGGTCAATTAGGTAACAGTAAGACAGAAAGCTAAAGAATTCAGGATCGCGCTGCAGAAACGACATTCAGCTTAATCGAGGACGCAGAGTTTACACACAGTAACCAAGCGGCAATCGTACACGCATTATCATGGAGAGTGCAGTACAAGTGAGCGGTAAGATCGCTAGACAGGATACTGGTAAGCTTTCTCAGGAGACAAAATATGTAATTAGAAATCTGGCAAGCATGACAGTCTCAACCCTAGCTGAGGAATATAAGTAGCGAAGATTTTGAATTTATTAAGTGGAAGACAGCGTACATATGGAAGTATAATATGGAGAGGCTTGAGCATTCTGTAAGAACGGAGGCAGCCTGGCGTCTGGGAATGAAAAAAAATTAGATATATCCAGGTAAAGAAGAGCAAGGTATTGACATCACAAATAGGGGTTACATAGCTATATTAGCCTCAGAGTTCTATAGAGATCTGTACAGTAGCCTCGGCATTCAGGATAATGTCACACGAGAAAGTAGTTCAGAGGATGCAGACATGTTCGAGTAACGACATCAGAAGAAAGAAATATTTGAAATAAATGTAAATGGGGCAAAGCATCATGGTGAGGATCAGACAATAGACGACCTCTTGAACTATGGCGGGCAAGTTGTACCAAAAAATTGCAAACATTTACACGCAATATTTAAAAACCGCGGGTGTACAAGAATCTTAAAAGAACGCGAACATCCTCATAATTTATAAGAAAGCTGACATGGGGTACTTGAAAATTACTGGAGGATCAGCTTACTGTCAGTCACTTACAAGGTAATTACCCAGGAAATCGCTAACAGAATGTCTGCCACCTTTGATTTCAGTAAACCGAATGAACAGGTAGGATTCCGAAAAGGCTATTCCACAATAAACCTAATTCCCTAAATCAATAAGGGAATAGATAACTGCGCGGAGTATACTCAGCCGCTAAATACACCTTCGTTGAATATGAGAAAGTATTTGGCTAGGTACAAACCTCGGCTGTCATTCAAGCTTTGCGAAATCAGGGTTAAGGCGAGCATTACGTACGAATACTAGAACATATAAACAATAGGTCGACAGCTATCATAGTTTTTCATATGAAGAGCCGTAAAATACCTATATGAAAGCCATCGGACAAGGAGACACAATCTCGCCAATGTCGATCTTAGCCCGTGTACAATAGGTATATTACTTTCTCGTTGGGTATTTTCCTGGATGTCGCGCCTACTGTGCAGATCTCTAGAGAACTCATCGGCTACTACAAATATTTTATCAGTATTTGTGATGATATTGCCTTGCTTTCCTTAAGTGCCTACATCTGTTTTCTTCTCACACCCAGACGCCTCTTCTCTGCTTTCAGGCGGTCTCCGTTCTTTGCAGCATACTCAATCGTCTCCATATGATACTTCCATTTGTCAGATGTCGTACGCTTATTAACTTCGAAAGCTCCGCTAGTTCTATTTTGTCACCTCGGATGGAGAAGGCATGCTTTGCCGTTTCCTCTTAGATTTTTCGTCTCCTGGGATAGTTTAGCAGCACCCTGTCTCGCGACAATACCTCCGACATGTTCTGCACACCCTATAATAATCCGTGAAATATTGTCGCTGTCTGCCTTGTGTCGAAAATTCTCCTTCGTCGGTTAGAACTGAATATCGGTTCTGCGGCGCGATTCTGAATTCTTCAACTTTCCGTCCAACTGTTAGCTTATTGATCGGCTTCTTTCGTATTAGGTTTTAAAGGTTCCTTCTCAAATATAGCTTAATTCGTGATCTTAACATAAGGTGTCACTACACATCACCCGTCCGAGCCCTTCCACTTCCTGCACGACGCCAGGGTTGCCACACACTATGAAGTAAATTTAAATTTATTTTCCCCATACGGGCTCTTCCACGAGCAATTTCGGCTAACCCGTTCGCAGAAGAAAGTATTCATGATGAATAGATTATTCCGTTCAGTAAGACCCCCCTGTTATTTCTACAACGCCGACCACCCCGTTCTCAGCTGTCTTGTCTCCAGCCAGTTTCTTGCCTACTCTAGCATTTCGGCCTCCTATAACTACGGTATACTATGTTTTCAGTTTAGCCATTGCTGATTATATATATTCATACAGGCGTTCAACTAGCTCGTCATCGTGGCTGTATGTTGGCCCGTAGCCGTGTACCACCTTGAGTTTGTACCTCTTATTCCGCCTAATTACGAGACCGCCTACCCCTTTGTTAATGATATAGCATTCGTCTATGTTGCCAGCTATGCTTTTATTGAATATAAAGGCAACTCCTAGTTCTCTTCTGTTCACTAGACCACGGTAACACTGGACGTGTTCATTTTTCATCACCGTATGGGCTTTTCCTCTGCTCCTAAGCTCATTAAGCCCTATTACATCCAATTTAATGCCCTCTAATTTCTCGGACACCTCTTTGCTCACTTCGATAAAGTTCACGGGTTAAACTTTGCCAATTTTACATTAGAATTGCAACATGTCCGGGTCCAGGGGTTCTTAGCACCCTCTGCTGCGTCACAGGTCTGACCGCCGCCGTGGTCAGTTGGTTTGCAGGCTCTAGATACTAAGGGCCGTGTGTTAATTGGCGTATTTATGGAAGTGGTGATCTTTACTACACCAGGGTGGCCAGTACTGCTCTGATGATGGAGCATGTTACCGGCAATGGTCACCGGCATCAGACCGCACCACATGCTTCCTTCTCCAATTCCGTCTATACGAGGATATATTTTTTTAATCTGGTGGGAACTGCGCGCACCCGGATTCGACCAACGGTTCTGCTGCACGCGAACAGGATGTTCTACCTCTACGCCACCGCTGCTCGTGTCGGTGGTTCAGTGGTGGAAGTATACAATTAGTAATAATGAGGAAATACTTACCACATCTGGCGATAAAAAAGTTTGTTATGCAGAAACATATGTTTTCATGTTCTTCTAATTTCTATGACTGCATGCTCATTCTGAAAAACAATTACTTTCGTAGTGTACGGTTTTTTGTAATCACAACCTTGGAAATAAATCTTGAGCCTCTGTTTTTTTACCTCGATGTGGTAATTTGGAATTATCGGAGAGAATTGTTTCTTTATAACGGTCAGCTGCCCAATAACGCAACAACGGGTGATGTCTCAACGATTTCTTGAAGACGAATTTCCGCCAAAACAAGAAGTTTTGCTTCAGTTATCTAGGCGCTGGAGCAACACTTTTGTGGTGGGGTCAATTCACACCGCCTGGGCGAAAGCATAAAGTAACATTTTCACCGGATGCAGTGTTCGATTGTCTCTGGACTCAGTTGCGAGGTGCCTTGAAGTCGGCGTATTCTCTGCGAAAATTAATTCGGTGGAACGATGAGTCTTGCCCCCAATACTGCCCACACTCGCGTGAGTCACTGACCTGGAGCACACGCATCTTCAACAGGTGGACAGCTGCACAAGGAGTATGGTAATCATCGATAAGAAGAAAACTTCACCATAGTCCACCAAACTTGTACGAGGCGCCTAAGGGTAAAATCCCACCCTGCCTGCGGCGACCCTAGGGGTTCTTCTAAAAAACGCAGCCGGTGAGGTTTTATGGCCAGACATGCATTGGAGGACTGTTGTATAACGATGGTTGCTTCATTGGAAAACAACTTTCTCTCTTCTAACGCAAAGGCGTGGGCAAGCTCATTTTTAGATTTTTGCCGTTGCTTCTAGCCGTCCCCCATCAGGAACGTTCTTCAAGCGCCCGCTGATGTACATCCTTGGTGCCCTTGGGAAGCTAGGAATGAGCCAGATGCCAGGTCTTGCCGGAATCTGAAATGCCACTAAGCGGCAGCTGAAATGTCCAAAAAAGGACAAATATTCGGCGGAGAGGAAAGAAAGAATACCAATTTCGACCCGGGGCCACAGTTTTATTTAGTCTGAACCTTGTTCTCCGCATTCTGGTTGGTAGCGTGCTTCACAGATACTACCTCCAGTAGTGCCCGCTAGCCACGCCAACAAACTAAAGTGCCTATCCAGCGGAAGTAAAAAAACAACTCTTAGGAATGTTACAGGACGAAGCCACACCTTGAATATGAGGGGTGCCGCCATTGAAGGCTCGCGATTGATTTCGACCACCTGGGGTTCTTTACCGTGCGTAGAAATCTGAGCGATGCCCCGGCGTTTTCCATTTAATGCTTCTCTTAAAAAAACGGCCGCGCGGCCGCGAATCCCACCCACGCCCTCGGCAGGCAAGCACAAGTGCAGTACTTTGCCACTGAGCAACCAAAGCACGTTTTTCTTTGGAGCTGATGCAGGCTTGGTGCCTGCATCATGCCACGTCTGAACACTGGTTCACGAACTAAACAGCGCGCAAAGGATTATTGTAAGTCGCCCAAAAAATGAAGCCGATCTGGCATCACAAAAAACGAAATAGAATTGAGCCACGTATACAGCGTCCCATGACACAAATTTTCGGACTACTTTTTCATATTCCAGTAGTTTGTCTCTGCCCATATCTCTGTTTGGAATAAGGAAGAAGACTCCACATGGACCAGTTATTTTCGGCATGGCCTAGAGTCAAGCGGAGGTGTCAGCCTCGTAATAGTCAAAATAGAGAAAATATTCTACCAATTTTCCTACTTTAGCATTCCAAAATGTAGGGGATCATGGGAATACCGAGTTCATCCGTAGAATAGAGCCCCGAGGCGTATCCATAAGAGGTATCCTTTCAAACAGCAGAGTCATCAGGTGACTTCTCGGGATAACAGTACTTCGCAACATTTTCATGTTTCTATTATTAATGACGAACTAAATCATGCTCCGTGTGTTCTCTGCAACTCCGTGATAGGGAATTTATGCGTAGAAGGATTCGGCGTTTCTAGTAGACCTATAGCATGAAGATGGGAGAGTAATTTGAAGCGTACTCAATATTTTATGCAGCGACATTGTGTGAGGATATGTCAGAACTCCGGATTCCCAAAAGTCCGTATGCAGGGAACGTTTTACAAGGGCGGCTACATTAAAAAAGGCCAAACTGCAGGAATGAAAGAAGAAGAACTGATGAACCCTGCACCCACTTTTATTTACCCGGATACCGCAGGAAGTACCATCCCACAAACTTTCTCGCACCAAAGAAAAAAAAAATAAAACCATTCAATTCACTGTGGAAGCTGACGGGAGTGCAGAGCAGTGATTCGCCATAATAGGCTGAAGAGCCGTTATGCGCTCGCTGCGTCAACCCCATGCATTGAAAATTTCCCGCCTTCGCAGTGCTCGCGCGCCCCCTGCCTGGAACTGTGCGCTTTGTTTAATTTCGTATGCTGTAGTTGTTTTGCGTCAGCTCGGACTCGCAATTTTTTTTCTTGCGGGGCTGTTGCCTTTGTGTGTCAAATGGAATGCGCCATTTTTTTCTAGTGCAGCTGCAGCCTTTCTCCGGCATTTCGAACGCGCAATTTTATTCTTACGCGTTGAGGCTTGGGGTAACATTTTAAACGCGCAATTTGTTTCTTGCGCGGGCCCTTTTATCTCTTACTACCGTAAAAACTATCTGAACAAGCGCTACTAACCTAATGGACGCAGGCGCTGCAGGTTAGTTATGTATATTTAAGCTCAAATGTACCTGCAGGTTTGTTTGCGCTGAACAACAGGGAGATGTAAGGCAAGCGACAGCGGTTCGCGCGTTTTGAACCCTTATGACTATATAAACCGCTTGGCTTTCGAAGCTTCTGTGGTACGCCGTGCACGACAGCGTTACCACGGGACGCCCTGTTGCTTACTTGGGTCCACCCAGGGAGCCACGATAAGGGGAGAGCGCCTAACGTGCTCTGCACTTAATAAACACGATCATGTGGAGCAATATGAAGAGCTCCCCCACCACCTCCTTCAATGTTGCTGTTTTTACAGTGAGACAAACTAACGTCCAGTGCAGAACCACGGTAACAAAACGGAATACCAGAGGCAGTTTTAGAAGGGGAAGGCCATTACCTGGACGCTTAGACGAAACAAGAAAATTCGTAGGCAAATAAAAGACTGGGGCAGCGCCTGACAGGAACGGACGGGTGAAGGTTAATATGGGAGGCCTTTACCTCAAATTCGACCTAAAAGGAACCTGCAGGATTTGTTTGTTAAACATTAGATTACTTTACTTTGATCACGCCGAAATGTGCGCCTTTTAGATTTTTGTGTGCGTGTGGGCTTTGCGCAGTCGGTAATTTCTAGTGTAATGCACTGTGAACGGTCAATAACGAGGCTGCGTTTTATGGCGGAACCCAAGTCTTACGTTTCATAGAACCCGTGACGTGAAAATACGTTTTTTTTTTGAGGTACAGAAAAGTGTACCGAAAAGCGGAACTTTCGAGCGAGCTGCATGGACAAGGTGTGCCATACTCTTAGACGTGAAGGACTCTGGGCAACTAAGGCAATAGAAATGCTTGCCCCGTATGCAATTCTCTTTTTAGCGTCACCCCAGAAAAGCAGTACCCTTTAACCGGGACTGATTAGATCTCCGCGGTAAGGGGATCAAGTTATTATTAACGCAGTCACCCTCTGAACAGCATCGAACATCCAGTTAACCAGGTACTGCTGCATTTCTTTAAAGCGACGCTGTGTACCTACACCAGCCAGGGGTCCTCTTTCGGTTGTCGGAGTAAACAGAGAACTCCCGTGAACAAATGAAAGAACCTAACTGCACTGCAAAGAATCGAACCTAGTCCGATTGGAGATACTGAGCGAGACCCTATTGTATTATCAACGAAGCTACGAGCGCACGCAGGGACGGGGAGACAGGCGGTGCACTCACCGACCACATCTGCGGGTTTACCCCTTGCGTTTTCGCCGAATTCCACGTCATAGCGTAACGCGACTTCTCGCCGCGCCTTGCGCTCCGGCCACAGAGCGTGTAGCGGCCGTGTGCACACTTTTCCCATGCTGTAAGAGTTTGTAAAACGGGTCTGCAAGTAGGGAGGCCGGTCGGGTGTCGGGGGTGGCTATATGCAGGAGGGATGACGTTAGGAAGGACGTCCAGACGCGGACGCTCTAAAGCTCGGACAGAAACGACGACTGCGGTGACGTGTGCGACGTGACTACGAGAGATGGCATCGCCATTTACAGTGTCAAGATCGCGATAAACATTCCAGACCGACATAGAACGTTTCATGCGAACCCACTGCTTCTTTACTAGCTATGACCACGCCATACCCATGATCGTCATCGGTGACTTTAACGTCAACATTGCGAAACAGCCAAACCAGTGGTTCGTCTGTTGCGTCATCGAAGAGTTTAGACTCGTGTGGACTACCGATACGAAACAAGCTACTACTATCTGTGTAACGTGCATCGGCTCAACGTTCATGAAGAATATAATAGCAATGAGAACGCAAAGGCTGAGTGCGTCTCACACCGATCATGAGGCTTTTCTGTACGTCGTGCTGAAGTGAAACAATAAAGGACTTGTCACAGGCACAATGCAACGTGTTATTAACACAGCGGGCCGCAGTCGCCCGTGGTAGGTAGTGTATAAAGCTTCGCTTTCCCATCACCTGCAGAGAGTGGAATGAACCACACTTTTCACTGCGAAGCAGTATATGCCTAATCGCCATCCAGGTTTTCCTTCGAGCGAAGCCCCTTTACTCGGCGCCGCTCCAGCGCTCCTCGGCACCACTGCCGACACTGCTTTCACCACTGTTTTCCTCGCCACCACCGATGCCTGTTTCCGAAGTTGCGCAATCGGCTGATAACGGCCCTTATCAGGCGTTAGCAGGGCATCTTCCCCGCTTTCGACACCGAAGTGAGCACAGAGTTCTTCTTTCTCATGAAAGGCTTTCCGCTCGTCATTTTCGCCCGTGTATTTCACTCCTAAGAAAGCGTCCATAACCGTCTGCTGGTTTTACGGGCACTAGTTGGGGGTTGTTGCAGAGGGGTGGGCTTGCATTGTTACGCCTCCACCGATTCTATGCACGTTCTACTTGCAGGAAATTTAAACGTGAAGTCTCACGGCTCAGTGCGACCGGTCAGCTGTCCTGAGTGGTTAAGGGGTTTGGGTGGGGGTGGGTGTTACACAAACACCGAGATGCCTATGAAGCGGGAAGGGAACGGACCGTCAGATGTTTTAAATGCATAGCATTTTAGTAACTCACAATGTCACGCGGCGTTGGCGTGCGCTGTCGTAGTCCGCAAGCGCGCCTTGTCGTAGTCCGCGTCCGCAGCCAGGAAGAAATAACAGCTTCCGGCGCCCGGTTTCGAACCCATGACGCCGCGGGCGGAACGCAAGGTGCCCGGCGCACAACCGACCGAGCCACGAAACCGACACAGATTTCGATGCACCGAACGCGCCTTATATCCTTCACTCATTTCTCGTTTGTTTCGAAAGCGCCACAAGTTGCCCCGCGCTTCCAAAAGATGGCGACACGGGTCCCGCGATCAAGAGATACGACTTGCCGGCGCACCCCCTCGGAAATGCTGTGCATTTGATCGTGCCCCTCGCGAGGGGGATGTCTTTTTTTCGGTTACTGGGACCGTAAAACTGACGCCGTTTTTTTTTCGGTAGTGACTGGTTGCTCCTAGTCTAGTATGCATATTGTCGCGGATGCGACCCAAGAAGGGAGCCAGACAGCCGGTCGCCCGTTCGCTGCGCTGACTAGGACCCCACTGCCACGAGCGCGAGGCGCGAGTTATAGGCCCGTTCCCCCATGCCCTTCGTGCGAGCCTTCTCTTTATTACAATCACCAACACATATCTCGGAGCTGACCAAAAGGCAATTGCTTACTGAGATGACCCTATCATTACGCCGAGTTTCATTTAGCGTAAATTATTTCACCGTGGAATAGCGAATAATTCCCGGTTCACATCTGCCGTCAATACAGGCGCTTTTACGGGACGAGCATGATTATGAAAAAGGGCTGTAAATCGTGTTTTATTTCCGCAAAACTAAAGCTCGATTCCTTCCAGGTTTTCAGTCCCCATTGGACAGACGCTTGTCGTTCGCGCGGAAGAAGACCAGCAGAAATCGAACGAGCGGCTGCGGGAGAAGAGGCGCGAACGGGTACCAAAACAAGAGAAAGCCGCTGCCGCGGCCGGTGCCGCCGCTGATTCCGGTCATCGAGTGTCTGCGATTCTCGCCCGGAGAAAAGGCAACGTCGACGTGAACCCAATATTCTTGTTCAGGTTTAGGGGTTTCAGACCTACAATTTTAGCGGTGGTTTTCAATTTAGGCACGCGCGCATAAACCATTAGCGGTTTGTGCAGGGACGTGGTGTGAGGGGAGGGTAAGGGGGCCTGGATGCGCAGATATATATTTTGTCTTCAGTGATAACATGTTCGTTGAGCTGGCGGGAGGTTTAAACATATATACGTCCACCGCCAAATGTGAACTGGCCGCTGTCGTCAGTGGTCCAGCAGATTCAGTCGTGTTACGCAGTCAGCAAGATGCCTATGACGCCGGAGGAAAACATACAGCTCCATGTTAGTGCACTATAATAAGCTCGAGTCGTTCCAAGTTTGATGGTTGAATTGCTCAATCGCCCTTAAAAACAAGCGTATTTTGCTTCGTACATTGCGTAGACTGCACGCAGCTTTGCATGTAATCAATTTTCACATATTGGAAGGGCACGAATTTTTATATTTAATTTTACACTTCGTTGTTCAGTATTTTTACATTTGGCTGCAGTTGATAGGAAGCCTAAAATAAGTTTTAAAAGCAGACAGGTATGCTTGCGTTCACTGCGCACTGAATAATGATTGCCCGGTATACAGACAAAGTCAAAGCTAACACGCCTACAACATGAATGAACATAGACTGGAGAGCTTCAAACTATGCGAGCACTGCTTTTGAGACCTCAACACTGCTGCCAGAGTACAAAATCTCCAGTTATAGAGACTTCGGGTGGCATTTGCATGAAAAGCACACGCAGGTAACATCAGTGAAATTTTACAAAGAACATCAGTAAAACTGATTTATTTGCCTTTCATAGAGAGGGTACACTTGGTGCTTCATGACCTTCATTTCCCTTTTCCGTAACATTATCTAAATGAATAAAGTGTTAGGAACATAAATACGATATATTTTCATAATTCATTTCTTCTGAAATGTTGGAGACAGCTTTTAGATGCTAGTTTTGAGGCATATCTCACGCCGCAATGCAGTACCTTCTGTAAACGTTAAATCTAGCAGTCACACCGAGTTAATAATATTCGACAGTGAAACAGCAATTTTGCCTAATATTTTGAAAGGCTCTAAACACATTTAAAAAATAATGGACTCTTTAAAAGTTGCCATAAAAAGTATACTATCCCCAGCTCTGGCAGCGCCACTCTTCCATATTCCATCTCAGAGTACACGGAGTACTCAGAGTACACTCAGAGCTATCTCAGAGTACACTGTTTCTTTTGAGGGTGCTCATGTTCTTTTGCTGAATCGCCATCGCATTTTTTGTATTGAAAAAAAACAAAGCCGCTCAAGCACAAAAAATATCAGCCACCATGTGCAATGGTTTAATCCTGATGTCAGAGCAAGGCTGTGTTTATCTCACTAAGCTAAACTCTACGAGGGCCATAATTTACGCTTAGAATATATGGCCCTCGTTCGCAGAAGACCCAATCAACCCCAAAGTATAGTAGAGAAGTGCTTCATTTGTACATTGTCTCTGTAGTCTTTGTATGCTCATCGTCCGCAGTAACGAAGTCTTCATCAACCGCTCCTTTGCCGTTCAAAACCCGCACTTCTTCTTGCCGGACAGCGCGGCGCGCTTCTTGATATACTTAGTCTTCACTTGGGGTCCGGGTGTTTTTTGATCCCCCCATCCCCGATGTGCGCGGCAAAGAGTCGGAGTGAGTTCTGCCGCCGCCACAGCGTTGGCTGCGAGTTTGATGAGCGCATTTGTTTGCCCCGAGCAGCGCGGAGCGAGTGACGACAGCAGCAGACGACAGTTGTTTTGTTGGCGACGCTATTCACTCAACGCTGACTGGAGCGTACGTGCGGTATGTTTTTGTTTATTTTGTGAGCCCCTCACTTTGCGCAAGGCCACGTGCACCCCTGCCCGACGTTGGGCACTCCTCACGAGACGCATGCTCACGTGCGCTTGGAATGGGGGAATATGCTTGATTGTAAAGGAGGCGCGAAGCCCTTACAGGGGAAGGAAGTAAGCAGGGAGAGGATGAAGGGGGATACTACTAAAGTTCATCGTAGGATCGTAGGTCCTTTCGTGGGCGTCTTCGTTGTTGTGTGCGGCTTAAAAAACGTGGTCAGACCCACTTTATACTGCTTTAGAAAGACCAGTATCTTGTCCGTATTGGCCTATTTTTTGGAATAAAAAGGCGTTACTTCGAAGCAGCTGTCAGTGCGCGTGAGCGTCAGATTGCAATGGCCATTTATCAAGAAAGCCGGCTCTGCCCTTTTCAATTGTGGAAGAGTGCCAGATTAAATCATACACGTTATGCGTTGGAGCCTGTAGACAAAAGTAACACGTGGGTTCCGATGGGACGGAAGTGGTATCGTTATACGATTTTCAAGTTACCTCTGGGGTATATGCCGCGTGTGCCTAGGCCTTGTTAAAATTTTTTTCTTGCCGCATGAGGGGTTATACAGCAGACAGGAAGCCCGGAGGGTTAGTGTCTTGGAGTCGCTTACGGCTTTCTTGTTGCATGCGTTGGCGCTGCAAATACCATGTCACTTGAGCAAGCACAGATGGAGGGTTGGAATCAGGGCGGGAGAGGTTAGAAGACACTCACTTTAACCGTCGTGGGCTTACTGATTTCCGTCTGCTACAACCATGTGACCAGGGGTCCACGCAGGTCGAACAATCATGCCTTGTTTCTCCAGGGTATGTATTAATGCTACATTGTTATTGACAGTTGCATTGTGAGCGCAGCCCTTGTCGTCCGTATGAGAGTCCGTAATTAGTCTAAACATGGTGACATTAATTTTTTCGGAGTGTTTCAGTTGTTGAAGAACCCCGAGTATTTCGGGGAGTTGAGCTTCTTTAGCGAGGCCGTGTGCGCAATTTGGTGGCGGCCATTGAGGGCGGGGTGCTCGGGGCAAGCCCATGAAATGGCCGCTTGCGCTCCATCAAGTTGGGCATCTGTGACGATTGCTCCCTCGGGGCGCCATACTCTGTATGAACTCCGTATTCCAATGATCCCGTACATAAGGAATGCTTAAGTAGGAAAATTGGTAAGATTTTCTCTATTTTGCCGATTGCGAGATCGACTCCTCCCCTTGCTCTAGGCCATGCCGAACATAACTACTTTATATGGGGTCATCATTGTTATTCTACACAGAGATTTGAGCGCGGACAGAACCACGGGAACATGAAAATTATTTCGAAAATTTGTGTGACGAGGCGCTGTATACTTGGATCCATGCTATTTCGTTTTTTTTTCTTGATGTCGGCTTGGCTTCATTTTTTTTGAGAGACTGACATCATTCTTTCGCGCCCTGCTATAGGCTCCCGAACGATCGCTGGGTGGCCCTGCACTCTCCCCTCCGCGGGAGTACGCCGGGCCGGCCGCCGTTTTGGCACGTGCCTTTTTCGTTGCGCGCGTGCTGCATTTCTCGCGCTAGGAAGAGGGCTGGGTAAAATTTTCTTTCGACGTATGAAACCGTAGGCGTCAGCACATGTCCAGAAGGTTCGGTTTAAACGTAGAGTATATAGTGAGTTCATTTTTGTCAGCGTTTGTCTTGTCGTCTGCGACAGACGCGCCGTCTGCTACCCGCCGCTCAACCGGCAGACTGCCCTGACGATTTCAAGGGGGGAAGCGTGTTGTTCGGCGGCTGCTGTCTTTTCGTCTGCAAGGCGACAGGTGTTCAGCTTGTCACAGCGTAGTTTTCTCTTGTTTGTTACTTCCTTCGCGTGTTCGCGCTTCGGACATTCTGATTTTATGGACGGCAGCAACACTGAGGCTTGCAAGAAATGTAGGATAAACGTGATTGATTATGGTTAATAGGTTACTTCTTACTCTTGAAACAATCAGCTGCATCTTATAAAAATGCATTAAAAAGACACAGGCAAATTGACATACTGCTCCAATCCAGTGCAGCAATTCTCGCTGGTGTCGTTTCGAAACTGCAAGTGATCAGTCTGCCTTGATTAGAGCAGTATGTCTTGGTTCGACGCAACCGTCCAAACCGCTTCCTCTCACTAACTGGCCAGCGTCACTATAAATAATTAACAGTGACTCTGGCCACTCAGTGAGCGGGAGCGGTTGGTCCATTCGGGTAACATCAACTATGTCTGCTCCCGTGGCGGCCATCTTGCGACACTAATTAGACCATTGCCGGCAAATTAAGGGGTGCGCAACACAGCCCCGCATTTCCATCTCAGTTGTCCCTGATGGAATTTTTGTTCGCAATGTTTGTCACCCGCTTGGAGTACAACTATGGGTTAGAGTGACAGTTCGCTGAAACAACAGAACAGCTTGTGGCGTATAACTTTTATTACTATTAATACGCAGAATTCGGTGTATAACTTTTTTAATTACCAGTATTTGTAAATGTGGGAGAAACCAAAAAAAAAAAAAAAACGAACAACACGCAGTCTCGTCGAGAACTGAAATTATAACGACAAGAATGAACGGAGCTACTACAGCCAGTCAAATTGCTAGAAAGTATTTTTGTTTTTCACGCATGCAAAATATGAACCTATTGCGCCATAAATGGAAGGTATCGAACGGCACCAGCTCAACAAATCCCAAGTTAATTTATTATAGCGGAAAACAGTCATTGGCAGCACGCATTTTAAAAAAAAAATCGTAGAGGGGAGGACTCGTTAGAACACTAGTTCCCATTTTCAAATCCGGGGAATGTAAACTGAAAGTGCACACATACAAACAAAAATGGGCCAATTTATTTCACCTTTTGAACCACAGTTATCCATGCTTACCTTCATTCCTTTTGGCGCGCTTTCGCCGGGAATTCGTTGAATTTAACAGATGGATTCTTTTCCTTCGCCTTCTTGTTAATGTCGTGGCAGCTGACCATGCAACAATATCAGGGGTTTGCTTGGCTTTCAGTTTTGCCACCTTATACATCGCGAAACGACTGCGGGAGCGTCAGCTCTTTCGCCCCGTGTACCCGATCCGAGGGAGACGCCCGCCGGCCCGCGCGGTCCGTCTTACAACCGCACGTGCAGCTAGCTCGCTGTGCAAGCTGTCCCACTACCGGGTCCATTTCCTCCTTTTCCGACCCCTCGAAGTACCCGACCCCCTACTCCGGTATGCGAACAAAGCGACCGCCGCCTGCACGAGCCACTTAAGCCAGCACGTACAAAAAAAGGCAGCGGAAACGCCGCTCACTCCCCCGGAACGAAAAGGACGCCGCTTCGCGATACAATCAGCGCTGCCGTCTCCCGGCAAACTTTATCTTCGCCTCCCTATAGTTCGTAAACCAATTTCGGTGCTTGCATCAGCTTCAAAAAAACGTGCTATAGTTGCCAGTGGTAAATCACTCACTGGTGCTTGGCTAGCGACGGCGTGGGTGGGATTCGCGGCCGCGAGGCCGTTTTTCTAAGACAGGCATTAAAAAGAAAACGCTGCGGCGTCGCGAGATTTCGACGGACGGTGAAGAAACCCAGGTGGTTGAAATTAATCAGGAGCCTTCCACGGTAGCACCCCTCATATTGCAGGTGTGGCTTCGCCCTGTAAAATTCAGAAGAGTTATTATTTTTTACTTCCGCTGGATAGGCACATTAGTTTGACGGCGTCGTTTGCGGGCACTGCTGGCGAAAGTACCTGCGAAGCATGCTAGTACCGACAATGGGATGAACAAGGTTCACTCTATATAAAGCCGTGGGCCCGGCTAAAAATTGGTATTCTTTCTTTCTTGTCCGCCGAATAATTGACATTTTTACTCATTTCAACTGCCGCTTAGCTGCAATACAGATTCCTGCAAGACCTCGCATCTATCTCATTCCTAGCTTCCCGATGGCACCAAGGATGCATATCCGCAGGCGCTTCAAGAGCGTGGCTGATGGCGGATGGCTAGCAGCAACGGCGAAAATCTAAAAATAAGCCTAGCCATTTCTTTGCGTTCAAAAGACAGAAAGTTCTTTTCCAATCAAGCAACCTTCGTTATACCATAGTGTTTTAACGCATGTCTTGCCATAAAACATCACCTCCCGAGTTTTTAGAAGGATCACAAGGGCCGCCGCAGGCAGTGTCGGATTTTACCCTGGGCGCACCTCATACAAGCTTGGACTATGGTGACGGTTTCAGCATGGTGATGATTCCCGATCTCCCTTTAGCAGCTGGCGACCTGTCTAAGATGCGTGCGCTCCAGGTCGGTGACTCATGCGAGTATGGGCAGCATTGGGGGCCAGACTCATTGTTCCACGGAACGACTTTTTCGCCGAGAATACGGCGACTTCTAGGAACCCCGCAACTTAGTCAAGGGAGAACCGAACACTGCATCCGGAGAAGCTGTAAATTACCCCTTTCCACCCTGGAGGTGTGGGTTGACGCCACCACATAAATGTTGCTCAAACGAAAACAGAACGAAAGCAAAACTCTTAGTTTGTCTAAACATCATTACCATCATCACCAGCCTATCTACGCTCACTGTACGGCAAAGGCCTCTCGCATAGATCAACAATTATCCCGGTCCCGTGCTAACTGTCACGAAGTTATTGCCGCGAACTTCATCTTATCTGCCATTGAACTTCCTTTCGCCCCTGCGAGCGTGCCTTTTTTTGGGTTCTACTCTGGTTATCCTGCATTCGCATTACAAGCCGTGCCCACACACATTTCTTTTAATTTCTACTAATGTGTCGTTAGCATGCAGTTGTTCCCCAATCAACGCCGCTCTCTTCTTGTCCCTTAATGTTACACCTATCATCTTCCATTTTATTGCTCGCTGAGTCATCCTAAATTTAAGTTAAACCTTTTTAGTGAGCCTCCAATTTTCTGCCCCGTAGGTGAATACCGATAAGATTCAGCTTTCATACACTTTCAGTGACAGTGGTGGAATGCCTGCGTAATAAACTCTACTCCATTCTCATCCTTCTAATTATCTCTGCCTCATGATTGGGGTCCGGGATCACAACTTGGCCTAAAAAGAAATATTCCTTTACCCCTTCCTTTGTTTCGTCACCAATCTCCAGCGCTGTGCTTGTTCTAGGTTTTCCAGCATTGCTTTAGTTTTCTGCTTATTGTTTTTCAGGCCCATGGTTCGGCTCTGCTTGTCCAGAGCGCTACGCATGCTTTGCAGTTCGTCCCCCGAGTTACTAAGAAACGCAACGCCGTCAGAAAATCTGAGGTTACTGGGGTAGTTTTCATTACACTTGCGCTCACCAGTTCCCAATCCAATGTTGTAACTACCTCCTGTAGACATGCTGTGAATAAAATTGAAAAGATTTTCTCCTTGTCTGACGCCCTTCTTTACCGGTACAAACTGGTCCCCTAATGGAGGACGACGGTAGCTGCGGACGCATTCTACGTATCCTCTTATATTCTCTTGGAATACTTGTCTATACTCGTATTCCGCCATCCCAGAATCACTGCTGAGGTTTTCAACCAGCCAAATGCTTTGTCATGATCTATGAAGAATAAATATAGGAATTGAGTATACTCAGCGCCCTTCTCTACCACCTCACTGATTGGGATCCGGGATCACAACTTTGCTTAAAAGGAAATATTCCCTTACCCCTTCGTCTGTTTTGTCACAAATCTCCAACCGCGGTGCTCGTTCTAGGTTTTTCAGCATTGCTTTAGTTTTCTGCTAATTGTTTTTCAGGCCCATGGTTCTGCTTGCTTGTCCAACGTAGTACGCATGCTTTGCAATTCGTCCCCCGAGTTACTTAGAAACGCAACGCCGTCAGAATATCTGAGGTTACTGGGGTAGTTTTCGTTACACTTGCGCTCACCAGTTCCCAATCCAATGTCGTAACTACATCCTGTAAACCTGCTGTGAATAAAATTGGAAAGATTTTGTCTCCTTGTCTCACGCCCTTCCTTACCGGTACAAACTGCTCCCCTAATGGAGGACGATGGTAGCTGCGGACGCATTCTACATATCCTCTAGTATTCTCTTGGAATACTTCCTATACCCCCATTCCGCCATCCCTGAATCACTGCTGAGGTTTTGAACAAGTCAAATGCTTTGTCATGATCTATGAAGAATAAATATAGGAATTGACTATACTCAGCGCCATTATCTATCACCTGAATGATCGTGTAACAGTGGTTCATCTTAAAATAGCCTTCAAGAAACTCTCCTTCTTCATTAGGTTGACTGATATAAATGGTGGAAGAAATACTAGAAGGGGATATTTTAGTAAGTACATCGTCGACGACTGACAGTAAGCTGCTCGCCCTGTAATTTTTCACGCCTTTCTTTTCAACTTACTTATGGATTGTGGTGACCCTGTTTTTCCAAGGTTCTGGTGCAATCGCGGTCATTAGACATTGCATAAACAGGTTCGTCAGTTTTTCAAGAACAATTTTCCCGCCATCCTTCAAGAGGTTTGCAGCTATCTGATCGTCACCAGCTGTTTTGCCCCCTTGCATTATTTGAAAAGCCATCTTTACTCCTATCCTTACTGGTGATAAATGTAGCTCATGGGAACTACTTCCCCTTTCGGTATTATCCTTGATGTCACGGCTACAGTACACATCTGTATAGAACTCCTCGGCTACTGTACCTATTTGTGCCTTTTTTTTGATAATATTGCGTTGCTTGTCTTTAACAGCGAACTTCTCATTTTTCCCCAGGCCTAGACTCCTCTTTACTGCTTTCAGGCTGCCTCCATTCGTTACAGCATGCTCGATCCTCTTCATTATATTGTCCAGTATATAAGCTGTGTGTCGTATACTGATTAGCTAGAAAAAATCATCTAGTTTTATTCTCTCAGCTGGTGTGGAGAGTGCCATGCTTTTCCGTTTCCTAATTAAATCTTCCGTCTCCTGGGAGTTTACCAGTACCCTGTCTGGCTATCGTGCCTCCATCTTCTACTCCACACTCCATAATAAAGCGTGAAAGATAATCGGTGCCTTAGTGTGGAGGAAACGATGTTTCCTCGGTTACAGCTGATTATCGGTTCTGCAGTGCGGTTCTGAAATCTCCAACTTTCCGTCTCATTGATCGGCTTCTTTCGTGCTAGCGTTTTACGTTCCCTCCTCAAATCTAGCCTAATTCTAGATGTTACCACACGGTGTTCACTACACCTTTCCCTTCGAGCACTTCCACATCCTGCACTACGCGAGGGTTATCGCATAGTAAGAAGTTTTTTTAGGTGTGGATCATCTCTTGCTCGGGGGTATGTCCCGCGGTGTAGGCGTCCGCACTCACACTACGTATGCGCAAATCCCCTCCTTCCCGCTCTCCAACAGCTGCGCGTTACTCTCTCCACTTCTCTCCAACCACCTGCTTGCGCTTCGCCTGCGTTCTCACTTCTGCTCCCGAGGCGCATGCGCTACTCTTCTCCTCTAGTCTCGTCTCCTTCAAGTGTGAATATAAAGCGGGTAGCTCTGCGCGCGTTCAGTGCAGCGCTTGCTTCGGTTGACTCCATTGATGCTTCCGATGAAGTGTGATGGAAGCAACAGTCCCGTCATTGAGTGGGCTGACGCAAGCACGCGTCGGCATCAGCCCAAACACTAATAGGAACGTTACGTCCACTTAAGACAAAGCTGCGAAGGGAAGTGCATGCGACGCTTAATGCAAACGCTTGAAGCGAGCGGCGGACCCTGAACTTCGTCAGCGCGAAGCAGCTCCGAAGCGTCAACGTCGAGAAGCGAATACTGAGCTTCGGCAACGTCAAGTAGCGTCGGTTCGAGAACGTCGAGCGGCGGTACCGGAACTTCGACAACGTGAAGTGGAACGCAAACGTACGACGCGAGCGGCGGAACCAAACCTTCGAGAAGGAGAAGCCGTTTATAACGTCAAGAACGTCTACATTCCCATCGGGGGTTCCATAGCATTCCGTTGTGTTAGTAGTTGGGTTTGGGTGACATGTAGGTGAACCCCGCGATGCTCCACATCCTACTCAGGGTTTCCCTCGGGAAGATGGGGTGATTTTTTTCTTTTTTATGTGCCCTATAGTTTCGCCAGCTGTGGGGAAATTGTTCTTCATGAACACGCATTCCAGGAGACACCACCCGTTGTTGCGTTCTTGGGCAACTGAACGTTATAAAGAAGAAGACGCTTCGTAAAAGCAAAGTTACAACATTATTACAGTGTTCTCTGGAATGTTTGCGACATTATTACAGACATTATTACGACATCAAGACAGCGTTTCTCGAACAGAGGAAGTACAACCAGAACACTAGATCAAGGAATATTATTCTAGGCTGTGGACGTTAGTTCGAAGCGCTCTTTTTAGCAAAAGAGATAACACGTGAGGCATTGAGATAAAGAATGGAACACGCGCTTCTCTGGGAACACAAATAACAGATATAAAAGAGCCCGGTGCAGCCGGTCGGGAAAAATAAAACATAAATAAAGCGAATGGATGGTTCGCGGCCATATATATACCTATCAAATGAATTGCCCGACTCAGACTGACTGACTCATCAACGCCCAGCGAAAACTGCCGGATCTAGAACTTCATATTTCGGGAGTACTTTTGCGAATGACGTAGACGCTCACTAAAGTGGGACTTTTGGAAATTGTACTCCTAACCGAGGGAAAGGGGGAAATTGCGTTTTCCTAAATTCGTCATTACCCCCCCCTCCCGTTGACCTTTTCAAGCGCTTTTTGCTTATAAATGTAGCCCTTTGGAATATCTAAAAAGTGGTTTTTGTATTTCGCCCTAACCAACACTATCGAGGTGATTTCGCATTTCGGAAACAGTCTGGTGTTCCTAAAGATTTTCTCAAATAAATCTTTTAGCGATTCAATATTTCAACGGAATTTTGCTTGCATAAATCTCATAAAAATGCAGACCGCCATTTTTAAGGATACCGCCCTGCAATGCCGCTAAAGGGGCCATTTTTTTTAAAAACCTCACGCCTGACGAACCAGAAACGCCTAACAGGCCATATACACGCCTTGCCAAACTGCTCTTTTCAACGGACTCAGATTTAATGAGCATATTGTTATTACGGTGTTTGATATTACTACTGCTGAAAATTATTCCACCTTGTCGAGAGTGGGGGTTCGCCACTAGGGGGCCGACACAGCCACACGCGCATCGTTTCGGCTCCCGCTTCTCGCTTCGCCACCCGCGTCGCGGACGGGCACCTCCTGCCCACCTGATTTCGCCACCAATCGAACCGGTACGATGCACGGATTCCCCTGATACCACTTTCGTCGTGATCCATCCGACAGGCAAGTAACCCTGTCTATTGCAAAATTCACGACCACCAACGGAGGGCTAACCCTAACGCCACAGGGAGGAACAGCATCGGCCTCGCCTCGCTCGCAGCTGCCTTCAGCTGCCGGCTGCATCCCACGTGCGGAGCTCGTGACATCTCTACCATGGATTGCGGCGACGAGGAACGTGCAGCGCTCACAGCGCACAGCGAGCATTCTTGTCTACCGGCAAACCCTTGGATACAAGTTATCAGCAAGCGATCGCAACCCAATGCCTCCAAACAACTGAAAACGGACCAGAAAGCACCCCCTACGCAAGCGTCAAGACTTCCTACTCCGCGTATACCGGCCGACCAGTTCGTCGCGGTAATACGACCGACCGGCAACGTGTGCGTCAAAAACTGGGCCACATCTGAAATCACCAACAGCCTTCTCACCACCACCGGCTTCGGTCGCGCAGAATTCATACGCCAGGTAACTATCATAAATCAAGACACGACAAACCTGGTAGTAATCGGATCCAAGAACATCGATCTTATCGACCGCATATCCCGAATCACGGACTTGACCATCCTCTCCACCACATACCAAGTTCGTGCCTACATGAAGCCTCCCCCGGGCACCTCGCGAGGCGTTATCAATGGCGTCTCGGAGGAAATTGACCTGCCGACTCTACATGAACTCCTAGCCCCCAATGAACCCTACCTGGTCCACGCCCGCTTTATGGGACAGACGAGGTCGGTTCTACTAACATTTGACGGCTATTGTGTCCCATACTACGTCAAACTCGGATGTGAGCTCGTCAGGTGCCATCCTTATCGCCGGATGACGCAAGTCTGTACCAACTGTGGAGACACTGGACACCGAAGAGATGTGTGCCCCTCACCCCCTCAGACCATCTGTGGACAATGTGCAGCTGTGGACCCCTCTGCTACTCACCATTGTGTACCGAAATGCAAACTATGCGACGGTCCCCATCCAACTGCTAACAAGGACTGTCCACAACGTTCACGCCCCCCCATCAGACCCCCGACTCGCACTTCTGATCACACTTACACAAAAAACTCGCCCACTTCGACTCTGCCACTGGACAAGGACAACTTCCCGGCTCTACCTAAGACCAACCAGCCAGCGCCCCCGCCACCAGGTGAGCTGGTCAGCTGTTCTTGCCTCCTCTTCCACTGCTCCACCCTTTCCCCCACATGACAACCCCTCCCCTCCCACCAACCACCAATCACAGTCAACACAACTGACACTCGAATATGTCTATGCACAGCACATAGAACTCCTGCAGCGGCACAACCGCCTTGCCAAACAGGTTTCTGCCCTCGAAACACACCTCGTGACTGAGATTGACCTCCAGTTAAAGGCCGCGGTGGCCACACTTACCAACACCATACACCAAGCAGTAGCTCCTATACACGCCACTTTATCCGTACCCAACGAAGAACACGCCACATTATCCGTACCCAACGAAGAACAAGAATCCATGGATGCACAGCCTATTCCGCACCAACAACCCGAGTCCTCTCCTGCCACACCGATCATCAAAAAAGCCAAGCTCGTATTTCCACCCTCACACACAATCCAACAAACACACACTTCCCAGGACACTAGGACTACACCTGGACCATGAAGACACAACCCACCGTACCGCTGCACATCCTTCAATGGAATTGCCGATCTTTCACAAGCAAGAAACATCAACTAGATCTCTTCCTCGCATCTGATCCTGCAGACGTAGTCGCCCTTCAAGAAACGAATGTCCCGCAACCTAAACTGATTGGCTACCAAACGTTCACAACTGACCCGTACCACCGGACGGCTACTTTTGTACAGCTCATCTCCCGGTGTTAACTCACATCATTGCCTCTGATACCCCAACACGTTTGTAGAAATCCTGCCGACAACAACAACATTCAACCATCACTCTTCATTCTCAACGTGTATAGCCCACCTACCCATCAACTCAGCGATGTCAATACCCTCATCCAAAAAGATATTACAGTAGCAAGAGACGCCCCCTTCGTATTACTTGGTGACTTCAACGCTCCACATATGGGATGGGGATACCACCAAAACTCCAAGAAAGGAACGCGCCTACAGAAAGCCATCCACGATCATAGACCTTGTCTCCAAAACGACCTTACTCACCTACCCGCATCGGAAATAGCGTAACGCGTGACACTATTCCGGACCTCACCCTTACGAAGAACTGCCCGCTAATACAAGTGGACGTGCCAAGCCAATCTCTTAGGCAGTGATCATGCCATTATCTCCATCAGACTACTTACCAAACTAATCCAATACGAATCGGGCAAGCTCGAATCACCGACTGGCAAAAATTCCGCGAAGATAACACCCCTCTCCCTTCCCCGCAAGAAAATCTCGCCGCATGGATTGATGCACTCGAACAACGGCTGCGGAAGCACACGACAACGATATCATTGACGACGGAACAACCCTGTAGCAGACCACATCTCCTCCACATTGGGAAGCCAGACAGAGTCTTACTAGGCGGTGGCGTAAACAAAAGCACAATAAACGCTTAAAGCAACGTATTGCTATCTTAAACCAACAAGCCCAAGATTACCCTCCAAAAATTTTACAGAAACAAAACTGGGCATCTTTCTGCAACCAGCTTCAAGGTACGCTAAGCACGAAGAAAACATGGCACATACTGCGCTCTCTCATCGACAAAGAACAGACGCGCACCGTTACTTAAAACCAAATTCACCGCCTAGTACAAACCTCAGACTTATCACCTGAGGAACTCCTTGAATCCGTTCGGCGGAAGATCTTTGGCCACGAATCCCATATACCCACCATCAAATGATTCCTAAGCGATATACGGGAAATGACAATGCAGAACTAGACTCCCCCGTTCCCCATGGAAGAACTCCTCAGGTGCTACAAATGTTAACACGCAACAGTGCCCCTGGACACGATCGAATAACTAACCGACTACTCCGCAATGTCGACGACGAAACCATACAAGCCCTTCTTGACCTTTTCAATCAACATTGGGAAACCGAACTCTACCTGAACAGTGGAAAAGAATCGGATATCATCCTCATACCGAAACCCCACAAATCCCGAGGACTCAACAATCTCCGACCTATCTCTCTTATGTCTTGTGTTGGCAAAATTTTGAGCACTTGGTTCATATACGTCTAACCACGCATCTTGAAACAACCGGACAGTATCCCAACACCATGTTTGGCTTTCGTACTAGACTATCCACTCAAGACGTTGCTGCTACAACTCAAAGAGCAAGTAATCCAAAAACCTTAGCCACAGCCATCCCAAAATGATCATGGACTCTCGATGTGCAGGGGGCATTCGATAACGTTTCCATTCTGCAATTCTGGACAATCTTGCCACTACACACCTGCGGCCATCGAACCTTCAACTACGTCAAGGCTTTCCTCCACAACCGAACGGCCACACTTCGACTGGCCCGCACTCGACCCCCCTTTTTAACATGCCTGCGCGCGGCACAGCCCAAGGCTCCGTCATTTCATCACCCCTCCTCTTAATATTGCCTTTACTTCATCTACCCGTAGAGCCTCGACACCACATCCCGGACCTTCACCATGCTTGCTATGCCGACGACATCACGTGTGGACAACTCAAGGTCAGTCCGGAGCCCAACAAGACACCCTACAGCAAGCCATAAACACCATCAATACGTATCTCATACCACGAGGGCTTCGCTGTCAAGCCGAGAAGTCTGCAGTGCTGATGCTTCGCTCGCGCACACGAGGTAGACCTCCTGAACCCCCAATGAATCCTAAATCTGAAAATCCAAAACACTTCTATCCCCCCAAGTGCCTACTCTACGTATTCTCGGCGTTTCCTTTCCATCACGATGGCTCTGGTGGCCGCCCTTATCCCTCACCTGAACAAAACATGCGCCCAGCTTACCCATCTGATAAAACGTGTAAGCCACCAACACGCAGGGCTAAGGGAGAATGAATCCTGCAAGCTCATACAAGCTTTGCTGCTTAGCCGCATCACCTATTGGGACGCCGGTATGTTGCACTCAAACCCGCGCCGAATTGAGAAAACTTGATATATTAGTACGAAAAGCCTACAAAACGGCCCCTTCATCTGCCCTCCTTTACGCCCACACAAAAACTCCTCGAATTGGGTTCTCACAATACTATTTCGGAGCTTCTTGAAGCACACGCACGACCCAAATCCATCGCCTTCAACTTACTTCAACAGGACGACACCTGCTCGGTCTTCTGGGACATGACACCCCAAGAGCTCAGGATACGCCCAATCCGATCCCAATTTCTTTGCGTCAACGTATTCACATCGCTCCTATCCCGAGGCACATGCACCCAAGTCATAACCGGGGCAGAAGAATAGCTCGTGTCCGAATGCTACAAAGAAGACTGGACAAGGATCCACACGTCCGATATACAGATATTGCGTCTACTCACCACGACCGGCGTACCACAATTGTGGCTCTCGACTCTACGGGTACCGCCATGACTGCTGCTACCTATCGTGGAATCTCCTCCACTACCGCTGAATCGATCGCAATAGCTCACGCCGCTACCCACGCCACCGCAGTGAACACCCCCTCACGATTGTTACGGACTCTCTACAGGCATGCCTACGCTACCGTCGTGGACAAGCTCCTGTCGCAGCTATTGTCTGCTTCTGCAAAAGCTTCCCCCTCAACTATTCATCACAATAATATGGACCCCTGCTCACACCGGCCTGCTGGGGAATGAAGCAGCCCATGCTGCAGCCCGCGAGATCCACAACCGGGTATCCTCAGCATCCGAAACGGCAGCCACGGAAGACATCACCACCGAACCTCTGACCACCACTGAAGCAATTCTCACCCACTACAGGCACCTCCGCTACAAATATCCTCCGCCGCACCCCTCTCTCACGCACGCCCAAGCATACACCTGGCGACGCCTACAAGCAGATACCTATTACAACTGTACACGACTTCACCACATTGCTCCTACGCTCTACCCGAAAACCTGTCAACCATGTAATACCCCACTAGACACTTTCCATCTTGTCATTGAATGCCCGCACTCTCCACCCCTCCCTCCCCGCCTGACCCCCACCCCTTCCCGTGAGCAGTGGGAGAGGTTGCTGACCAGCTCCGACCGTGAAGATCAAGCTATGCTGGTCGACCGGGCGGTGACGGCGGCGTCCTCTCGCGGCCTCCTGGACATAGGAGGCTGACCACACCCCCTTCCCCCAACCCTTTGCTCTATAATAAACGTTTGTTCATCATCATCATCATTGTCGAGAGTGAAGCGCGGTAAAACATTTTTGATATATATTTTTTTATCGTATTCCATTTGAGATATTGAACCTGGTTTTCTTGTGATAGGTAACTTATTAAGGTATCTAAACACTTTTATACATTTTTATGACACAAACCCAATAGAGGCAAGCTGTATCTCAGGAAAACACTGTGTTTTTACACATTCTTCAATAACCAAACAGCCAGTTGATATATCCCATTTGTTTTGTTTTCAAAAGCTGCCCATCCAATCCCCCCGAAACAAATTTCAGGGTTTTGTCCTAACATGCGGATAAAAGGCAGGCGAGGTTTCTTAATGTACACGCCGCTGGATATATATTTCAGTTGAATTTTCCCGCCTTCGCATAGCGCTCGCCATGTGTTGGCCCTTTCTACAACCACACGCTTCTCGTAGGAACACTGTAATTAATCAGAAATTTAAAAGAGGTTACGTGCCGCTAAAAAGCGCAAAGGTTAACGCTCGCCATGTGATGGGACTTCCTGCAACTGCGCCCCTCCCTGGGAGCCAATGTTACTTATCATAAAACTGAACTGAATTGCAACGTTCGTTTATATTTGCTGAGACAGCACTTCCAACCAGGAATAATATCCATAAATCAGGCGTCCTCCATGGTGTGTTCCCAGCGCAACCTCCCGCCGAATATAAGTTGGTTGTGTTTACAACCTGGCAGTCTTCCTCATGTCATATTAAGAGTGCAAGCTGAACAACCTCGCTCTTCTTCCACCCACCCCTCCAGCCCATGAGCTGTTGGAGAACCTGGTAACTAAGAGCGATCTGGATGTCCAGACAATTCTTCTTCCAGAGCGAAATCTACGAGCTCATAACATGGCTTTCTGAAGTTTGGAACCACTCCCACTTCACCGGCTCAAGAAAACGTTTTACACACACTGACACACTCGCTCGATCGCACCATTTTTGTGCGATTTGTTTAGCGAGAGTTCAGGAAACAAAAACACCTGATCATAAATACCCCAGAAAGTGGAGGCTAAACTAGCCCTGCCCGTAACGTAGTGGTTATCGCACCAGACCGGTATTCTGGATGTCGTGGGTTCGGATCCGACCTAGTGGGCATTTTTTTTTCTCCGCTTGCTTATTTTCCAAATTCTTTATCTTGAGCTACTACATCCTCCCCTTTGCTTTCCGAGGTCTCCTTGACTGTCAATTCTTATTATCTGTCTTATTTTCAACGAGCCCCTCATTTTCTATTGCGATTTGCTATATATATATATATATATATATATATATATATATTATTGAAGAGGTGTTTATTGGCAGGGAATGGTAGCGTTCCAGGTGACGGTATTCAGGTAGGCACTGAGACTAGCCGGAGCGATGATCACGATGCAGCGAGCTATCAGAGATCGTTGCGCGTTCTCTCCGAGGCCGGTGCTACCTCCTCGTCGTCTTCACAGTCCCATTCACTACGTACCCATTATTGCCCAAGTGCGTCCTTCGCAGTGCCTGATAGCATACTGTAAGTGGGCAAATCTTTTGCACTACAATTACTCCCCGCGGACATAAGAAGCCATCCTGGCCACCTAAGGGCAAGATAAAACCATCGGTTCGTGGTAAGCCTTGAGACGGTCAACGTGCACAGTTTCGCGACCACGACAACGAAGGTCCGGGGACAATGTGAGCGGCTCAACTACGTAGTTCACTAGGAATGCGCGCTCGATTACACGGTAAGGAACATGATATTTGGACAGTAACGTCTGAGCAAGACCAGGAACAGTCGAGTGTATTCAAAGCCACACAAGGGAACCAGCAGCGAACTCACGGGGCTGTCTTCCATCGTCGTGACGCTGCTTCTGGCGAGATTGCTCCTCGGAAGTCAGGGCCCGGGCGAGCTGGCGACACTCTTCAGCGTATCGAGATGCCTTTGACACGGGTGTACATTCAGATGCATCTGGTCGGTACGGCAGGATGGTGTCGAGCGGACATGACGGCTCGCGGCCGTAGAGGAGAAAGAAAGGCGAAAACCCCGTAGTTGCTTGAGTGGCGGTGTTGTACGCATAAGTTACGTACGGAAGAACTTGGTCCCAGTCGGTGTGGTCTGCCGAAACATAAGTTGCCAACATATCGCCCAGTGTCCGATTAAATCTTTCCGTGAGCCCATTGGTCTGTGGATGGTAAGAAGTAGTGGTGCGGTGGATAACGTTGCACTTTGCGAGCAGGGCTTCAATTACTTCAGATAGAAACACACGGCCTCTGTCGCTGAGCAACTCTCTAGGGGCACCGTGACGAAGAATGAACCGGCGTAGGAGAAATGAGGCGACCTCGCGGGCGTTAGCGGCTGGTAGTGCGGCGGTTTCAGCGTATCTCGTTAAGTGGTCTACCGCGACGACGGCCCAGCGGTTTCCAGAAGCCGTGTAGGGGAGCGGCCCATACAAATCGATTCCTACGCGGTCGAAAGGTCGTACTGGACACGGCAGGGGCTGCAACGGAGCCGGCGGTTTGTTTGGTGGGGACTTACGGCGTTGACATTTTTCGCAGGAACGGACGAACTTGGTGACAAAAGTGTACATTCCACGCCAATAGTACCGCATGCGGAGACGTCGGTATGTCTTCAGTACACCAGCATGACCACACTGCGCATCGGCGTGAAAACATGCGCAAATGTCTGAACGGAGATGGCGGGGAATAACGAGGAGCCACTTCCGGCCGTCTGCGTTATAATTTCGGCGGTACAGAAGCTCGTCACGAATAGCGAAGTGAGTGGCCTGTCGCCGTACAGCTCGAGGGGCGTTTGGCGAAGCGGGGTTTGTCAGACAGTCCAAAAGAGAAGTGATCCAGGGATCCTTGCGCTGCTCGCGAGGCATGTCGTCAAGTGACAGAGAGGACAGAATTCCGTCTATGGATGACAAAAAGGCACTGTCGGCGGTCACAGGAGAGCGTGAGAGCGCATCGGCGTCGGTGTGTTTGCGGCCAGATCGAAAGAGCACTCGAATATCGTACTCTTGTAAGCGAAGGGCCCACCTTCCAAGACGACCAGACGGATCCTTCAAAGAAGATAGCCAGCATAGGGCGTGGTGGTCCGTGATTACATCGAAGGGCCTGCCGTACAAGTAGGGACGAAATTTGCTTAAGGCCCACACAATAGCCAGGCACTCTTTCTCCGTGACAGAGTAGTTTTCCTCCGCTCTTGTGAGTGTCCGGCTCGCATAAGCAACGACGTATTCGTCGAAGCCAGATTTCCGTTGGGCGAGCACAGCGCCCAGGCCAACACCGCTGGCGTCAGTATGAAGCTCAGTAGGGGCCGACGGGTCGAAATGGCGGAGGATCGGTGGACACGTAAGCACAGAACGGAGCTTTTTGAAAGCCTCGTCACAGTCTGAATACCAATGAGCGATGTCGTTGGACCCGTTCAGAAGCTTTGTTAGAGGTGCCGTTATCGACGCAAAGTTCCTCACGAATCGTCGGAAGTACGAGCAGAGGCCGATAAAGCTTCGGAGCTGCCTGGTGGTGGTGGGCTTAGGAAACTCGGCGACCGCACGAAGTTTGTCAGGATCAGGACTGACGCCATCTTTGGACACAACGTGACCTAAAATTGTAAGTTGGCGGGCAGCAAAGCGGCACTTCTTGAGGTTAAGCTGAAGTCCTGCATCAGTGAGGCATTTCAAGACTTGTCGGAGGCGGGTAATATGCGTGTCGAAATCGGAAGAAAAGACGACAATATCATCAAGGTAACAGAGGCAGGTTTTCCACTTTAGGCCACGCAAAATATTGTCCATCATGCGTTCAAACGTTGCAGGCGCGTTGCAAAGGCCAAAAGGCATGACGGTAAACTCGTACAAGCCATTTGGTGTTACAAAGGCCGTTTTCTCACGATCAGCATCCGCCATGGGGACCTGCCAGTAGCCAGACCCTAAATCAAGGGAAGAAAAGAACTCGGCTTCTTGCAAAGTGTCGAGGGCGTCGTCGATTCTGGGGAGAAAGTAGACATCCTTGCGTGTTATTTTGTTGAGTCGGCGATAATCCACAGAGAAGCGAATGGATCCGTCCTTCTTTGTGACGAGAACAACCGGTGACGCCCACGGGCGGTTGGAAGGCTGTATGACGCCACATTCAAGCAATGTCGTCCACATGACTGTCAATAACGCCGCGTTCTTGGCTGAGACAACGATACGACCGTTGTCGTAATGGCGGGTGAGTTCCTGTGTCGATGTGGTGAGTAACCGTAGATGAGCGTCCCAAGGAGGATGTCTGGCAGTCGAAAGACGAGAGGAACTCTTGAAGCATGGCGAGAAGTCGGTTTTGTTCAGGCGCAGGAAGACTCTCGTCGATTGAGCGAAGGAAAATCGAGGTATTCGGGGCTGGAGCGGAGGGGTCGAGGAGAGCAAGTGAAGCGTCCGATGAGTTATTGGGAACGTCGGTGACGAGGAGGGTGTCAATCTCTTCTACACGACCCAGGCACTCACCACGAAACAGTGTAGCTGGAGAGGAATAGGGGTTGCAAATGAACATGGAGCTGAACCCATGCTGCATTTCTAAAACTGCGAACGGCAGCGGGAAGCATTGTCGGAGGCAAAACAGCTCGGAAGGGCTGAGCAGCACTGTGGTGTCCGGAACAGAGTCGAACAGAATGGGTACAAGTACGGCAGAGCTAGGAGGAACATCGGTGTCTTCGGCGACAACTAGGCGAAAAGAGGCAGGGGGCTCGTCCAATGAGGCGACTTGAACTGAAAATAACTCCAGCTGAGCACGGGCGCAATCGATGACGGCGTGGTGGGTCGACAGAAAATCCCAACCGAGAATGACGTCGTGGGAGCACGAAGTGAGCACGATAAACTCAATGGGGTGTGTGATGTGTTCAACGGTGACCCGTGCTGTGCACGCAGCAACAGGCCGGATGTGTTGTGCGCTGGCGGTGCGGCGTGCGGGGTCGGAGACTGGCGTCATCACTTTGCGTTTTTTGCGGCAGACCGTTTCGCTGATTACTGACACGGCAGCACCGGTATCGACAAGGGCGATTACGGGGATTCCTTCAACAGTAACATAATGGCATTATGTGGTGCAAATCGAGGACTTAAGGTTTTCGACGTGGACGTAGCTCTTGCCTCAGGAACTGCGGCGACTAGTTTTCCTCCTGTGTTGGGTCAACGCGGGGACGCATTGGCGAGATAGATCGGCGACGTGGCGAGAACGACCTGCGGGTGTTGAATGTCGGTCGGGCGGCAGGAGGCGAGTTCGGCGGCGGCAACGGGCACTGCTGAAGAAGTGGCGGCTCATACACGACGTAGGATGGCGACTGAAACGACTGATCGTATGAGACGGCTTGGCGGCGACAGTAACGGGCGACGTGGCCGGCGACACGACACACGAAGCAGATGGGGCGGTTATCAGGCGTTCGCCACACGTTGGGCGCATTAGGTGCTGGTTGGGGCGGGGACATTGACGGAAGCTGCGGCGATCATGGGGCGCAAAGCGGTGCCTGCTGGCGAGGTCGTAACAATGCTGCTGTGTAGGTAAGCGGCAGCGATATGGCAGCAGCCACAGGCCCGGATGGGCAGGCCGAAGGGAGAGCATCGGCGACTTGTTCCCGTATCGTTGCTGAAGTGTTGAAGACAATGGGGGCGCTGACACCGTGGCGGGCGCACACGATAGAAGAGATAGTTGACGCACGATTTCTTGGCGAATAAATTCTTGAATGCGGGGCATCAGGGAAGACTCCTTGCTGCCTACTACCAATCCCGAAAGGGGCTCTCCCGGCTGTGACGCTGAGCGCCGCGTGAGAAGCCGCTGCTTGCGGCACTCGTCGAAGCTCTGACACCAGTTGATGACGTCACCAACATTCTGTAGATCTTTACTCAGCAACATCTGAAAGGCGTCGTCGTCTATCCCCTTAAGGAGATGCTTGATCTTGTCAGCCTCGCTCATAGAAGGGTCTGCCCGCTTGCACAGGCCGATAACGTCTTCTATGTGACTCGTGAATGTTTCGCCTTTGTTCTGCGCCCGCTCTCGCAAAAGTTGTTCGGCGAGAAGTTTCCGCACGGCTGGGCGGCCAAACACTTTCAGAAAATCGGTCTTGAAAGCTGACTAAGACTGCAAGTCGGCTACGTGGTTCAGGTACCACGTCTCAGCGAGTCGCTTGAGGGAGAATGGGACATTGTTGAGCTTCATCTTGTCATGCCATATGTTATGTGCGCTCACCCTTTCATACGATGACAGCCAATCCTCGACGTCCTGGTGGTCATCGCCATAAAACATGGGTGGGTCTCGCTCGCGGATTGCACCGGAAAAGGCGATCGGGGGTTGCGAGGGAGACGTCATTTCCCGAGGGTCGTTAGCGGACACGACGCGAAGGAGACTTCTGCTTCGTAACTCCAGGCTGCGGTGAGGACGGGAACCCGCACACTCCACCAATTGAAGATGTGTTTATTGGCAGGGAATGGTACCGTTCCAGGTGACGGTAATCAGGTAGGCACTGAGACTAGCCGGAGCGATGATCACGATACAGCGAGGTATCAGAGATCGTGGCGAGTTCTCTGCGATGCAGGTGCTACCTCCTCGTCGTCTTCACAGTCCCATTCACTACGTACCCATTATTGCCAATGGCCACCGTATCAGAGCATACCCACACGGGGCATAGTGCGTCCTTCGCAGTGCCTGATAGCATACTCTAATTGGGCAAATCTTTTGCACCACAATACATACTATATATATATAGTATATATATACGATAATATATATATATATATATATATATATATATTAATATAATAGAAAGAAATGCCGGCAGTCTACAAGGCCAAGAAGGCATAGGGGAATGGTTAGACAATTTTTTACCATTAGTGACGTGACATTATTTTTTTTATTATACGTGAGAAAGAAAGAAAGAAAAACACGCGCCCAGAGTGGCATCGAACCCACGCCTTTCGATTAGATCTCGAATGCCTTACCAATTCGGCTATCTGGGCGACTGTGTTTCTCCTTTACTTTCTGGGGTATTTATATTTACCAGAACTGTATCTGACGCTTGAGGGCGGTAGCCAGCGCCACTCAGACTACACGGGGAGAAGGGGACCTTCTTTTCAACTCCCGGGGCGTGACTCAAACGTCTACAGCCTGTCATGAGCGGGTCAACTGGCGGGGAACCCTCTTATGCTACCTTGGCATCAAGGCTGCCAGAACCGAGGCCCTCGCTAAGCTTTCGCACTATAATAGGGTTTGGAAATGAGGGGCTCGTTAAGAAATACAGAAAGAAATGCCGGCAGTCTACAAGGCCAAAGGAGGCATAGGGGAATGGTTAGACAATGTTTTACCGTTAGTGACGTTACATTATTATTTTTTTTATTAATACGTGAGAAAGAAAGAAAGAAAAACACGCGCCCAGAGTGGGGACCGAACCCACGCCTTTCGATTAGATCTCGAATGCCTTACCAATTCGGCTATCTGGGCGACTGTGTTTTCCTTCACTTTCTGGGGTATTTATATTTACCACAACTGTATCTGACGCTCGAGGGCGGTACCCAGCGCCACTCGGTAGCCAGCGCGACTCAGTTCTGGCAGCCTTGATGCCAAGGGAGCATAAGAGGGTTCCCCGCCAGTTGACCCGCTCATGACAGGCTGTAGACGTTTGAGGCACGCCCCGGCGGTTGAAAAGAAGGTGATTGAAAATAAGGAAAAGAAGGTGTAGTCGGAGTGGCACTGGCTAGCCTAATTGGTAAGGCATTCGAGATTTAATCGAAAGGCGTGGGTCGGTCCCCACTCTGGGTGCGTCTTTTTCTTTCTTTCTTTCTCACGTATTAATAAAAAATATAATGTAACGTCCCTAACGGCAAAAAATTGTCTAACCAATCCCCTATGCCTTCTTTGGCCTTGTAGACTGCCGGCATTTCTTTCTGTATTTCCTAACGAGCCCCTCATTTCCAAATCTTATTATCGTGCGAAAGCTTAGCGAGGGGCCTCGGTTCTGGCAGCCTTGATGCCAAGGTAGCATAAGAGGGTTCCCCGCCAGTTGACACGCTCATGACAGGCTGTAGACGTTTGAGTCACGCCCCGGGGGTTGAAACGAAGGTCCTCTTCTCCCCCTGTAGTCTGAGTGGCGCTGGCTACCAGCCCTCGAGCGTCAGATACAGTTGTGGTAAATATAATACCCCAGAATAGTGAAGGAGAACACAGTCGCCCAGATAGCCGAATTGGTAAGGCATTCGAGATCTAATCGAAAGGCGTGGGTTCGGTCCCCACTCTGGGCGCGTGTTTTTATTCTTTCTTTCTCACGTATTAATAAAAAAAATATAATGTATCGTCACTAACGGTAAAAAATTGTCTAACCATTCCCCTATGCCTTCTTTGGCCTTGTAGACTGCCGGCATTTCTTTCTGTATTTCCTAACGAGCCCCTCATTCCAAACCTTATTATCGTGCGAAAGCTAGCGAGGGCCTCGGTTCTGGCAGCCTTGATGCCAAGGTAGCATAAGAGGGTTCCCCGCCAGTTTGACCGCTCATGACAGGCTGTAGACGTTTGAGTCACGCCCCGGGGGTTGAAAAGAAGGTCCTCTTCTCCCCTGTAGTCTGAGTGGCGCTGGCTACCGCCCTCGAGCGTCAGATACAGTTGTGGTAAAATATAAATACCCCAGAAAGTGAAGGAGAACACAGTCGCCCAGATAGCCGAATTGGTAAAGGCATTCGAGATCTAATCGAAAGGCGTGGGTTCGGTCCCCACTCTGGGCGCGTGTTTTCTTTATTTCTTTCTCACGTATTAATAAAAAAAATATTAATGTAACGTCCCTAACGGTAAAAAATTGTCTAACCATTCCCCTATGCCTTCTTTGGCCTTGTAGACTGTCGGCATTTCTTTTGTATTTCCTACGAGCCCCTCATTTCCAAACCTTAATTATCGTTGCGAAAGCTTAGCGAGGGCCCTCCGTACTGGCAGCCTTGATGCCAAGGTAGCATAAGAGGGTTCCACGCCAGTTGACCCCTCATGACAGGCTGTAGACGTTGAGTCACGCCCCGGGGGGTTGAAAGAAGGTCCCCTTCTCCCTGTGTAGTCTGAGTGGCGCTGGCTACCAGCCCTCGAGCGTCAGATACAGTTGTGGTAAATATAAATACCCCAGAAAGTGAAGGAGAACAGGTCGCCCAGATAGCCGAATTGGTAATGGCATTCGAGATGTAATGGGAAAGCGTGGGTTCGGTCCCCACTCTGGGCGCGTGGTTTTCTTTCTTTCTTTCTCACGTATTAATAAAAAAAATAATAATATACGTCCCTAATGGTAAAAAAATTGTCTAACCATTCCCCTAATGCCTTCTTTGGCCTTGTAGACTGCCGGCATTTCTTTCTGTATTTCCTAACGAGCCCCTCATTTCCAAACCTTATTATCGTGCGAAAGCTTAGCGACGGCCTCGGTTCTGGCAGCCTTGATGCCAAGGTAGCATAAGAGGGTTCCCCGCCAGTTGACCCGCTCATGACAGGCTGTAGACGTTTGAGGTCACGCCCCGGGGGTTGAAAGAAGGTCCCCTTCTCCCCGTGTAGTCTGAGTGGCGCTGGCTACCGCACCCTCGAGCGTCAGAATACAGTTGTGGTAAATATAAATACCCCAGAAAGTGGAAGGAGAACACAGTCGCCCAGATAGCCGAATTGGTAAAGCATTCGAGATCTAATCGAAAGGCGTGGGTTCGGTCCCCACTCTGGTCGCGTGTTTTTCTTTCTTTCTTTCTTTCCCACGTATTAATAAAAAAATATTAATGTAACGTCCCTAACGGGAAAAAATTGTCTAACCATTCCCCCTATGCCTTCTTGGCTTGTAGACTGCCGGCATTTCTTTCTGTATTTCCTAACGAGCCCCCTCATTTCCAAACCTATTATCGTGCGAAAGCTTAGCGAGGGCCTCGGTTCTGGCAGCCTTGATGCCAAGGTAGCATAAGAGGGTTCCCCGCCAGTTGACCCGCTCATGACAGGCTGTAGACGTTTGAGTCACGCCCCGGGGGTTGAAAAGAAGGTCCCCTTCTCCTCGTGTAGTCTGAGTGGCGCTGGCTACCGCCCTCGAGCGTCAGATACAGTTGTGGTAAATATAAATACCCCAGAAAGTGAAGGAGAACACAGTTGCCCAGATAGCCGAATTGGTAAGGCATTCGAGATCTAATCGAAAGGCGTGGGTTCGGCCCCCACTCTGGGCGCGTGTTTTTTCTTTCTTTCTTCTCACGTATTAATAAAAAAATATTAATGTAACGTCCCTAACGGGAAAAAATTGTCTAACCATTCCCCTATGCCTTCTTTGGCCTTGTAGACTGTCGGCATTTCTTTTTGTATTTCCTAACGAGCCCCTCATTTCCAAACCTTATTATCGTGCGAAAGCTTAGCGAGGCCCTCCGTACTGGCAGCCTTGATGCCAAGGTAGCATAAGAGGGTTCCACGCCAGTTGACCCGCTCATGACAGGCTGTAGACGTTTGAGTCACGCCCCGGCGGTTGAAAGAAGGTCCCCTTCTCCCCGTGTAGTCTGAGTGGCGCTGGCTACCGCCTCGAGCGTCAGATACAGTTGTGGTAAATATAAATACCCCAGAAAGTGAAGGAGAACAGAGTCGCCCAGATAGCCGAATTGGTAAGGCATTCGAGATGTAATGGAAAGGCGTGGGTTCGGTCCCCACTCTGGGCGCGTGTTTTTCTTTCTTTCTTTCTCACGTATTAATAAAAAAATAATAATGTAACGTCCCTAATGGTAAAAAATTGTCTAACCATTCCCCTAATGCCTTCTTTGGCCTTGTAGACTGCCGGCTATTTCTTCTGTATTTCCTAACGAGCCCCTCATTTCCAACCTTATTATCGTGCGAAAGCTTAGCGAGGGCCTCGGTTCTGGCAGCCTTGATGCCAGGTAGCATAAGAGGGTTCCCCAGCCAGTTGACCCGCTCATGACAAGGCTGGTAGACGTTTGAGTCACGCCCCGGGGGGTTGAAAAGAAGGTCCCTTTCCTCCCCGTGTAGTCCTGAGTGGCGCTGGCTACCCGCCCTCCGAGCGTCAGATACAGTTGTGTGTAAAATATAAATAACCCCAGAAAGTGAAGGAGTAAACACTCGCCAGATAGCCGAATTGGGTAAGGCATGTCGAGATCCTAATCGAAAGGCGTAGGGTTCGGGCCCCACTCCTGGGTCGCGTTTTTTTCTTTCTTCTTTCTTCCACGTATTAAGAAAAAAATATTATGTAACGTCCCTAACGGGAAAAAATTGTCTACCATTCCCTATGCCTTCTGTGGCCTTGGTAGACTGCCGGCCCCAATTCTTTTCTGTATTACCTAACGAGCCCTCATTTCCAAACCTTATTAGCGTGCGAAAGGCCTTAGCGAGGGCCTCGGTTCTGGCAGCCTTGAATGGGGGGGGGCCGAGGTAGAATAAGAGGGTTCCCCGCCAGTTGACCCGCTCATGACAGGCTGTAGACGTTTGAGTCACGCCCCGGGGGTTGAAAAGAAGGTCCCCTTCTCCCCGTGTAGTCTGAGTGGCGCTGGCTACCGCCCTCGAGCGTCAGATACAGTTGTGGTAAATATAAATACCCCAGAAAGTGAGGAGAACACAGTCGCCCCAGATAGCCGAATTGGTAAGGCATTCGAGATATAATCGAAAGGCGTGGTTCGTCCCCACTCTGGGCGCGTGTTTTTTTCTTTCTTTCTTTCCTCACGTATTATTAATAAAAAATAATAATGTAACGTCCCTAACGGTAAAAAATTGTCTAACCATTCCCTATGCCTTCTTTGGCTTTGTAGACTGCCGGCATTTCTTTCTGTATTTCCTAACGGAGCCCTCATTTCCAGACCTTATTATCGTGCGAAAGCTTAGCGAGGGCCTGCGGTTCTGCAGTCCTTGATGCCAGAGTAGCATAAGAGGGTTCCCCGCCAGTTGACCCGCTCATGACAGGCTGTAGACGTTTGAGTCACGCCCAGGGGTTGAAAAGAAGGACCCTTCTCCCCGTGTAGTCTGAGTGGCGCTGGCTACCACCCTCGAGCGTCAGATACAGTTGTGGTAAATATAAATACCCAGAAAGTGAAGGAGAACACAGTCGCCCAGATAGCCCCATTGGTAAGGCATTCGAAATCTAATCGAAAGGCGTGGGTTCGGTCCCCACTCTGGGCGCGTGTTTTTTCTTTCTTTCTTTCTCACGTATTAATAAAAAAAATAATGTAACGTCCCTAACGGAAAAAATAGTCTAACCATTCCCCTATGCCTTCTTTGGCTTGTAGACTGCCGGCAATTCTTTCTGTATTACCTAACGAGCCCCTCATTTCCACCTCTATTACGTGCGAAAGCTTAGCGAGGGCCTCGGTTCTGGCAGCCTTGATGCCAAGGTAGCATAAGAGGGTTCCCCGCCAGTTGACCCGCTCATGACAGGCTGTAGACGTTCGAGTCACGCCCCGGGGGTTGAAAAGAAGGTCCCCTTCTCCCCGTGTAGTCTGAGTGGCGCTGGCTACCACCCTCGAGCGTCAGATACAGTTTTGGTAAATATAAATACCCCAGAAAGTGAAGGAAACACAGTCGCCCAGATAGCCAATTGGTAAGGCATTCGAGATCTAATCGAAAGGCGTGGGTTCGGTCCCCACTCTGGGCGCGTGTTTTTCTTTCTTTCTTTCTCACGTATTAATAAAAAAATAATAATGTAACGTCACTAACGGTAAAAAATTCCTAAACCATTCCCCTATGCTTCTTTGGCCGTGTAGACTGCCGGCATTTCTTTCTGTATTTCCTAACGAGCCCCTCATTTCCAAACCTATTATCGTGCGAAAGCTTAGCGAGGGCCTCGGTTCTGGCAGCCTTGATGCCAAGGTAGCATAAGAGGGTTCCCGCCAGTTACCCGCTCATGACAGGCTGTAGACGTTCGAGTCACGCCCCGGGGGTTGAAAAGAAGGTCCCCTTCTCCCCGTGTAGTCTGAGTGGCGCTGGCTCCGCCCTCGAGCGTCAGATACAGTTGTGGTAAATTATAAATACCCCAGAAGTGAAGGAGAACACAGTCGCCCAGATAGCCGAATTGGTAAGGCATTCGTAGATCTAATCGAAAGGCGTGGGTTCGGTCCCCACTCTGGGAGCGTTGTTTTCTTTCTTTCTTCTCACGTAATTAATAAAAAAATAATGTAACGTCACTAACGGTAAAAAATGTCTAACCATTCCCCTATGCCTTCTTTGGCCTTGTAGACTGCCGGCATTTCTTTCTGTATTTTTCCTAACGAGCCCCTCATTTCCAAACCTTATTATCGTGCGAAAGCTTAGCGAGGGCCTCGGTTCTGGCAGCCTTGACGCCAAGGTAGCATAAGAGGGTTCCCCGCCAGTTGACCCGCTCATGACAGGCTGTAGACGTTTCGCGTCACGCCCCGGGGGTTGAAAGAAGGTCCCTTCTCCCGTGTAGTCTGAGTGGCGCTGGCTA